>CAJHNH020002027.1:0-50000 GCA_905116865.2 Candidula unifasciata
GGGTCAAAACTTGCCCTGAGAGGGCTAAGAGTTGGTCTGCGGTAAATTATACTTGTATTGTTAAATAATCTTGACGTGACTGGTTTCGGATCCCCCGTTTTGGAAAGCGGCCACATTTTGGACCCTGAGTCCAGCTGAAAAAAAAAAGACCCATCTCATCAAGTCTAAAACTGGCCCTCGATATATCTTTTTCTATCTCTCTCGTCTCTCTCATACACGACACACACAGGCCTCACGAACACACATACACACACACAGCCTCACGCAAACACACACTTATACACATACACACACATGAATATCTAATATCCAGGCCACCAGAAAGATTACACATATTATCAACTCCACTTAAGTAATCACGTAGGAATAGTCAGAATCATAACGTGATATAACAGGCTGCGATGCCACGCGAAACAGGCTTCTGGTATGATGTAAGGAGGGATACAAATGTGTAGTTAAAGTGATGACAAAATATCAGGTAATGTCTGGAAACATAGCAGGTGGACTTCTGACCCGTTGATTAATTCTGGCCTACAGCAATTTCCGTATAACAAGTTTCTTACTCAGTGCATCATCATCATCATCATCATCAGGTGCCTTGCCGACTGGCGTGGGCGATCATGCCTCTCCATAATCCGCGATCTCCTGCAGCATGTATCAGTTCGTGTGCCGACACACCTCCATGCCATGCAACAAGACTGTCAAGCATCTTCTCTCGTTGTCTTCCTCTATCCCTCCTTCCACAGATCTTTCCAGTGGTCACAACATGTTCTATTTTCCCTCTTCTCATAACATGGCCGAAAAATGATGACTGTCTCCTTCTGATGTCAGTGATAAGTTGTCTTCGGTCTCCCGCCTCTTTTAAAACCTCTTGGTTGCTCGTTTTTGGCTGTCCCAAGGTATTCTAAGCATTCTTCTGTAAAACCACATCTCTGAGGCCCTCTAAAAAATTGTTTGGCCTGCCTACCGATTGTCCAGGATTCACATCCATAATGTTAAAACTGGATGTATGTAGCACGCAAGAATTCTTTTTCTAACTCTCAATGACAAGGATATATTGCACAAGATGTTTTTCATTTTATAAAATGCAGTTTTTTTGCCTGTCCAATTTCTGTTTTCTTATTTCAGTTATGCATCTTCCATCTGATGTTATCCATGTGCCCAGATACTTAAATTTCTGTACTTGTCTTAAAATAACACCATTGACTTTATTACACATTTAGGAATAATTTGTTTCTTTGATACCACCATTCCTTTCTGTCTTTCCATTATTCAAACTGAGGCCCATTCTTCCACTTTCTAACACCACAATGTCTATCATTTCCTGTAATTCTTTCTGACTTTTTTGCTATCAAGACTGTGTCATCAGCATAAACGTAAATTGTTTATATTGTGCCCACCAACCACGATTCCGGGCATATCAATTAAAGATCTCATAATATATTCACTGTATATTGAAAACAAATCAGGTGAAAGTACACATCCTTGTCGTACGCCCCTCTTTATGCTTTGAAATGTACCTAAACAGTTGTTAATTCTTATAGCTGCTGTTTGCTGCCAATACATATTCTTTATTATTCTTAGATCTTTCCCATCAATGTTTAACTTTTTCTAACAGTTTTGATTACTTCTTCATGCTTCACACAGTCAAATTGCTTTTGTATAGTCTAAGGAAGCTAAGTACAAATCAGTCTTTTACTTCTATAGCTCTTTCTGACAATGTCCTTCGGATTGTATATGGCATTGTTTTGTACCTTTTCCTTCTACAAATCCACATTGTTCATCGCTGATTTCTGGGTTAATTTTGTTTCTTATTCTTCTCATAATTATTCTCAGTAAAATCTTAGTCATGTGACTCATAAGACTTATTGTGCGATGGTCTTCACATTTTAAAGTGCCTGGTTTCTTCGGCAGAGCTATAAATATGGATTTTAAAAGGTCATTCGGTATATACCCACTGTTATAAATATCATTTAAAAGTTTAGTTATTATTTCAATTCCAAAATTTCCCAGTGCTTCGATTTCTTCCAGTGAGATGTTGTCTGGCCCGGGTGCTTTTCCTTTCTTCATATGATGTATTGCATCCTCAACTTCTGCAGTCATTATTGGTGGACCATCATTGTTGTTCTGCAGTTCTACGTCTGGTCTATTATCATCATACAATTCCCCTATATACTCTGTCCATCTGTTAATTATATTACTATGTCCCATTAATAAGTCACCATACTTTGATATCAAACATCCAGTGCTGTTACGTGTCATCTTTCCTGTTAACATATTTATCTGTTGGTACATGGAATGTGAGTCTTATCCGTGATTTTCCCCAATCTCTGTACACATTTGATTCAGCCAGGCTTCTTTAGCCACTTTGCATTTGTTCACTATTTCTTTTTGTATTCTAGAGTATTCTTCTTTATCATTCTTTTTCTTCCTTCTTTCATCCATCAACTGCAGAATTTCGGTTGACATCCATTTCTTTTTTGCAACTGTATGGGTTGGTGGGATTGTCTCTTTTGATGTCTGCTGAATTGACTCACGCAACATATCCCACTGTTCATCAATTGTTTGTATAATTTCCATTGCATTATACCGGTTTTGTACAGTGACGTTGTACTGTTCCTTAATTTCTTTATCCGTTCTAAGAATTCCTAAATTTAACTTGATGTTCTGTGGTGTTTTTCTAATGTTCTTTAGTTTTATTCTAATTTTTCCTACAACTGGAACATGGTCACTAAAGCAGTCTGCCCCTGGTCTAGTTTTAGCTCCAACTAAGCTGCTCTAAAATCAAAATATAATCAATCTGATTGCGGACATTATCACCAGGACTTTTCCAAGTCCACAATCTTCGAGGATGGTGTTTAAACCAGGTGTTACCTATTATCATGCTGCGCGACTCAGCCCATGCTATTAATCTGTCACCTCTCACATTCTTTTCTCCTAGTCCATATCCACCCGTTATTCCGTACACTTTTTCCTTCCTACTTTTGCGTTGAAATCTCCAAGTACCATTGTTACTTCACAATTTTTGCATTGATCAACAGCCATGTCTAACTCATCATAAAATGCGTCAATGTCTTCCTCTGAACTATCTGCTGTTGGGGCATAAATCTGTACTAAGTTGATGTCAAACGGTCTGCCGCGAAGTTTTACTAATAGTACTCTATCTGATATTGTCCAAAATCCTTTAACAGTTTTTGAGTTCTTTGGATCCAAAATAATACCAACTCCCTTGCTATATTATTTCCCTCCCGAGTAGATAATTCTGTGCTGATCTGAATACTTTCCCCCTGCTCCTGGCCATCGCATTTCACTAATTCCTAGTATGTTGATGTTCATTCTCTTCATTTCCATCTTGATGTTATCCAGTTTTCCGTTTTGCACGAGTGTTCTGACATTCCATGTACCAATGTTCATGATGTTTCTACCATTTACTTTTTCTACAGTAGCTGGATGACGGTCGGGTATCACCCGTAGAACACGATGCTCCCTACCGGACGAGGTGATTCCACCGGAATCCCCATTCACGTCGTTATCTGAATACGTATTATTTTGAGGCATGATTTTCTTGGGATGGTACAGCGGTGGTTTCCCCTTGCCTTCCGCCGGTTTGTATATGGTTTGACTCCAATAGCCTTTGTCTAAAAAGACTTACCCTGCAAGGCAGCAGGGGGGGAGAGGTTATGGCGCCTCTTACCCGCCGATGGCCATGTCGTAGAGTTTTGAGGTATTTTATAGAGTTAGCTGTCCCACCAACTAACTCGCCTCCTCTCAATGACCATCACCTGTTTTGGTCCACGGCCACTTATTCAATATAATCGTGGCTAACCTCTATATCTAGAGGCCTTTCCACCATCCGCCACCTGGTGGACGCGCCTAGTAGTAGGACAGGCTCCTACCCCAGGTTACTCAGTGCACCAGTACTTAATTGAGAAAGCAACGTAATCATCATCATCATGTAGCAGGTCCTTTGCAGAACGTCGCTGTCATCACGGTCTGCCTGAAAGAAACTCACGCTCGTCAGCTCTCCCGACTCATGCACTTTCATACTTATGGAGTCACTTATATCCTGTGCCTTCCCGTTGGTCGGCCCCTGCCCCTCCTTCCTGGTACCATGCTTTCTGCCATAACTTTTTTTCCAATCCGTCGTGGTGCTTAATATGACCAAAATATTTCAGCTTCCGGGACAGGAAGCTGTTTATTAGCTAATCTTCCTTGATGTTCAGATCTTTTAAGATGTCAGTATTTCTCCTCTTTTTCGTCCTAGATATTCTGAGAATCTATAGCATTTCAGCTCAAAAGCCCATATTCTATTTCGGACTGGGAGATAGTCCACGACTCACATAAGTAACGTAATACTGTCCTACAATTTACCCATCTCTTCCCTTCGCTCTTGTTTCGATTCTTCTCAGCACTTCCAGTTTTTAAATTACTCGGAACATTGAGAAATAGAGCAAAGAAAGCCGGTGATAACAACCGAAAGCACGCTGGGAATAGATAGTTATAGAGACATACAGGAAAGGACAAAACAGAACATCACAAGAACAGGGGCTAGCATATGTGGTATTAATATATATAAAGACCGATTGATGGTATCAAAGATCATTTTAAATATCCACAAAGATTGACTACACTATATAATTACTATAATTGTTTGAATGTACATTTAATGTTTATTGAATGTGACATCTAGGCCTATACCTCAACATCTTATAAATTAATACAGAGGCTACAAGATAACCAAACATAATTAGTAAATAAATATCCATTACTGAAATAGAAGGGGAAAAAAATACATCAAAATTATGACCTGAATGCAGGATATTGGGGTTCAAATGACTACAACTCCATTGTCTGTAATAGAGCTGGCATCAGCCTGCAGACGAAGCTCAAAGTGTATAAAGCTGTCGTACTTCCTATACTTCTCTATGCATGTGAAACATAGGCCGTTTACCAGCGCCATACTAAGAAGCGGAACCATTTCCTCACAGTTGGTCTCAGAGAGTTGCTGAACATAAAATGTCAAGACAGGATTCCTGACACTAAAGTCCCTGACAGAGCGGGACTGCCCAGTATTTACTCGATTCTAAACAATCGCAGCTTCGCTGGGCAGGTCAGAGAGCTCGTATGCCTGACCACCGACTGCCAACAAGAGTTTTCTATGGTGAGCTATTAAAAGGTGAACGCTCTCAAGGTGGACATAAGAAACGTTTCAAAGACAGCCCCAAGAGCTCACTGAAAAACTTCTGTATTGATCCTAAAACCTAGGAAGTCGCTGCATGTGACCCCCCATCCTGGCGTTCCTCTCTCCATCAAGGAGCTGTGGCCCATGAAGCTTTTTTTTTTTTTTCTGTCATTGGATGCTCTTTATTGTTTAAGTGTTTTTTTTGTTAAGTATAGTTGGCAGTTGAATTCAGAAAAAAAAGAAAACAAAGTTTGATGGAAACGCTTGGTTGCGTGTATTAGAATAAAACAATGTACACATACTGCGATATTCACTTTAAAAAAAAAATCCCGTGCCACCAGTGACATCAATTGCTTTCTACTTGACCCATTCATGATATTAATTTTAGCAGCATGAAGCTGCTAGAACTACAGCAGCAATTAAAAAAAGACAAGATAGGAAAGTCACTGAAGTAAATCACAAGAGAGATGCGGCTTCAATTGCTTGTCCACAGAGCTTTAGAACTTTCGGTGCTAGAATGGACTTTATCAGCACATAACCCAATCCAGTCACCATTGGATGAAAAGACTAGTCATCATCCCCTGATAGAAGAACAACAACACAACTACTCCGTTGATAAATAAACCAGTAAGTCCGTATTTCTGTGCATTACGCAACACTGAAAGTAATCTAGATTTTTTTCTGTAGGTATACAACGCACGCAGTACAGGCACATTGTTATGTACCTTTTTTTCTCCAACCCTGCTGAAAATTACACCTTATGGTAAGTATGGTACCGCTTGAAAGTCTTTGTAATGACGACCAGCAACTTTTATTCAATGGAGAGAAAAAAAATCCCGATAATAACATATAAGTTGCCAATACACACACAAACAGAAGTGAAAGGAGTATTCAACAAGAAAGAACAAAACGGTGAGAAACGAAAAACAGCCACCCTGAGTCTACTTGATGATGAATATCCACGGGTTTCTCGGGTTGGTGTCTACACGGATGGTTCAGCACAAAATGCAAACAGAAATGGAGGAGCAGGAGTGTACATCGAACACTCAAATAATACCAGACGTATAGTCAAAATCAACAGGGAAGTACTGTCACTACCATGATATTGAAGATACAGAGCGGTACTTCGGGCACTCCAATCTGGAAAATTACCTAGTAAACGGATATTACTCTCCGAACTAGGCGAGTTTCCGGATATGAGAGAGCTGATAAGCCAGCTAAGGAAGGCGCAAATGAAGAACAACCTGACACACCAGTCTCTTATCAATAGAAGAAGAAAATAATAAAGTCAATCAGAAAGCCACCAAAGACGATTATATATTATGGGCAGACCAGAACAAGTTATTTGATAACATCTCTACATATGTCCCTATTTTAACCTTAAGGTGAGGACTCCTTCCCGAGGAAGACTACAGGTTACCCATTCCTATTGTGGCCGTTAATACGATGTGCATTCCCCCCCCCCCCCCCCCCCCCCACAAACATGCGGCCCAGAAACCCACAAGGCAAGTCACGGGTAATGTGATAAATCGATCGAAAACTACGCCCCCTCCTGCACTTACACAAGGGTTCCAAATCTGATCCATCCCACGTCGTTTAGCTTAACGTCTAAACATTGCTATCCATAGAGCCATAACGGCAGAGATGGAAACTGATGATGACAAACTAAAATATTTTTACTACATAACCTCTTGAGGCTCTCAAAGGGATGTTTTTCGCAGGGAATAATTTGAGACCAGTGTTCGGAAAAGAGCCCAAGTGCCCTAATTATAACACGAGGTTGAACGGGTATGGGGTCTGCCTTTCTGGTGTGCCGTCCAGACTTAGATTTATTAACCTCAGGATAGTATGGTTAACTCACAGCCGACTCTATTTATCTGGAGAAGGCGGTGGGTTAATCTTTGGGTAGCAGCCAGGAGTAGACAAACTAATCGATCGATCGACTTTAAGGATTGAACAGTGATACCTATTTAGAATACTGTGTACTATTGTCTTATCTATGTATGTGCTGAAGAAGGCTCTATAGTTCACGATTTGTTTGTGTTAGTTATATTGTGAGGCTCGCTGATTTACTTTTTGTTCGATTTTATATCTGAGCCTATTTAGAGGAGACGGGGTTTTCCCTTGAGAAAACCCGGAAACAGCAAAGGGGTTTCCTATTGACAGAATCCTGTTCATATCACAGGTAACTGTTTTCACACAGAGTATATTTGTATATAAATGTAATGTTATCGTACGGAAACATTTAGTTTTAGCCGTAATGGTTGGAAATCAGTGTTTCTTTATACTATAAATAATATCTACAGCTTACTTCCTGGTCGGTCCACTTTGGTTTTTGTTTCTGCCCTGTCGGTGTTTCGACTTCTGAGAAAAACAGCCACAGATAAGCTTGGCTCGAGTCCTGAGCGATATTTATATATATACTTCGTGGCTTCGCTGTTGAAGTTATTTTCGATGTACACCTCAGCAAAGGAAACATCTCAGCAAGTGACGGCTGAAATATAATCTGTTTAGAAGGATCAAATTGTTATAACGAAACCCGAAAGGTTAACGTTTTGTAGTGTAATAATATAAGAAACCCATTTTTCTGTAGCAGGATAGAGTCTTACTCTTAGCGATAACAAGGTAAGAAAGATTAATAAAACAAAAACAATATTTAAGTAAAGTAGTTTTAAGTAGCAAGGTCCGTAATATTTAATGAAAATTAATTAGTTAATTACTTTCTAAATTTAATATTATAATTATACGTAAAAGAAAAATTGAAATGTTACCACAATAGTTTACTGTGGAGTTCCAGTATAAATAAAAAAAATGTGTTCTCAGTTACAATATCAATATTTTATTTTTTGTTAATATAGTGTTATACTCAATATAAGTTTGATAAAGTGTTAGCATAATCACTAGAGCTCAGTGCCATATTTCATCGTCACTTCAGCTCTGGCCCATTCGTTCACAGTGAAATAAACAACGTCAGTTATCTTTTACTTACGTGTTGAGGAATTCCTAACGTCTTCACCAGGTTACAAGCACAGCAGTAGGGGAGGGATACATGTTGTGTGTGTGTGAGAGAGAGAGAGAGAGAGCGAGCAAATGAACTTTTATGTTCAAAGGGTCAGAAATAGGACACACTTGGCCGTCTTACATCCGACTTCCTAAACACTCGTCTTTCACACATCAATTGTATTTTATTTTATTATCAGCAGGAGAGAGAGAGATAAAGAGAAAATGACACACACACACACACAAAGAGAGAGAGAGAGAGAGCGGAAAGGGGGGGGGATGCGGAAGAAAATTAATTGAAGCCTCACTAACAATTTTCTTTTTGTAAGACTGAAGAGGCTATACTATTATTTGAGTTTTAACATCCCATAATTTGTATACAGTATGAAAACAGCAAACCACAAACAAATCTTTGATAACTACAGGATAAGCTATTTCTTTATCAAAAAATGTGTACAATGTTTTCATAAGTGATTATGTATATATAACAAGGCTACAAAGTCTTTAACCAGATTAAGAATGCTGTTTTTGATATAAAAGACCAAAATGTTCTCTTCTTTACCAGCTACAAGAGCGGCACAATGAGCAAAGCATGCCTTTGCGCATGACTTTCATATGTCTCCTAGAGATATGTGAACTTGTCAGAGAACTGCCTCTTTAAACGCCTCTTAAAATTAGGTTTTACATTAAATTGTTGAAACTGATCAGATTGTTACATGATGACATAAAAGGAATATTCCTGTACAATTGCAGTCAATCAGCTCTCCTCTCATTCCTAGAGGTGTCAGAAGTCACATGTTTGCTTGTACCTTGTTTATATTTTTCTTTGATACGGTTTTTCAGCCATGCATGTCACGGTGCAGCCGAAAAAGCGTGTCTCCACACCAGATTGTATAGCTGGCTGACTGTCTTGCAAGACTTTAGCAATGGCAACAACTAAGAAAGAGAACATAAGAGATCATTTTGCTGGCAATACTGCAGTTGTTCTCCTTAGCAAAGAATAATGTTAGTTCTTGAAATGAAGATTAACCATTAATTCTTCATGTGTTTCTTACGAACAGAGAGATTTATATGAAATTTGAACAAGATCATTAGGCTGGCATATGAATGTACCAGACATTAAGTTGTCACAACATATTCCCAGTGTGGATACCCTGGTGCCATTATGGGGAAAACAAAAATAGAACCACTGCCTCCCTAACAAATATGTCTTACAAGTAGACTAATTAGGTGCTTCCTTAGAAGTCAGAATGAATCTGCCGGGAAGGTAGTGAACCAACAGTCTGCATACAAATAATCCGGATCTGTACAACAGATGTGCACCCAACACTCAGATTCTGCAACAAAACTAAAGTCCAGAAGTGGATGAACAACCAGAATTTCCAGAGGAGTTTACAGCCGGTAAACACTAAGAAGAAGAAGAGGCTATCATGAATCCAAAAGTATATTTTTAAAGATTTTTCATAAATTTTTGTAATTTCATCATTCCAGCAGAATGGCAGCTTCAGTGACCAGGGATGTGGAAGCTTTGATAGATCTGTTTATGTCACCCACATTTGACCCGTTTGAATCTGAAAGCCCTGCAGTATCTAGTGAGTCATTCTGTTTAGAGACTGTTATGAATTTTATAATGGTGACTTATTCTATAAACATCCAGTGTTTAATTTGCTAAAGGCCATACTTCATGGAAATAAAAACAGTAAAATACAGAGGTTTTGAAGAGACCCGGCATAAAAGGAAAGTGTCTGAGGAAAATTACATGAGATATTATAACCACATTGAAAGACAAAACAAGCTTATAAAAACTGTACTGGAGAGAAAAGTTAGAGGCAAGACAAAAAAAAAACACTATCTTTTATAAAATTAACTTTTATTTAAGATGCATCATATTATTAATGCACTCAAAAACAGAATGTATTTATCATATGATTTAGTGACCTTTCTACTGTTGTATGTACCAGCGAGTAAAAGTGTGGGGTGCCCTTGACTGTAATATACATGTAATTATATAGCATCTGTATACGAAAAACTCCGTCTCAATACGTGACACAATTGTTATTTTAAAGCTCCACTTTTGTTGATGTCAGGGGTCCTAATATAACCTAACGGTTGAATGAGGTTTTTAGGACGTGCATAGGGGATTCTTATCTGTCACAGACCTCTGGGTGACCTTGCTGGTCCGTGGCTCGTAACTAGGCTTATGACAGACAAACTAACCTTTAACACACACTGAACCCGAACGCACACAGAGCACACACGACAATCTTTATTGCAAGTACAGGTAATACAATAGACAGTTGACTTCCCGCTGTGTGGCCACCTATTGCTTGGACCCTCTGGCCGAACGAGCTTTACAATCGCCTCGTTCTCCAGTCCATTCCACAAGCAATCTCCTGGTGCAAAAACCACACTGGCACGAGATACGCTCTTACCTATTGACACACTGACCAATCAAACTGTCACAGCCTCTGTCTAGTGCAGGGTCAGAGTGCCAAGGTTAGACATTCTCTCACAGAACATGTACCTAAATGAATTAACTGGTCAAAAGTAACTGGAACCTATTTACCTCTTATGGCACAACATAATACCTTGTACCAGTTAAATACGCAACACAAAAACTATCCTATTCTAACAGAACACTGTAAATAATTTATGCAGTCACTAACAGAAATATCCTAACTCTAATACACTATCACTGTCTCGCTAACACGTCTTCTCTCTCTCTGACCGCTGTACACAGAATGTCCTTGTTCCTTTCACCTCATGTCTTTTGACCCGTTTACCAGCTCAGTCCCAAAAGGGGTAATCGTGCTGCGATTGTGTCTACAACAAAGTTCACTCTTTCTTGTCGTGGCCAAGCGCTTTATCCTGAGCGCTGGTTTCACCGTGTAATAACAGAACAGACTTGACCAGTCACGGCCCTGACTTTTGTGTCAACCCTAGGGTGTCACCTCAACACGCACACCACACCCTACGGTGTAGTCTATTCCGCCACTGACTGTACTCATAGGGTTGTGACATCATCTGAAGGGTGGGACTTTGTGTCACCACATGTTAATTGCTTGTTGTTGGGTCCTGGTGGGGGTTGAAAGAATCAACTCTGTACAGATAATGGCTTATATGTTTGACAAGTTAGTCGAGTATCATCTATTGTTAGGTGCTCCACATTTGTAGGGTCCGGCAGCTCAAGAGTTAATTCATTAGTAACATTGTAGAGGCAGACTTTTAGTCAGGTCGCAGCTGGTACTGTCTGCATGTTAGCTGTTTGTTAGTTACTACAGAAGGAGACTGAGCACCTGTGGGAATGTCCTGAGTGCAATGATGTCAGTGCACAATTGATTGATTGATTCCTGAAATATTTTAGGGGTAGGCTGTCAGTCTCTGGGAGCTGATGTAGTTGAGAAGCTAGTACTGTTGCCTGTGATACATCTATTTTAACTCTGTGTATGTGTGTGTGTTTGTGGATTTGTGAGAAACTGGGAAAAGTTATGTGTGTATACATATCTGTCTGTATGAATACATGTGCATATATATATGAATATGTGTAAAAACATTTATATACCTGCATATTTGTCTATGTGTATATATATTTACCTATATATACATGTGTGTGTATGTATGTATATGTATATATATATATATATATATATATATATATATATATATATATATATATATATATATATATATATATATATATATATATATATAGTACTTCATGTTTCAACTTGTGTGTGGGATATGCACATGGTGTGTGGTCTTTGTAGCATATGTGTGATGTGTGGAATGTGTGCAGTTTCATACTCTCTCTCTCGGTCTGTGTGTGTGTGTGTGTACACACACGTGTGTGCGTGAGTGATATGTTTAAAGTTTATGTCTTGTGCATATACTTATGTGTGGTGCACACATGTATGATATGTTTATAGTATATGTGTTGTGCATATACATATTTGTGTTTTATGAGATCTTCCAAAATACCACTACAGTATGATAAAAACATTTCTTTTCTTTTTCAAAACCCCATCTTACCCTAGTGATCAGACAAGATAATACATGTGTACAGCTGTTTACTTTCAGGATCCACAGATCTCCGTCAACATCGGTTTGTTGCAGCGGCTCCCTCTGGTGTGTCAAGTAAGCAAAGATATCTGTATTTGAGTGATAATGTTCACTTCTGTGTTAAATTTTAAGCATTTTGTTCTTTGGCTGTTGGTGTCTTTTGTCAGTTTGAAATACATTGTGTGTGCATGTGTGTGTATGTGTGTGTGTACACATATGCACCTCAGAAACCTGCTGCTGCTGTGGATGTTCAAGTCATTCGTTTATGTAGGCCTACCATGCATGCAAAGACTGGACTCGGCAGATTGTGCGGATAAAACCTCTTATTGGTTCAAACGAAGAAGAAGACATTTATACAATATAAACAGGAGGAGAAGAGGCAGACCACAAGAAAATTTGGTTACAGAACCTGACTGACTGGACAGTCCATCACACCTGACTTCCAAATGTGGAGAGAGCTGATCAGACAGTCAACAAAAACTGGTGACCCAATGACAAAAAGTTTTACAGGATGGTAATGATGATATGTACATATATATATTAGGGCTGTACCGAATATTCCCTTCGTATTCGCTTCGGGGCCAAATAATGGACCTAATAACTATTCAGTATTCGGCCGAATAGTTGCGGTCGGGTCGAATACGAATAGTGGTTACCTTACACCCGTTTCTGGACTGGTGGAAAATAAACATATCAAGATTTCCCACCTTGGTTCATACTGTCAAGCGTTATCTTTGTGCACCACCTACGAGCGTACCAAATGAACGTCTGTTAAGTACAGCTGGAAATACCTTCAGTGAGACAAGAAGCTGCCTTAATGCTGAAAACATGGAACAATTTTTGTGTGTGGGAAAGCTAATGCCGCTTTCATGGATTAACTAAGCTGTCAGTGACAATTTACAAGTTTAGTTACTTGTTATAAAACTAAGAATACTTTCATTTCTTGGTATTAGTTACCACAGACTGACTGACTGTAGGATGCTAAACATGAAATGTTTTTTAATGTTTACTATTCCGTACTACATTTTCAGAAGTAACATTTGACATTATGGATGTGTGTTTTTTTTTTTTTAGATCTATTATCAAAGAAAATAATTATTCCTAAACGTGTAATAAAAATCAATGTTTTATTTTAGGAAAAGAACAGAAATTTAAGTATCTGGGCACATGGATAACATCAGATAAAAGATGCATTACTGAAAAAAGAAACAGAATAGGACAGGCAAAAACTGCATTTTATAAAACAAAGAACATCTTATGGCTGTAAGTCCTGGACAATCGGTAGGCAGGCCAAACAATTTCTTGAGGCCTCAGAGATATGGTTTTACAGAACAATGCTTAAAATACCTTGGAATGCCCCCCCAAAAAAGCAACCAAGAGGTTTTGATAGAGACGGGAGCCCGAAGACTACTGCTCACAGACATCAGAAGGAGACAGTCATCATTTTTCAGCCATGTTATAAGATGAGAGGAAATTGGAACATGTGGTGACCACTGGAAAGATCTGTGGAAGGAGGGATAGAGGAAGACAACGAGAGAAGATTCTCGACAGGCTTGTTGCATGGCATGGAGGTGTGTCAGCACACGAACTAATACATGCTGCAGGAGATCGCAGACTGTGGCGAGGCATGATCGCCCCATGCCAGTCAGCAAAGCACCTGATGATGATGATTCACTGTTCGTATTCGTATTCGGCCGAATAGTTGATCCAGCTATTCGTATTCGGCCGAATAGTGAAAATCACTATTCGGTACAGCCCTAATATATATATGTATATGTGTATACACACATACACATATACATATATATATATATATATATATATATATATATATATATATATATATATATATATATATATATCTATATATATATATATACATGAATACATACGTATGTTATGTAACATACATACATGCATACATACATATGTTATATACATACATACATACATACATACATACATACATACATACATACATACATACATACATACATACATAGTTTTCTGTTTGTGCATGTAGGTCTATGTATGTATGAATGTGTGTGTGCTTTATATTTGTGTATCTATGTAGATGCGTGTATGTATGTATTACATATGTCTGTATATGATTGTGCATGTATGAGAATATAAGAGTATGTATACGTGTGTGTGAGTGTGTAAGACTGTGTACACATGATGTGTGTATGCATTATTCCATAATGTAAATTTCTTTATTATATCCATAACATGCATTATAGATAACAGGCATTGGTACCCCGAAAAATGAGTGCTTAAAAGAGCCGAATGTCAGACGGGCCTGCGTGTCCAATTTGTAACCCTTTGAAAATAAAGTTTGTTCGTTCATACATACATGCATACATTCATATTTTACATACATACATACCTACATACAAATATACATACATACATGCATGCATACATACACACATGCACGCACGCATGCACACACACACACACCCTCCCCCTCCTGTAATACATCTTTGTCATGTCTGTATGTTTGAGCATGCGTGCATATGTAAATGTCTGTATACAAGTATATATCATATTTGTTCCATATTGTGTAAAGACTCAGCATTACATTTATTCATTTACTGCTACATTAATTTACCAAGCATCATACAGAACAAAAGGAAAGATCTGCATACCCAATGTTTGACCCTTGAAAAATCAGTAGTTCATTTTGTCTACCTCAGTGTGTCTCTCTTGTTGTGTTGCTTTCATTTTGTCTACCTCAGTGTGTCTCTCTTGTTGTGTTGCTTTCATTTTTGCAGCTTACCATGGCAATTATTAGTTCTGTGTTAGTTTATGTTTTGTTTGCACATGATAATTTATGCCTATATATTTCCAGAACATCCGGTTTCTACATTTGAGTCTTGCAGCGATGGTGCCTTAGACATAAGTAAGTGAGTTTAAGTGAAACAATTTCATCTATGACACGATAAGAATGTATGGCTCTCAGTCGACTTGGGTAAATAAAAATGTGTTCCAGATTGTCCTAGTAGATAATTTCTAGATTGTTCTAAACAGTGTCTTGGAAGAAATGGTGATATGGAAGGGAACTAGGCACCCTGTCTCATACATCATAGCCTTGGATGTGCAAAGGCCCAGTAAACTTTAAACAGTTGAGTAAACAAGCTACCAATATTTCTTAGGGCCTTAGAGAAGTGGTTTTACCGTAAAATTCCTCTAATACATAAGATGGCCAAAATGAGTAATCTAGATGTTTTGAAAGAGGATAAGACCTGATGACAACTTATCACAAACATTAAAAAGAGGTAGTCGTCATCTAATAAAAATAAAATTTGGGAAAAACACCTGGAACATATTGTGACAGCTGGAAAGATCTATGGTAAGAGGGATAGAGAAGGAACAAGAAGATTCTTGAGAGCTTTTTGTCCTGACTTTGAAAGTTGTCAGCTCATGAACTGATACATACTTCTGGAGATACAGGTTGTAGGTAAACATAGCTGCCCACACTAGTCAGGAAGGATCTAACTGGTGACCATAAATTCACTGAATGGTTGTGTTACTTATTTTTGTAATAATGTTGTTTACATAATGATAAAGTTACTGATCCTATTAATATGTAACCTGGTAATATATATATTTTCAGCAGATGATGAAGATGATGGAGGGGGTTATGAGGCTGCAGCTGACAGTGATTCAGACGATGATATAAAGGAAGAGGAGTACAGACTTCCACAACCAGCGATTCATTATGGTAATTTTGTTATTATTATGCCATAAAATACCTTCACCATAAGATATGAGGATTATTTCACTAATATAAAAAGTTTAAATAATTATGTATATCACAGATTATTTCTGAGTTAAAAAAAACCTTTAATAAAACAATTTCAGATTCAGGGCATTCAACAGTACGTTTCGGCCAAATTCTTGCCAAGATGGGAGATGAGTTTTTTCATTCATACACACCAAGCAGAACATCAAGCAAGACAGGTTTGTGATACTTTCAGTTTTTGTATTTCATTTGATAAAAAATGTGAACAAAAAGTTACGAAAAAATATATAAAATTATGAAAATAACTGATTCATCACATTTGATGTTGATAATTAAAATACTTGATTAAAATGGGAAAACAAATATATTGCATCAGAAATTTTAAGGGGAAGGGAAACTGGTAAAGACCTAAAGAGAAGATGTTTAAGAGCTTGAAATTACTGTTGTGTCTGAAATCACTGTGGGGTATAAAGAGTTAATGAAGCCAGGGCTTTGTGAAGCATGGGTACACATGGACATTCATGTTGTGTTGATGGGTTGTGAGTGAAAACATTAGAGCCACTTAAGGTTGTGAAACAGAAGTTGCTTGGTGTTTGCGGGTGGCTGCAGGCATCCTGAGTTGTGTGGGGAATGTAGGATCCACAAGTGACTGACCTCTGTTGCTGGGCATGTGTGGTACTTTAGTCAGTTGCTTTCACTCGGTGTGAGTGTGTGGACGTGTGCACGAATTGTTAAAGTTCTGTGGATGTTTGGACTGTGCTGTGTGACAGTTTTATTCTATGGAGCTGGTGTGAACTGTTCTGATGACTGTGGGGGATCATGAGTTGGAATTCAGAGTCTGGTTAAAGATATGTTGATAAGTGATACTTGAGTGGGTGACTAGCTAGCAGATTGGAGATCTGGATTCTTTCACCAAGTCATGCATTTACCTTGGGTCTCAGGTGGTGGGTCTTTTAGAGGGAGAACTGTCACTGCACATCACGTGTGTGTACCTGCATGATGGGTGTGAGTCACCCGTATAAAGCACCTGGTACATAGTTCGCTGGAGGTGCTTTGTCCATATCTGGAGAGACTGCCAATGTGAGTGTATTTGGTGCACAGTAGTAGACTTGACAATGAGTCAGTGATCACCAGTTCATCTTTGTCGCAATGTGTTTATCCATAATAAAGAGACTGATCACCCTAGAAGATCATACTTGACGTGGTGTATTATACAGTACTCATAGACAGTGTTAATGGTTACGATAGGACATGAAACATGTGCCTGATATACTGTGGTTATAGTCGGTATTCCTATTGCTGTTGACCTCTCCTTGCTCTCCTGTAGATACCAAATAGTTGTTTTGTCACCTGAGGGAGCTCTTGTATGTGACTGGAGCAAGTCATACACCCTAGGCGCTTAGTAAAGAACACATCCAACAATTGTGTTATGAATGAAGGCTGCAATAAAATATTCAATATTGAGATTATGTCTTTGGAGTAAGACTTCCCTGTTTGGGTTATAAGGTGTCATTTTGAGTGAAAAAGCATAGAGCCAATGCTTCCCTAACAAGCTTGTCATAAAAGGAGATGAACTTGGGATTTGTCCCTGAAGTTGGAGCACATCTGCCTAAGTTAGCTCCTGAAGTTGGAGCACATCTGCCTAAGTTAGCTCCTGAAGTTGGAGCACATCTGCCTGTGTTAGCTCCTGAAGTCGGTGCACATCTGCCTAAGTTAGCTCCTGAAGTTGGAGCACATCTGCCTGTGTTAGCTCCTGAAGTCGGTGCACATCTGCCTAAGTTAGCTCCTGAAGTCGGTGCACATCTGCCTAAGTTAGCTCCTGAAGTCGGTGCACATCTGCCTAAGTGGCGAGTAACCAGCAGTCTGCATACAAGTAAACCAGATCTGTAAAATGAATGTGCATGCAAATTTCAAGTTCTGGAAAAGGACAAAGTCCAAAAATAAGTGACCATCCAGAACATTCCACCAGTTTACAGCTAGTGAACACTAAGAAGTGGAAGGGAAGAGAGACCCAGATGGTCTTACAGCCTGGTAAATAGTGACTCATCTCTTGATGAATCTTCTTGATTGTAGCTGTTGATTTGGGGGATTGACTAAAAAACACAATGACCACAGATGAAGATTCTGATGTGTAGCAACAGGGCAATCAGCATTCACAGTTCCTCGACTCTACTGGGAGATCCATGTGCATGTGGGCTTGTTCTGAGTACTGAGTTGTTGATTTTTTTTTGTAAACCACAAGTAATTTCTTTTGGGATCCTGTTATTCAGAAAAAGAATACTCTTGTTTATGTTAAAGTTCCTTTGTAGGTTGTTGGCTCTTTTGTGGTAGGAGAAAAAAATAGATCCACTGTGCATTAACAAGCATGTCAATAAGAGGTGACTAACTGAGGGTTGCTGAAGTCGGATGTTTTCTGCTGAAAGGCGCAGATATCACAGTCTTGCAGTAAAATACAACATAATTGTCTAATCACCATTTTAATGGTGAACAGAGAAGACATCTGTGTTCAAATATTCGTTAAGTTTGTAGTGTATCATTTTTTGTTTAGTCTCAGATCCTCCATGGAAGAGCATCGGTGAACAACTCAAGGCTGTTTTTATCAAAATAGCACAGCTGAAAGTGAGTACCTTTGACCCATCACATGTTTTTGTAATCATGTTAAAGTGATTAGCGAGAGCTAATACCATGAGAATGTCAGATGACAGAAAAGTAAAAGCTGTATACACAAGGGAGCTAAATAGTTGTAGACATGAGGCAGACCAAGAAGAATATGGAGAGATAATGTCTAGACAGACCTGCAAACATCAGAGAATGAGTGGAGGCGGGTAATACCTGCAGCAATGAACCTCAAGGGCTTGGAATGCTAAAGAAGAGGCATATCTTGGCATTCTGGACAGATCCATTGGTGCTCCAGTTTCCTTCTCAGTAGCTCCACAAGTGTAAACTGGCTGGTCATGCCAGTTCTGTGCTGATTAATGGAATAATATGTTAATGTCTGGCAGCTTCAGGCTGCATCATCGTATCCACCAACCTGGACATAAGTACCATCATGCTTGTCACTGTGATCATCTTTGTGATATGCATCTTGTATTTCTTTGATGAGCTAGTTTTTGAGATGTCAGTCAGCAAGGCACTTGATGGTGATGATAATAATAGTCTCCCTATTTAGACGTGACCATAGTGGCTCCACCAGTCTCATTACCGGCCATAGAGGTTAGAACACCCATCTCTAGCTTATGCAATCCGTGGTTCGATTCATGGTGTTGACCGTTGGGAATTTTACCAAATAAGGAAACTGGTATGCCCTGTGTATATCCTAGCCCTCTTTATGTAATGAATGAATGAATAAATGAATGAATGAATACAGAATCGACATCACTGCACTCGGGACATTCCCAAACATGTTTGATCCCCTTTTTCAGTAGCCAACAAAGAGCTGACATGCAACCTGATTAAAAGTGCCCCTATGTTTCCCCCCTCCCAAGTGTTGAATATCTTCAAGAACCTCCACTCCTCCCCCTCCCTCAGGGAATTAGTCTGTCAGAGTATTTTGTACTGCATTATCCATTGATCTCAGAAAGCCTTTGCAAGTCCACTTTATCATGTATGTAAGCAATAATATCTACCCTTATTTTTGGGTAAAATAAAAGCAATCCTTTACCAAAATCATATCAGTATACGGACTTTGCACTATAATCTTTTCTCAGGACACAGATCCCGATGCTGAGCGGAAAAAACAAGAAGCCTGGGAGGATTTTAAGGGCATCTTGAACAACGCAGTGTCTGACAATGTCACGGGTGATGCTTTCAAATTACTAGGAGCTCTTCTTCTTTCACTTCGTGGTTTGTCTGATATGGCTTCAGGAATCAAGGGTTTGGCACACTCCTTTTTTATACGATACATCCGAGAGAAGGAGTTGGATGTTGAAATGCAGCGATTGGGTGGTTTGGTAAGTTGAAGAAATGTTATTTTTAAAACTTGAGACAGACATGGTAAAAGGTCACATAGTTAAGCAGTTTAATGAGCATCAGCCACAGGTCCGTTACAGAACATCACTCTCTTCACAGCACGCATGAAAGTCTTTCTTCCTCTAACCAATTCTCCAGCCCTGTTTGCTTTAATAGCTACTGCATCTTTATTGTCCTCACAGAGGTTGGCCTGTGCCTCATTTTTCAGAAATGTTACCTTCCGTCACTGTTCTCTCCAGGCCACAGTGTTGTTTAACAAAGCAAAGCAGTTACAAAATCATAAAACTAGACACGATGATGTCAGGTCAAATGATAGGTTAGGGAGGCATAGTTCATAAGGACTTTTTTAACAAATTTGTTTGCTGTCTTGTAGGATCTGAATATACTTTTTATCAATCCTGATACAGCCATTATCTGCCTTATTATTTTTTTTTTTATCTCTCAGCTTTAGGAACCTGCAGGGTACTTTTCATTTTCATTTCTCGAGATTCATGATTATGTTTTCCCTCAGTCCATATCATTCAGTGTCTTCAGATACATTTTGATATTCTCACTCCATCTTTCTTGAGATGCCTTTTTCTGGCCTTGTAACTTGATTGGCTTATTAGCAGAAGTTTTTAGAGTTATGCTATCACAATCATCATCACTGCACATTGGGCATTCCCATAGGTGCTCAGTGTTCTGATGCAGCAGCCACTCCAAGGTACTTCTGCTAATTGTTCCCATGAGAGGTTGGTTATAATGTCTCCTTTCTTGGGAAGTTTACATCTTGTTTGCTTTCATCAGGTCACTAAAAATTTAGATTTTAAGATAAGATGATTCATTTTAAGATAAGATGATTCATTTTAAGATAAGATGATTCATTTTAAGATAAGATGATACATTTTGACTAATAACGGATAACAACATGGCTGTCTCATTAAAAATTAGTATCCAACACACAAATCTGTTGACTTGCCCGTCATCACTATAAAAGTATGAATACTTCTTCACCAGATAGTTTTACTTTCATTTCCAGCTTTTGTCATGTTCGTGTCCAGCAAGACTTTGTAAACATGGCTTTCATTCATAGGGTCTGACCTCATAATCTGATACACCTGGAAACTGGTTGTGCCACATTTTTGGGATGGGACATCTTCCTCCCTCTTTTTGTATTTTCCAGGAACATTCCTTAAAAATAGTATTGGACAACATGGTTTATCTAGACTTGTCACACTTAACCTCCCTCACCTGGATCTACACACCTGGACATGCTAGAGTAAAAGATCATAAATGAGTGTACTGACTGGCAGGTATTGCACCACTTCGTGTGAGAAGAGGCATGGACAGAGCAGATATCATTAATGCTATAAGGACTAGACTGACTGATAATGACGAGTCTCTGATATAAAAAAAAAGGACCCTTTTCCACGCCTTTAGGCGAATAGGGCTAGACCTCTATTTTTATAGACAAATCGGCACAAGATGGATGATGTGGTCAGCATCACGCCGGCCGCCTTTACTTTCCCGGGACTGCACCTGGCACCCACTCAAGGCTGGGTCGACCTGGGAGCCAAGGTCATTTTTGAAACAAGTCCGGCTACGCCAGGGAGCAAACCCACCACCTTCCGTACCTCGGCGAGCATCTAGCCACTCGGCCACGGTGACTCCCCAAGTCTCTGATGGTTACAGGATTTCAGAATGAAGCCTTTTCAAGCATGTCAGTGCTGTCTTCGAGTCGTGATAGGAGACACAACCAGCTTCTAATGGGAACATATGTTTACAGTGTCTTGGTTATTGCTGAGGCTTGTCTGTTCACATTCATTTCAGCAAGACTAGAATTGCTCTCTATTTAATGAAATGTTTTCTCTTAGTTTTTAAGAACTAGTTTCTTGTAATTCATCATAGATCCCGGGTACTTGTTCTGTTTGTATTCTCTCCAGCTGAGATCTATTTGTCCTGATGATTTTATTGACTTGGCATAAACAGAAGATTTACTCTTTGAGTCCCAAAGGGTTTAGGCCCATGGGGTAGTAAAGAGAGACATAAAATTGGGGCATTATGCGTTCATTGGGCTTTTAGGTAGGAACCTATGAATGTATGATGTGTTGCTTGGGACTTAAATAGTTAAAGAACCCTTTTTTACTCCTTCAGGTGTATTGGGTATATAGTGCTAAACCTATATTTGATAGAGCAGTTGACATTCAGTGGGTGTTGTGGTCAGCATCACATTCAGTGGGTGTTGTGTGTCAGCATCACATTCAGTGGGTTTTGTGGTCAGCATCACATTCAGTGGGTGTTGTGGTCAGCATCACATTCAGTGGGTGTTGTTGTCGGCATCACATTCAGTGGGTTTTGTGGTCAGCATCACACAGCTGCCTTTCACTTACAGGACTGACATGGTGCCCATTTAGGACTGAGGAGACCTGGGAGCCACAGTCATTTAAAAAAAGACAAGTCAGATTTGAACCCATGACTTTCAGATTCACTGGAGAGCATCTAGCTGCTACACAGTGCTAGGTTTAAAAAAAAGTCTTTTACTTTGCTGGAACCGACACAACTGAACAGTTGTTGTTGTTGTTGTCAAGAGTTTACCTACTCACATAGAAGCAGCAGTAATCCAATGGTTCCTGTCCTTGCTGGAGCTGACACAACTGAACAGTTGTTGTTGTTGCTGTCAAGAGTTTACCTACTCACATGGAAGCAGCAGTAATCCAATGGTTCCTGTCCTTGCTGGAGCTGACACAACTGAACAGTTGTTGTCGTTGTTGTTGTTGTCAAGAGTTTACCTACTCACATGGAAGCAGCAGTAATCCAAGGGTTCCTGTGCTTGCTGGAGCTGACACAACTGAACAGTTGTTGTTGTTGTTGTTGTCAAGAGTTTACCTACTCACATAGAAGCAGCAGCAATCCAATGGTTCCTGTCCTTGCTGGAGCTGACACAACTGAACAGTTGTTGTTGTTGTTGTTGCTGTCAAGAGTTTACCTACTCACATAGAAGCAGCAGCAATCCAATGGTTCCTGTCCTTGCTGGAGCTGACACAACTGAACAGTTGTTGTTGTTGTTGCTGTCAAGAGTTTACCTACCCACATAGAAGCAGCAGTAATCCAATGGTTCCTGTCCTTGCTGGAGCTGACACAACTGAACAGTTGTTGTTGTTGTTGTTGCTGTCAAGAGTTTACCTACTCACATAGAAGCAGCAGCAATCCAATGGTTCCTGTCCTTGCTGGAGCTGACACAACTGAACAGTTGTTGTTGTTGTTGCTGTCAAGAGTTTACCTACTCACATAGAAGCAGCAGTAATCAAATGGTTCCTGTCCTTGCTGACAGAGATACAGCATGGATCTTCACCAGTGGCAGGTTTCTATTATCCTGGTCAGTATAGCAGTTTGAAAAGGAGAGGCAAAGATGAAATAGATTCAACACTTCATTGTGTCGTAGTCCAGGAAGTCTCAAGGCCTAACATTTCACATTCCACTGGTAGTATGCAACCTGAAACTATTTCTTGCTGATTATGTTATTTAATATAACTGTATAACCTAATTTGTCTGCTCATTGTTGCTTTATTGCCTCATTTTTGCTTAAACTTTGAGATCTTATGTCAGTTCTGTTTTGTTTTGTCTCTCTAATATAACAATTTATTCTTTCTTTAACAATATTACCTTGTGTATTACTATTTGATTAATGCTTGATTCATTAGCAAGTTCCTAATTAAACTCATTGATCTTAAAATATCATCTTACATTTCACTTCAATTCATTTATATTTTTTTAGCACATTCTTCTCTTTCACTCTTTAATTTTAACTCAACTCAAACTCATTTCAACTTTACTCCCACAGAATTGCCTAAGGCATTCGGAGCTTGATTAGAATAAACAGGTAATATGTATGAACCAATATATGACAACCATTACAACTGATAAAATGGCTACAAAAGAAGACAGAGGAAGGCAGCAGGAGATATAAGATACTTCTTGATACTCTTACTTCTTGTCCAGGAAAGAGATATGTCAACAGATTGACAGCTAGAGATTTTGGGAGTTGTGGAGAGTCATGATCACTTACACAAGTTGCCAAATAATGATAATAATGATAATTTACATGTTGCAGTTTATGCCTGAACTTTTCATTGTAATTAGAATGAGGCAATGGTGTTATGAGTTCAGTTGTTTAATGTTTCATTACTTGCTTGTTATTTACTAGTCCAGTTGTTATACTTTTCTTTTCTTGTTATTGCCAATAAAGTTGTTGCACAACTTATGCAATAGCCATATCATAATTTACAACCACTGTTTTATTTTTGCCTTTCATAAAGCAAAAATCAAAATTGCAGCTATAGTTATTGCGTATAAATGTTTTATTGTTAGTGAACTTGATCAAAAATCAAGATATTTCACAGTGATTTTAGCAAGCAAAAAAGAACTTATAATAATCACTCATGTTGAACTGGAATTTACGATAAGTTTAGTAAAATGAGTGTGAGTGACCTGGAAATCAATGAAGAAGCATTGTATATTTTGTTAATGTGTAATTTTTTATTGTGATTCTAGTTTTCAATTAAAAAAAAGACGTGTGTCTATAACATTTGCCCACAGTCAGCCAGTGGATCCCAGTTGATGACCATAGAAACAAATTTAAGGGGTCCTTGATATCATTTGTATCATCAGTTATAAGACAGATGGCGCTACATTGGACACATTCTGAGATAAGATAAACAAAGAATCACCAAACATGCACTAAAATGAGAAGTACAGTGATTCAGGAAATGAGGACATCTGAGAGAAACCCTTATGTGAACGTTGATGCTAGAAGCCAAAGGTGCTTGACTAGATTCCATCAATGATATTGAAGTGACTTCACAGGATAGAACGGAATGGAGAAATTGACTCCAAGCCCTATGTGACATACAATGACAAGGTAGAACAATAAATGTGTTTGTTCAAACAATACGACTGGTGAAAATTATGAGGTTCATGGCAGATCTTTGAAAATAGGAGCAATTCATGAGTCTTAGCATAAGAAGGAACCCACTTTTTGGGTTGTTTTCTGCTTTTTCAACCCATCTCAGAAGTTCCGAGATTTTATAGGGAAATACTAGGGAGTTCTCCATAATATCCTATAGTATCGGAGTTAGCGGGATGGAGAGGTTAGGGTTAGTGCTAGTCAGTGTTCATTTAACCCTAAAACTCTGATATTCTAGGGCTTTCTGGTGTTGGTTGTTTTAATCGTTTTTAACGTTTTTTGCTACTTTTGTTCATTCGTCACCACCACTTTGCCATGTTTAGAAGTGTTTTTACTTCATGACTTCACCTTTGCCATGAATTTCCTTGACCTGTCAGCATCATTGCGTCTCAGGCTAACTCTAACCCACCAGTGTACATACATGGAGACAGTCTGTCCTTTTCTGGCCCTCCCTCACCGACACCCCAAGATGGCCCTTTTCAGGGCACTGGTTCATGCTAAACTTTACAATTTGCTGAGTGAATTACACAAAACAGTGAACTTCATACTAGAGACAACATTGCAGATATAGATAACCTGTTTCGGGCGAGCGAAAGAAGAACAGGAAACTAACCCTAACTCCCCACCCCTACCCCCATAATATAGGAAATTCAAGAGCACTCCCTAGGAATTCCCTAAAGAAGTCTCGCAGCTCCCTATTGATTGATTGGCATCTTTCCTTTTTCCAGATGGTAGTGTTATATTTCGATATGAGGAGGGATACGACTTACAGCCCCTGGCGATAGCGAGTGTGACTAGCAAGACTTGCCTGTGTTAAGAAAAGTCTCCCATAATTATAGCATGGATTTCAGGGCCATTATTGTCAACATTTCTGCAACCATTTCTTTCTTCATTGTCATTCCCTTCCTGATGGGCCAGCTCCTGAGATGGGGTGAAAAAGCGGAAAAGAACTCTTTTATATGTTATATTTACAGTCCCTGAATGGATTCGAGAGCTCCAGTTTTGAGGAAAAGAATACACCCACTGTTCCTTTATAAGCATGTTGTATGTAATAGTTGATCTATTAAGAGTTTAGCTTACATGAATGCTTTGGGTTGGAAGGGCACTATGTTGCAGCCTAGCTGTAAACCACAACATGTCAACTGAACTTATGAGAGAGAATATAGAGGAAAAAATTAAATAAAAAATTTGTTTTTAATGTTAAAAAATTGTTGTTTTAAAATGTTATAAAATTGTTGGCTTATTATAATATTATAATAACATATATTATATATATATATTAAAATAAAATATAAATACAGTTTGTTCATATTTATTACTGTGCAGTATTCTTCATACCAGAACACAGCTAGATCTCTGTTCAACATATTACTTATATATATTTATTTAGAATTTTTATGTTATATAATTTCCATGTGTTTTCTTTTTCTGAATTAGAAATCACATTTACACCTGTTTAAAAAAAGTATACTGTTGAAAAAAAAAAAAAATAGAAAGAAATGCATGGTTATTTGATGGCATACTTTTATTAGTTGACGGGAAAGTTGTGTGCCTAAAATTATAAATGATCCAGATGCAGAAAAACTGGCATTTAATTTTTTTAAAATTACCTATGCACTTCATTTTTTTGTTTGTTAAGTAGTGAAGCATCATTGGATAACTACATGTTGAACCGTATGTTATAACATGCACTTTCATTTGTGATGTCAAATAGTTTATGATATCATAAATTTAACAAACAATGAGCCATTAAGAAGCCTTCCTAAAGATTTTTTTTTTAAAAGCAGTAAACATGTTTAGTTTTGAAAAATTATTGGTGCTTTATTATTATCCTAGCCAGATAACATCACAGGACAGTCCAACATTTTAGAGGGTGGTAAGACTGGGTTTCCAGGCTTTCTGATACTTTTAACGTCTCCAAAACATGTAAAACATGACCTAACCCCAAGCGACCTACGCCCCATGAGAGAGTGCAGCCTAGGTCCCACAACTGCATGCAGCCTAGGTCCCACAAATGCATGCAGCCTATCTACCACCCCTGAAATATTAGACTGTTTCATGACCTGTGGATTTCCACTGTTTGGGGTAGGATATTAATAAAGCACCAAATTATTATTGCTTTGTGTGTTATATTTTCATTTATACACAAAATCTGATATTATTTATATCTCGGTCACTTAAATTGAATGTTTACCAGAAATGATGTTTCTTTTCATTATTCATTACTGAATCATCTTGATTGCACATTGAACATATTCAGAAGAGCTCTAATATTCTCCTGAGTATGTTTCTTTATGTTTTTGTGCATTTGATTTCTGCTGTGTGTTGACTCTTGTAGTGACTAGTTTTTGCCTGGCGCTGCTCTGATGGATACACCCAGACTTTGTACCAAGTATGTGGAATCCTTAGAGAAGACACACACACAAATGAGATAATAATCAGTCTGTGCTGGTATTGTTTAGTTTATATTTAACTCCTTATTCTTAATCAGCCTTTGTTTATTCTTTGTCATGAATCCCAGCCAGCATGTCATGTGTTCTCATACATTTTATATTTGGTTGCAACAAATTAATCTGGTTTCTTCAGTGTCAGTTTACAGTGTGTATTCAGCTTCTTTGAAAATCACCACTGATTTGCCACCATTTAGGAACCTGCTGGGGAAAACAATATTGTAATTAAAGCATGAACAATACTGCGTATGGTTAGCCAATCATTGTTTTCTATCGCTTTTAAATAGTAACTTTGAGATTATTGCATTTAGAAAGCTGATGTTTGATTATGAATTAAAAAAAAATGCTTTTTATCTAACAGATCTTCAATTGCAATGTTCTTATTTCATTATTTATTATATATTATTTATGTGTTAATTTATTACAGATAAGTAATTTTATATATTTCTGTTTGTAATTGTTTCATTATTCATTTGTGTTGTATCCTGATGAAGGATTTTTAGCCGCAGCATTTATTTCTGCCTTATTTGTTTGTGTATTTTGAAGCAGACTACTGTTTTCATGATAGGGCTATGTCAGGCAGATGAGGAACAAAAGCAGTGAGCAGCTGACACATTTTTAAAACTGGTTACTGTTTTATTTGTGCTGGAAAAAACACTGATTTATATGAGTTGATTCAAGAACCGACAACACAGTACATTCCCATAAGTGCTCCTTCCCCAGCTTCAGCAGCCAGTGCAGAGTTCCAGTACCAGTGGTACCAGTAGCTGTCTGATTATATATCCATCTTGCCTTTTCTTTAAACATTGAGTATGGCCAGATCCCCTCTTTACTCCATGCTGCATCACTCTCACCAGACTGTGATGATCCATTTGCTTCTCTGCACCAAATTGTGCAAAGTTAGCCAATCTGTCTCCTGTTCATTTCCCAACACACCAGCATCCTTATCTGTTCACCGCCCATGGCCTGGTCCATACATCTCAGTTTGGGAACCATTGATCTTGACTCTGCATTCAACATTCTGATGTCTTACATTTATGTGAGTATGTTTGTGTTTCATTAATTTGAATGAAATCTTTGAAACTGAAGCTTGTAATGTTCTTTTATTCTCTTCACATATTAAGAGTGCCTTGACTACTTGTTAATTCAGGGATGGCATTTTGAATAAATAAATACAATGTAATTGTTGTTACTGTTATTATTATTATTCTTATGAGAGAACTAAAAAAAACATTATCAACAAATATTTAAAGCAAAATATATATGTAGACACAAAATCCTAATTAAAAATATTTAAAAAAAAATCAGAATTCTTATATTTAATCACTTTCACTGTGTGCCTGACAAAGATGGATACTCTGATATAAGTGCGTCAGTTACCTCAGCTCCAACAGCTTTCAAACAAAAACATAACCTACTACCAGGAAGGCTAAAGAAGGCAGCAAATGTCTGAAGTCGGATGTGTTGGCTAAAAGGTGAAAATATCGCAGCAATGCTTTAAACGAGCTCAATTTAACTACACCCTCGGATTAATAAAGCAGAGTTTCAAAAAAAAATTAATATGATGAAACTCGGTCTCTTCTTTTATTTGACAATCTTCTTCTTCGCGTTCACCAGCTGTAAACTCTGGCGGAAGGTTCTGGTTGCTCGTCCACTACTGAACTGCAGTCTTGTTCCAGAACCTTAGTGTTGCATGTGCATCAGTTTTACAGATCTCATTCTCTTGAATACAGACTGTTGGTTCCTTGCCTCTCCGGCAGATGCACTCCGACTTCAAAGGAAGCTCCCCAATTAGTCGACTCTTATGACATGCTTTTTGGGAGGCAGTGGGTCTATTCTTGTTTTCCCCACAATAGGGCCCTGGAACCCACACAGGGGTTATTTGACAATAAACATGGCAGAATATTGGGAGTCCTGCTGGCATAGCATTAGACACTTGCCCACCGACCCCAAACAATGATCTTGGCTTTCAGGCCGACTCAGCCTAAAATTGTCCGCTTCTTCTCAGCGTTCCCCGGCTGTAAACCCCAGCAGAAACTTTTCTTTGCTTGTCCACTACTGGACTCTGGTCTTGTTTCAGAACTTGAGTTTGGCAGGCACATTCTTTTTACAGACCTTGCTTATTTTTATGAAGACTGTTGGTTCCTTGCCTGTCAGACAGATCACCCTGACTTTGAAGGAAACAGCCCTAATTGGTCACCTCTTGTGACATGCTTGTTATGGCTGGTTGGTCTGTTTTTGTTCCTCCAAAAATGTGACCCCTGCACCCACACATGGAGACCCAGCCAAAGTGAGGAATATACAGTGACACTTGTGAGTTGTGCCAGAATTACAATCATATTTAGCACCATTTGCTTGAGTATAGGAAATACTAAATCCAAATCAAACAATTAACTGAATATATACATTTCTGTAAATTACCTATGTTGAATTAAGAATCGACATCACAGAACTTGGGACACCCCCATAAGCGCTCTATCACCATCTTCAGCAGCAAGCGAAGAGTTCCAATTCCGATGGCACCAGTAATTGTCTGATATTGTATATCCGTCTCACCTTTACCCTCAGTTTTGAGTGTCTGCCACATCCCTTTGTAACTCCTCGCATCATCATTCTTTCCAGACCATAATGGTCTGTCTATGCTTCCACACTGTTCATTTGCTCCCAAAAAGCTGTCAGAATATACAGTCTGTCATATATCATTTCACTACCACGCGGTGAAGAACTGGCCAGTAAATCTGCCTGCTCCTTTCCCAACACACCGGCATAACATGGAGAAAATATCCAAAGGATGCTAACTACCCGGGACCTCTGAAGTGATGCTTGCTACTCTGCACAGAGTAAATTACCTTTGACAATATAAACCTTGTTGCTCAACAGACAGCCCCAGAGACCTACATGGCAAGATCAAGCATTTTATAACTAGAACTAAAATACCCTTTAAGAGATATATATATATATATTACACTGTTAAACAAGGCTTAGGTCCCTCTAGCCCACTTACCAAATACAAATTTGCAAAGGAGCCGAGCTCTACCTTTTCCCTAACGTTTTTATTTGTGACGGCGCCCCTGAAGAGGACCTAGTATGTGTTAACCAGAATAATAAGCCTAGTGTTTTGGATACGAATTGATATTAACAAGGAAATAAGAAGAGGAAAAGAAGAAGAAGAGGCAAACAGAAGAAGGAAGAGGAGGAGGAGAAGAAACTAGAAAGAGAAGAAGAAGGAATAGGATGAGAAGAAGGAGAACATTTTATTCAGATTGTCAATTATTACATTATCACACAAGCAGAACTGTAATGAATGTAAACATAATACAGAACACATGCAAGAGATCTTGTTTATGCTTGTATTGCCTGTCACAACTGTATTTATGACACTAGTCTGGTGAGTCCCCATTTCTTGTTCTTGCTGGTAGTAAATGGGCAACTCTCTAAACTCTCAGGAAAAGCGAATGTCTCGCATTAATCATTTGTAATTTAACATAAAAGTCGCATGCAAAGATCATATATTATTAAGACAAATTTAGATAATACACCGAAATCTAAAGCGCTGTTAAAAAAAAAGTTATCAATCGAACTAGAATAAAACTTATAATGTTCTGTCCATGTCTATTAAACTAAACAATAAATGGCGAAGGCCTTTATGCAGAGTAAAAAAGGCATCGACCACACCTACAAACCATAATTGGCCGTTTAATTAACACAGAATAAGTATTCACAACTATGTGCACTGTGTTCTTCTCTGGCAAAGACAAGTAAGTAAGTACGTTAACCTGTGGACCCAGGTTCCAAACACAATAGTATGCACTTTTTTAACTGGCCTGTTCAACTTTAAATTTTAACTTTGGAACAAGCGAAAAAACGATCTTATTTTAAAGAGTTGCAAGCTCGGCACTCAGTACAATCCAACATTCGTCCCATTAAACACTCATCGTTCACACATCTATTTGTATCTTTATCAACAAACCATTTTATGTTCATGTAACAAGGTACATATAATGACAATAAGTTAAGAATACATAGTTTCTTACTCACCTTCCCAGTACAAGATGCATTTTTTTGTTCAAAGCGTCACCCTGTAGTCGGGAGCCTAATATCTATTTATCGCTCGGTGTGATGTCCTGGTCGGGTTACACGTCAGTCAAATACAAAGGCATCGATGACAAATGTATTCAATAAAATATACATATATGCATACTGAAAACGTATACAATGCATAAACACTCACGCTCATATTGACACATCCGCAAACATTCGCATAAACACACATACATGCACACTAATTCATGTAAACAAAAATATACACATACACCCATACCTACTCTGACTTACACATGCAGACATATATTGCTCATACCTACACATACACACTACAAACACACATATGCCGTGCTTAAGCATACACATGCAAAGATTCATAAATACACACAGACATGCAAATATTCTTGCATGCTCACACACACACACTCATACGTATATAGAACATTCATTTATACATACATACATACTGTACCCACACAGATACACATACACATACTTAAAAACCCGCACGCGCGCGCGCGCAGACATATACACACATCATACATGTATAAAAACGCTCACACACACACATTCTGAAGACTGAAGGACTTAAAGAGATATCAGTACGCGCACATATACAATACACATACAAACACACATCCTACATACATACACACACAAGATCTGGAGACCCTGATAGAGATAACCGTGTATGATGAAAGCGATTCTCTGCTGATCCCAAGGTCTTAGGTTCGAATCCACATTTCAAAGTCTTTCTTTTATTACAGTGGTCCAGCAGGGCACAGGGCTTGAAAGAAAAAAACTAATTCTAAATGCTACACACACACACACACACACACACACACACACACACACACACACACACACACACACACACACACACACACTAATTTGAAATGCCAAATATTGTAGTGATAAAAAAGTTTTTCTCTGAACTTGAACAATAAAATGACACACGAACAGGCACGCGCACACACACACGACCACACACACATACACACCAACATATTGTCCACACTGAATACAGCACACCAACCACGTATTGAAATCGATAAATTAAAATTGTCACAGATTCTAAGTATTTAGGCTCTGTATTAGACAACCATCTATGCTATCAGTGCCAATCGTGGACACTTATATCCTCTAATGAATGTAAAATTGTGACAACAGAGATGAAATGCCTTAGAAGAGCTGGAGGAATTTCAAGGAAAGACAGAATACGAAATCACGAAATCAGAAGAATGCTAGGAATAAAGCCAGTCTTACAGGTCACCAAAGAAAAACAAATATAGTGGTTTAGACACTTAGCAAGAATGCCCTGGTTCTGTCCGCCATAACGAGCCACACTAAAACGTTACAACGGGTATAGAGCGAGTGGAAGACCTCGGAAAATATGGAGTGATGGCATTTAGAACCCTCTAACAGAAATGAACATCAGTCATAATAGTTCTCTTGACAGAGAGCTCATCAAGGAATGTTACATTTCCCCCCGACACTTCGATGAGGTACAAGGTGGAGGAGAAGAAGAAGAAGAAGATAAGAAGAAGACGAAGAAGAAGCAGAAGAAGAAGAAGAAGAAGAAGAAGAAGAAGAAGAAGAAGAAGAAGAAGAAGAAGAAGAAGAAGAAGAAGAAGAAGAAGAAGAAGAAGAAGAAGAAGAAGAAGAAGAAGAAGAAGAAGAAGAAGAAGAAGAAGAAGAATTGGACAACAATGGCAACAATATAAAACAGGTCAGAAAAAGTTTTGCTTTAGCAATGTAGTAGATAAACAGCATGAAAAAACTAGCACAGCATCTGCAAGCTGATTAACGTGAAACATTTCAGATCATTTATCTTCCTATGGTAATTGTTTGTTCGGAGTCATGGAGTCTTACACAATCTTTGAAGAAAACGCCGGGGCTTTTAAACAGAAAGGTTACAGAAAGATTCACAGAATACCGCACACCAAGAAGAAACACATCGACATCCGACATGATTTGAATATGGAGGAGAACTGGCTCAAATCAACATCCTCTCCTGAAAGCCAAGCTATTTGAGCCGTGTCAAGCCATATGGTGGACTGGAGAGAACGGTGGTAGAAGCTGAGGTTTCGGGAACACAACACAGAGGTCGGGCTCAGGATGTATACCGGACACCGAAGAAGCAATGGATATGAAAGCACATAGGGCTGGAAAATTGGCTTGACAAAGAGACTTTATCGCGTGCCGGAAGAGTGACGTTCTGTAAGGGACCTGCTATTTCATGATGGTACCTTGGAATTGGAACAAATAAATAAATAAATAAGGAGTAGCACATACAAGTGGGATACGGAGGGGGTATTTAGCGACATCATTGTTTGGAAGGAGAGTTATCTTCCATAATTACATCAAGAATCCTTGTTCATATTGTAGTTGTTGATCATTTGTAGAGGGTTTGTGGCTAGGAGACTAGGCTGACAGTCAGCGTTCCCAAGTGCTAAGATGTTGCTGAAAGTTTTAAATCTTTTTACAATATTCGATCATGTCACTGAAACAATTAACACATCTGTTAACTAGGGCTATATCAGGGTTCCACCTCCCAACTATGTCTTGCGTTTTTGACCACATTGTCAAAAGATCTGTCAATTCAGCAGCCCTAATCCTTCCAGATTATCCCTATTCCACCCCCGGAAGAAATTTATTCTTCTATTTCTTCCTTCGGTTGCTAGTGAGAGTGCTAAAACTCTTGCATTGTCAGCTCAGTTGCCGGAATGGCACCTGCCAAGCGTTCGGTTTCCAAGGCGGCTTTTGAGTTCCTAGACTAAATTTACTTGAAAATTTCGCTCGGATTCCACGAGGTACCAGCAGACCGCATAACAAGCGATAAACAACCGGTATCACAAGATGCCATTATTCGGATGAGAATCACCCAGGTACAATGCTCATAAACCCTGTTCAACTATTACGGCACTAAGCATTTCCTTGTGTAATATATATGTGTACTAGAAGAGAAAGGCCCCAAGGACAAAGAAAAAAAAGTTCATTAGGCGGGGATTAGTACGAGTAATATTCTAACCCTGACATAATATCTTTTGTAAACAGTCTAGATAGCAGTAACAGTAAACTAGGCACACTAACCACAAGTTCTAATCTGAATCAAAACAACTGGAACTAAATGTCACAAAAACAGCTGTTTATTTTACTGAACACAAAATTAACGTATACTTCACAGATAATACATTAACAACAACCATCCACGTGCTCGACCAGACCATGTTCCACTCCCTACTAATAAGGAAATATGATAATAAACGCTTACGCTCAGAATAATTTCCTCAACACTGGCAAAAAACGAAACATATTAACATGTACGTTGAGCTTCATATGCCACCAGACCAATAAATCCAATACAACCTGCAACCAAACTATCTTCTAGCAAGGATGCACAATGGAAATAAAATCTAACACCACTTTAAAAAAAAATATATATACTGTAAAACAAAATGTTTCTATCTGTCCCATACGTTACGTCCTATTGCCGCGAGCGATCACGCAACAGAAAACCAGAACTACATTTTCTAGGTTCACTACCAACGACTCACAATCAAATAGCCACTATTATCCGGATCAACAAGAACGCCAAGAGCGACCATTCAGTAGAAGGCAAAAAGCCAAAATGAGGCCGTCTTAAGATGTTTTGAGCCGTGGGTATGTTTTCTTCCAGTTACTATTATACTTGTGATGTCATAAGTTGCTTTCCATTTTGTTTGAATGGGGTGGCCATTGGTAAAAGTAATAAAATCTATCACAGATAGAACTAGGTCTATATCCTCTATATTTTGTGTCCTCAAGTAGTTTCTGAACAGTCTGAATCACTTGGTATCAGTGGTGGGTTTGGGTTTTATATCCCGCATTTATTCTAGTAGATTAACATAAATTACAGAGGGCTTTGGTTTACTGAAGTCACGATCCGTTTAGGAAGACAACAAATACAATAGGAAATGGCGCGAATCTCCGTCAGTCTGTACCAGGAAATCACAACAAAGACAAACTGAAATAAGGATGTTAACTGTAGGTCTACATTGCTTTTAGTAAATCTGCCTGTTTCTAACGGAGGAACTATGAAGAAAATGTGAGCACATCTTGACACCGTGAGCTGCTGATTAAAAAAAAAAAAAAAGCAAGAAAAACCCAAATATGCCAAAATATGCCAGTCCATTATCTTATGCCAGTTCAATTTCAAATATGCTAAATCTGTGGAATCTGTCATAAAAAATGCCAATATGGCAACAGTGGCCGTCTCCAGAGCCCTTCATGTTTTTATTCACATTGGCCAGGTTTCTTCGCATAGCTGTCTAGAATTAAAAGCTGTTCTTTAGCCTGTCATATATATATATATATATATATATATATATATATATATATATATATATATATATATATATATATATATATATATATACATATAGAGAGAGAAATGTCAAAATTTGATCCCACGACCTTCTGATGCGAAGGAACGCTAGCCGCTACACTATAACGGGTTTTAATTTTATTATGCATATTAAATAAGAGCTTATATTGTGAAGAAAAAAAAAGTTTAGTTTTTTCAGATAAAGACAAAATGCAACTACTGATTTTTCTAATCGCAAACTCCATCATTTCTATGACCTTGTTTCCCAGTGATGTGTTAAGCTGTGGTAAGTTTTCTCCATCCATTAGTATCGTCATCCATCTAAAGTGTTTGAATCATGGATTGTATACATCGAAAGTCTGCTGAGTAAATGAATGAGTATGTTGATGTTTGGGCGCATAGACTGACTGACTGATCCATCAGTAGCTGAGTATATGAGTATATAAACGTATAGATTACCTAATGAATCAGCGGGTGATATGTTTGTGTATGTGGTCGTAAAGACTGACCGATTAATAGAGGATGAGTTTGTGTGTATGGGTGTAGAAATAGATTGACTGATCCATCAGTGGATGAGAATATGTGTGTATAAAAGTATGGATTGACTAATCTGTTAGTGGATGATTATTTTGTATGTGTGGACGTATAGATTTGGGAGTAAAGATGGGAGTAAAAATGAGTGATCCATCAGTGAATGAGAATATGTGTGTATGGACGAATAGACTGAGTGATAAATCAGTAAATGTTTGTGTGTGTGTGTGTGTGTGTGTGTTTGTGTGTGTGTGTGTGTGTGTGTGTGTGTGTGTGTGTGTGTGTGTGGGGGGGATTTATAGATTGACTGAACCGTCTGTAAATGAATATATGTGTATTGACAAAAAGATTGACTCATCTATCATTGGATGAGTTTGTGTGTATGAATGACATTCATCAGTGAAGGAGTTGTATACAAAGTCGTATAGACTGATGTATCTATCAATTAATGTTATGTATGTGTAGACATTAAGATTGACTGATTCATCAGTGGGGGAGTATTTGTGTGAATAGACATTTAGATTGACTGATGCAAAAGTGGGTGAGTATATGTGTAAATAACCCTATTCCGGAACTCCGCTACACAGATGACACAGTCCTCCTTTCGAAAAGCGTAAAGGGAAAAAAAATTTAATATTGTCTGTCCAAAAGCACAGTGAAGATCAAAATCTGTTCTTGAATTTAAAGAAAACGAAAATAATGTCCACAGATAAAACTGGCTGTCACCCAGAAATAACAAAAAATGATGAAGAAATTGAAAATGTCACAAATTTGAATATCTAGGCTCTATAATAAACATCAATGGAGACTGTTTGACAAAAATTAAAAAGAGGATGGCTATAGCAATGCAAAGATTGAACAGCCTTAAAAGTCTATGGTTAAGCACCATCAAGGAGATAACAATAGATTAGAATTTTGAGAACATGCATCTTTCCTGTGGCTACATGCGGACTATCTCTCAGTCCTTAAGAAAGAGAATAGGGCTTTTGAGCTGAAATGCTTTAGAAAGATTCTCAGAATATCCCGGACAAAGAAGAGCAGAAATATTGACATCTTAAAAGATCTGAACATTAAGGAAGATTGTCTAACAAACAACATCCTTACGCGGAAGCTGAAATATTTTGGTCATATCAAGCGCCACGACGGATTGGAAAAAATTATAGCAGAAGGCATGGTACCAGGAAGAAGGGGCAGAGGCCAACCGACCTAAAGATGGGCACATGATATAAGTGTCTCCTTGAGCATGAAAGTACATGAGACGGGAGAACTGGCGAGACTGAGTTCCTTTCCAGGCTGACTGTGACGAGAGCGATGTTCTGCAAAGGACCTGCTTCATGATGATGATGATAAATGTAAATGGACATTTAGACTGACTGATCCATTAGTAGATGAGTATATGTGTGTATGGACATGAACACCGACTGATCCATCAGTAGATCAGTATATGTGTGTATTTACATGAACACTGACTGATCCATCAGTAGATCAGTATATGTGTGTATTTACATGAACACTGACTGATCCATCAGTAGATCAGTATATGTGTGTATGGACATTACCACTGACTGATCTATCAGTAGATGAGTATATGTGTGTATGGACATTAACACTGACTGATCCATCAGTAGATCAGTATATGTGTGTATGGACATTAACACTGACTGATCTGTCAGTAGATCAGAATATGTGTGTATGGACATTAACACTGACTGATCCATTAGTAGATAAGTATATGTGTGTATGGACATTAACACTGGCTGATCCATCAGTAGATCAGTATATGTCTGTATGGACATTAACATTGACTGATCTACCAATAGGTGTGGATGTGTGTTCTGACAAATACATCAAGTAATGAGCCTGGATGAGTAAGAAAAAAGTTGCGTTGCGACACATTAGTGTCTTGTTTTTATGGCAGTGAAAACACATGAAAAAGTGTCAGTAATTCACATATTTACTACTTTTTTTCGTGGTTGCATAAAGAGGGTGGGGTGGTGGTGGTGGTGATTCGGGGGTGGTGGGGGGGGGGGGGGGCTATGGGATGGTGTGGGGGAGGGGTGGGCAGGGTGGGAAGGTTGAGCCTGAAAATGTATTGGGCGAACGCATCCTGACAAATGGATGTGAGTCATGAGCGATGACAACAGAACTTATGACTGATGGATGACTGGACTGATTGGCGACGGACGGACGGACGGACCAGCCGGCGACAAAATTAAAATATTATTTCCAATCATCCTGCTAAATAATATGTTTTTCAGGCACCTTTCTTCAACCACATGAGTGGGTTAGAAAACGTGACCTGTCATCACAAAGATCTTTGAAACTGAGGACAGTTTTTCAAGTACCTGGCTTTTTTTTTGCTTTGTTTCTGTCATCTTCGGCAACATGATCTCTTTGATGACTGTCTCCTTCACAAACACACTCAAGACAGGCATTTTTTGACTTACATATATTATGAGAAGATGGAAACTGGAAAACTGTGTGGCTATTAGAAACATGTGGAAAGGAAGACAACTTGAGAAAATTGTTGACAGCCTTTTATCGTGTCATGTACGGGTTAAGCACATGTACTGAAAAATGCTGTTAAGATTGCAGGTTATGGAGAGGCATGATCACCCACTCCAGTTGACAAGTCACTTGATGACCATTATGAAATATTAGATATGATTCAAGAGCACATATACTGTCGTCAATAGGTCATGGGTCATTAGTCAGTTTTCACGCTTCACTGCATATGTAATGAAATATAGGCAGAAAGGGGTTAAATGAACAAAGCATACATTTCAGACCACCACACGGCGTTCTAATCCATCACTGTGTGAAATGACAGAAATGGGTGATTAGAAAGCCATGGCCTAGCTAGCTATGCAGAACATCTACACGATGACCGCCATGACATCTGACAGTGAGGGATGAAACATTCGACGAGTGCCCGTGAGCAAGCACATACACTGTGACCAGCTGTAGAGATACGTTCATCCAAACGTGACCACCAAAGACAGGTGACAGGGGAGTGATGGAGAAGGTACGCCAGAAAGAGCGGGAAAGCGGGAGAATAAAGTCAGAGCCAGGGGCTTGAGAAGTTAGTTAGCCCCGGAACCGCTTGAGAGGACAGTTAGGGCTGGACCGCTAGAGAAACCGGTTAGAAGAAAACTAGTGCTGTACTTCGTTTAGAAGGATATGTTAAACTTGGAGTTTAGCTAGAACAGTGATTGAGTAACTCGTAGAGAGACATAAGAATAGACAGTTACCAGATAACGAAGTGTTCATATACTATTGCTTATTGAATTCATGAAGTCTGTGTGAGGAGAATATTGTGAATAAACCAGCTCTTGTGTAATTGTTACATCACTGGCCTTGTTCTTAAATACGATTGAAGAGAGCTGCGAACTATATTCGTTCACCCTTGGCCGAACTAGGCACATCTATTTCTTGTGGGATGTATAGGCACGACTGTGCCACAAGTGTGAGGATATTTGGAGCCGTGACCAACGACAGTCTTGTTTACAACGACATCTTTAAAAGTCAAGACTGCTGTAACAAAATACCAAAAAAAAAAAAGCAACTGCAACAAAACGTGAACTAAAAGCACGTTGATAATAGTACCTGCTGTGAAAAAAAAGTCGAAAAACCCTTCATCAGATTGGAGAGACGTGAGCATGGAGCCAACCGTCTACACTAGAATCAGGGGGACGCGCCCGTTCTAGCCTGGACCCAACCGTCTACACTAGAATCAGGGGGACGGGCCCGTTCTAGCCTGGAGCCAACAGTCTACACTAGAATCAGGGGGACGCGCCCGTTCTAGTCTGGAGCCATAATATAAACTTTCCTAACTTTACACACTCGGAAGACTATAGGAAAGTCAAGAACTGTGAGCTGTCCGATTTTACAAATAGGAACTGCAAAAAAAAAAAAAAAAAAAAAAAAAAAAAAGCGCGATTTTAAAGAACCTTGAACATTAACATTAATTAGTTTAAATATATTGTGATTTTCAATTTACAGTGGTGTAGGAAAAACCTTTCTAGCTTTCCCTACCTTCTTCCTGAACGTAGAAAACAATTCCAAGACAGTGCCGATTTTTAATTACAGTGTGTTGTGAAACGAGAATTTTTTTTTTCAGACCGCACTTAACAAGGTAATTTGACATTTTCTGTTTTTTTTTTTTTTTAATTTTAAAATACTTGCATTAGTTAATTTCCCAGATTTTTTTGAAATGGCAGAACAGGGAACAGCGGAAGCCCAGTTCAGCAGAGTTTTAGGAGAAGTCAGCAAGGCTGTCTCCAGATTAGATTGTAGCGTTCGGCGACAGGGAATAACAGGGGTTATTGAACCTTTCAAGAGAGACACAAAAAAGTTTAAAAAGTGGGTAAAGGAGATAGAAAAGTATGCTTTCCTTTCAGGTGCGACAAGTTTCGACATCAAACGTTTAGCATACCAGATAAGTTCTTCCCCGGTTTCAGAACACATAAGAAGAAGATTAGAGCAGAATGAAGAAGAAACCTGGGAAGAACTGAAAAGAGACTTAGCACAAAATTTCAGCGACGTCACAGACAGACAGATGGCCTTTTCCCTCTTACGACAGATCAAACAGGGCAAAGATGAGAGCATACATAATTATTAGCAGAGAATACAGAGTCTCGCGCAAGATGCATTTCTTAAAGAAGAGATACAATCACAACAAACTCAGCTTATTTTAGTTTCAGTCTTCAGTGACAGTTTAAGGGACAGTTCACAAAAACTTCGTTTAATGCGCTCTGGGCCAACAACTCTAGAACAGGCAGTAGCCATAACTCTTAAAGAAGAAAGTTTAAGGCGAAAAGTGTTCCTTCAAACTGGAAGAAGAACAGAAGAAGAAGAAGATACTAGGTTGACGGAACCCATGGACATATCACATTTTAGACCACACCGAGAAAGACACACAAATGAGAGACACAGACACTCTAACATACAGGCAGTGCAACACACTTTAACGTGTTATAACTGTTTAGGCCCCCATAAAGTCCGATTCTGCCCGGCAGGTAACCGACCCACAACATAGCCGATAAACCCACCGCTCGTTAACACGGATTTCAGAGGTGAAAGGTCGTGGCCGGTCAGTCACAGAAGTCAGGGACTTAACACATAAAATAACGGCGGCTGGAAAAACAATTATTCGGGAAACGCGCAATCCGCTCCCTGGCCGAGGCACAGCTGAGCGACAGACGAGACATAGCCTCTAAAAGTTCAGTAAGACACAAGAGAGATAACGAAATAAATAGGCAGAAGAGAGTTACAAACCCTAGACAGATTAATGCATCAGGCAGCCCGTGTTGCTGTTTAATAGAAATCAATAATAATAAGTTTAATAGTCTGGTGGATTCAGGAGCAGATTTGTCACTTCTAAATTACTCGGTATTTAAGAGGATTAGAGGTAGTATAGAGTTACATCACATAAAAGAGAACTTACAGTCTGTCACCGGGGCCAGCCTGTCAGTTTTAGGTAAAGCCATGATTCCGTTTTCCATCGGTGGAATACATCTGACACATCCTTTTGTCATAGTAAAAACAATGAACCGTCATTTAATTATAGGACGGGACATATTATTTAAACATGGCATAAGGCTGTATTTTGACCTTAAAAAGCTTAGAATTAGAGATAGGTACGTAGATCTTAGAGATGACATTCACGTTGCTTCGGTGGTACGTGCTAAACAAACAGTCATCCTAAAACCTAATTCAGTCAACGTAGTGATGTCAGGTTTAAAAAGAAACCCATATTTCCTACAAGTCAAACTATTCGAACAACAGCGCTTCAGGAAGCACTGTTAAACGAACCGTGCTTATCAACTACAGATGGCATTGTAACGTTAGGTAAAAGACTTTGTTTTCCGGTCCTTATCACAAACGCGACAGGGAAAACCGTAAAATTGAAGAAAGGAAATATTGTAGCTAACGTAGATAGAGATATTCTAGAGGTAAATAGTTCAACGGGAGAGGCATCGAGAGGAAGAAATAGCTATAAAATAGCAACTGTTACTACACATAAAGTCGATGCTAATCGATTTACCGGTTTCCCCGGTAGGCGAAGATATGATAACGAGAGAACACACTACAATATAGATAAGCAGAGTTTCAGACCACAGAGACCGAATCCATACCATGACAATCAGGGTCAACTGAGATCATGTGTACAAAATGGAAGTGGGCAAATAATTAACTTTAACCGAGCTGAGCGTTTACAAAAATTAGAAAATAACAGAAATATCAGAGCACAGGAGCAGTGGCGTAATTTTGGTAACATATATCAGAACATAAATAGAGTAAAAAATATCCATGATAATAACCGAAGTCGAGTTAGGTCATGTAATTCAGATACCAGATTCCGCATGATGAGCACTAATCAAGCCAATAAATTCAAAAGAGACAGGTTAAGAAAATTAGGCTACAATAAGAATATAAGATTGCAAAACTTAGGAAATAATTGCGAGGTCAGTAACTTTAACGGAGTATGGCAGACAGGTAATAAAAGCACGTGCGCTGCTTATGATGAGACAAACAGATTAGAAGTAAGAGGGTTAAAAGAGAGGAATCACATGAAACGGTTTAATAAAAGCTACATTAACGAAGTAAATGCGGTAATTATAAACGGGACACACGGTCAATACTTTAAAGAAGAAGGGAACATAGAAACACGTAAGAAGTTAATAACCACTAAAGTTAAGTCGGAACAAGAAGAAGATAAAGAGGGTTGTTTGGCAATGGAATGGTTATGGGAAGTAAACGCGGTAGAAGTTAAAAGGCTAGATAGCAATAGCACACATAGGAAAGTAGAGAGGGTAGGGACAATTAAAGAAAGAAATCAGCAGGATTTGTCTTATAGACAGGTGATGCCTACAGAAGAAGAAGGTAAAGGAACAAATACATTACCGTTTGAAGTTAGTAACATAAAGGTAGATCTATTCCCAGAAAACTACCACGCAGATAATGAAGTTGGGATCACTAACAAAACGGGTCGTAGAATTTTAGTCGCTGTTAGAACCAGGACTAATACTCCGTCTAGTGTGAAAGAATTAAAACCGTCAGAAGTACCAGTTAAAGGTACATGTAATAGTAGAAAAGAAGAAGAAGAAACAGTAGAAACTTCGCCTAACAAAAGAGCAAAACAGGAGACAAGAATGTCGGGCATTAACAAATCGCATACCGATTTAAACGAGCGGCATGGTTTACAGGAAAAGAAAGATGCGAGAAAATCAAATGTATTAGATGAAAATTTACACGGAAATAAAAGTAGCCAGAAGTGTCGTAATGAAGTGGCATCTACCAAATATAGCAAAATTAATAAGTTGTTCCACTTTATGTCAGAGCTCTGGAGCGTCTAATAAATGGCATACACGACACCTTTTAGTATAATTAAGGCGAACACATATTTAGGATGTATAACTTGATTTACAAAAAAAAATACTTTAAATACACACGGAAACAGGATCATACTGATATCTGGATTATACATATTGCTGGGACTTATAACTTTTCTTTATTTGCGACGGAAAGGCTTTAAAAAGTACAAAAGTAACTAATAATTTAACAAAAGAAAAAACACAGATCACTAATAAGACAGAAGAAGAAATAGAACTACAACAATTAGCATCCACTACAGTTAGTAGGCCAGAATCATTAGGGGGTAGACTGAATTTATACCCTGAGTAAACCATACATTAATTACAGATCCCCCCCCCCCCCTCCCTTTTCCCATGACTGACTGAAATGGGATCGTTCGTAAAATGGTTCAATAAATGTGGGATTGTAGGGTGTATAACAAGTAATTAGTTTCATTCATTACAATTTACGTACGCTATATTGCTGTGTACAGAGGTACCACGCTCGCTACACATATTCTGTTGTTGTGTCTACATGTCATTTGTCCGACAATATTAAATATATACCGTTGTTTTGTCCCTACCATTTAATATTTACATTTGGTTTTGCACTATGAACGTTTTTTAATCGTGTTGTACTCTCCCGGACAAGTGAAAATCCACACGTTCGGTTGTGGGTGAAGATTACAACACCTACATATTTTATGTTCGCGAAGAGAGTTACTGGCCACAAAACCTCTCTTATACATTCTGTCAGAAACATGACCGATTTGAGTTTAACCAGACTTTACTGAGATACACAGTTAGAAACGTACTTGGCGATAAGCCAGTCCAAAGCATGACATGATTGGTAACTGAATACAGGCCGGCTATTTCTTTCCAGAAGATGCGATATGCATTAAACTGAGGAAGCAACCTCTTAAGGAAGCAACAATAAACGCTGTAGACTATCAAAGTAGATAAATACCTGTAAATACAGGAGGTGGCATTGTACATTCGACTTGAAGAAATGCTAAGGTTGTTTCCGAGAAATTTCTCACCAGTTAATATACTTAACAGTATAAGAATTCTTTATACTCTGTAAAGGTTGTACCTTATTATTCAGTCTATGTTGACTTTCTCAGAGATTCTATTTTCATCCTTTCTTGGGGAGATGACATTTTCGAGTTTTACTTTATTGATAACTGGGGATACATGGCATGTCATTTCTTGTTGTAAGTATATGTGTATTTATATATGAACTATTTTCAATATATTACAATGTTTTCACGTTTGAGTTTATAAAGTGGGAATACAGATACTATTCCTTTATACTTCAGACAACTACGCACGTTCATTAGGGATACCAGTGAATCAGAGGTTGTTATGCTAATACAATGAGGGAGTTGTATCGTTTTTTTATGTCTTTAGAATGATTGACTATTAGTTATTGTATAAATGTCACGTTTTCATTATACTGCATGAATTTTATGATGTTACATGTTATGTTGTATGCTTTCATTACGTGGCTAGATGTTCATATAAGGTTTAGTTAGGTAGCGGGTATAATTAGAGTAGTTTTTAGTGATAAAATTGAAGATGGGAAACAATTTTGTTAAAAAATGTGTGGGGCGAATGTAATGAAATATAGGCAGAAAGGGGTTAAATGAACAAAGCATACATTTCAGACCACCACACGGCGTACTAATCCATCACTGTGTGAAATGACAGAAATGGGTGATTAGAAAGCTATGGCCTAGCCAGCTATGCAGAACATCTACACGATAACCGCCATGACATCTGACAGTGAGGGATGAAACATTCGACGAGTGCCCGTGAGCAAGCACATGCACTGTGACCAGCTGAAGAGATACGTTCATCCAAACGTGACCACCAAAGACAGGTGACAGGGGAGTGATGGAGAAGGTACGCCAGAAAGAGCGGGAAAGCGGGAGAATAAAGTCAGAGCCAGGGGCTTGAGAAGTTAGCCCCGGAACCGCTTGAGAGGACAGTTAGGGCTGGACCGCTAGAGAAACCGGTTAGAAGAAAACTAGTGCTGTACTTCGTTTAGAAGGATATGTTAAACTTGGAGTTTAGCTAGAACAGTGATTGAGTAACTCGTAGAGAGACATAAGTATAGACAGTTACCAGATAACGAAGTGTTCATATACTATTGCTTATTGAATTTATGAAGTCTGTGTGAGGAGAATATTGTGAATAAACCAGCTCTTGTGTAATTGTTACATCACTGGCCTTGTTCTTAAATACGATTGAAGAGAGCTACGAACTATATTCATTCACCCTTGGCTGAACTAGGCACATATATTTCTTGTGGGATGTATAGGCACGACTGTGTCACACAGACGGATTGCCCTATAGTTGCGACCTTCCTATGGCAGTGGAAATCAAAGAAAATATTCTTTACTCTTCCATTTAAAAATCATGTCAGTTCCAGCAAGATCTTGAAGCTCGTACAGGCAAAGCAAAGGCGTAAGGTAGCTTGCAAATGTGTCGAAACTAACATACCAGAAACTGCAGCTCACCGTTGATGCATGAGTCAAACCGGCATTGTACACGCCTAAGTACGAGAGCAATTACCAGTCATCCGCATTTTGAAGCTCAGTTCCCAACATAAGCTTTTGCTGGTACAATAGAACAAGAAACAGACCATTCCACATGAAATCCACAGGTCACATTAACTTATAAAGCATTTAACTCAGTAGCTGGGCGACGGAACCTATGGACTCCCGGTGCAAAAATGGGAAATTTGCATTAACAAACCTTGGCTAGAAACAATATGGTTAAAGCGCGAGAGATTAAGAGACATCAAGTCTTGTATTGCCCATTACTGCACCGTTATATCCTGTAATGGACAATAATTATAGGTCACTTATCTGGAAAGACATGCGTTACACAAGGAATAAAATTACATCATGTTAGACTGACATGATCTTTACTGTATAGATAACAGTCGAAGATAGGCTTAACAGAATATGTCATTACATCCCTTTAAAAGCCGCAGTGCTGTAGAGACTAGACGTTCGCCTCCGGTTCGAAGAGGGGGGGGGGGGGGGGGGGGGGGGGGGGGGGGGGGGGGGGGGGGTTGAATCCACACAAAGTTGGATTTTTTCCCGGTGCAGTGATCTTGGCTCTCAGGTCCACCCAGCCTTAAACTGGGACCAGGTCCTCTTCTTTTTCGCCTTCACTGGGTGTAAACTCCAGCAGGAGAAAGTCCTGGCTGTTCGTCCACCTCTGGACTCTAGTCTTGTTCCAGAACCTGAGTTCTGCCTGCATATCCGTTTTAAGATCTAATTTATTTGTTTGCAGACTGTTGGTTGCTCACCTCTCTTGTAGATGCACTCCGACTTCAAAAGAAGTATCCAATAATCGCTCTTACGACATGCTTTTTAGGGAGGCAGTGGGTCTTTTGTTGTCTTGCCCACAACGGGGTCCCAGAACCCACACGGAAAGGTATCAGGTAAGGTGCGTGGATGTAAAGGTGACCTTTGATGTCGGCGAAACCACTCATCAAATACAGTTTGATTTAGAAAATTATCAGTGTAACCTCATATTCCTAATGCTTCACCAGCGTCAAAAAAGGGTCCCTTACATACTTACTTGCTCATACGACATCCATGAGACGTTGACAAAACGAGAGTTAGAAACATAATATATGTAAAATAATAACAATAATAATAACAGTAAAAATAGTAATTACACATAGTTTGCCGACTGACCGACGTTTAACACCACAGGACTGCACAGCGAGCGACCAACACCCGGTGCCACAAAGTGCCACCATTCCGATGAGAATCACCCGGGCACAAGTCCCAGAAACCCCATTCAACAATTAGGTTACCTTCAGGGCCCCCGACTAAGCCGGGTGGGGCTTTAAAATAAAAATTGCATCCAATATCAGGAGGGGGTTGAAGAATAATCAGTGCAGTTTGCCATAAATTGAAAACAATTATTAATAACTTCTTTAGTTATTTACAGGGCACGAAGTATACAAAAGACAGATTACAGCATTCCTGGAAATAATAAGAACTTATATAAATAAAGATGATCATGTGCATGTAAACACAGTGCATGTTTGTGTTGGCTTTATTGTATGTGGTAAAGGTCACTGATGGTGAGCATGCTTTGGATCTTTTCTCCAGCAATGCCAGCGTGGTGGGTAAGGAACAGGCAGACAGATTGGCTAGATCTGCACCACTGGGTGGTGAACTGATACATGACAAGGCAGATGTTGTCAATGCCCTTTGGGAACAAGCATCGGATTAGTGGAGATAACAGATTATTATGGCCTGGAGAGAATGAGGCATCTGGGTGTAAGTGGAGGGTCTGGCCGGCTCACTACACTCAGAGGAAAGGCAGGACTGACATATAACCAGATTGTTAACATATAACCATCAGTATTAGAACTCTGCGCTGGCTGCTGAAGATGAGGACGGAGCATGCATGAAAATGCCCCGAGTGCTGTGATGTCAATTCTTGACCCAACTCATCTCTTCTCTATTGTGTGTGAAAGCTGTGTTTATGCGGTTTTAAACATTCGCTGTTTAGCTGGATGGGAGACGTTTGGATGTCTGAGCAGTGGGGCTAACTGGCAGGAGACAGCATTTGCCTTCTGTACTCTGGCTTCTATCTTTATATCGAGTCTGCCTTCCTCCGTAAATATGCTTCCTAGATATTTTAATTCTCATACTTGCTTGACTGTAGTATCGCTAGCATGAACATTCATGGCATTATGTTTCCTGCCAATCCTCAATACCTTGGTTTTAGCGGTGTTGATTCTCATGTCATACATTGTGCAGGCTTGATGTAAGGAGTCAGTATAGTGTCGTAAATTCTGTTAGACATTGTCATCTGCAAAAAAGAAGTTCATTGATTTCTTCAGTGTCTGTATTTGCCTCCTGTGTTATTCTATCCATGTAAGTAATGAATAGCAATGATCAGAGTACAAATCCCTATCTGACTCCTGATGAGATGGGAAACCAGGTTTCGTTCTTCTGTTTTTTTCCCTCCTATGCCATGATGTCAAACTTTCCAGCATCTTCTCTCTCTGTCTCCCTCTGCCGCTCATCGCCTACAACTTTTTAACAGTCACGTTCTGACATGACCAAAGAATACAGCTTGTCTCCTTCTGCTGTGAATAATCAGTTTCACTTCGCGATTCAGTTTCCTTCAAGATATCTTCATTACTTCTTTGTATCTTCCACGGTATTGTCATCATTCGTCTATAAAACCCTATCTCCTATCTCCGTCGCTTCCAAGTAGTTTCTGACTAATTTCACATAGAATCATATCGATCACATACCCACATTGGACAGTAACCTCCCTCCCCACGTTTCCCCCGTATGACTGTTCATAAGTAACAGATTTCGTTTTGTTGTTGAAATCTCACGCGATTAGTATTTCACTGAGCCACTTGATGTAAATCTTTCAGGCTGTAATCGTGATAGGAACAAAATTTGATTAACCAAATGGTTCCAAGACCTCAGATATTTAGTTAAGGTTTTATTAAATTAAGTTCGCTATAGTTTTAGTGTTTGCTTGTCTGGTGCAAACTTTGCTTTCGATTTTCACACTATTTTGTCATAAGACGAGGAGCTCAAATTGTGCACACGCCTACTTTGGGGATGAAAACGCAATATAGTGAATACAAATATTCCGAAAAAACATTTATATGTATATAATTTCCAAAAGTAAAATAAAAAAATAAAAAATAAAAACAATCTATGGTATGCAGGAAAAATATATTTTTTTCCAAGAGAGCTAACCGCGCGCTCACGCACGCACGCACACACACACACACACACACACACACACACACACACATACACACAGTTTTAATACACTAGATGCGATTTCCTGGCTTCGCACAGGATAGTAAAAGAAAATGTTATTCTTCCGTCTTCTACTTCATCGTGGTGTCCAGCTCTGATGTATATGTAGTAGAAACTTGATGCACAACAAGATCCGACCGTCTTTCAGTTTCTCTTCGACGCCCCTGTTTTCTCAGTCCGTCAATTGTCCCAGTTCAGTGGATGTTTCGGGATTCTCTGTTCGTCTACTCTCTGATTTTCTGCAGCAAATCAGTTTTCGGGTTTGTGAGCTTGTCCCTGAGTCACGTCCTAGAGTGGAGTGGTAGGACCTCCCACTATAGAAAGAGCTGGTTAAGCAATCTGCTATCACTCCACCCCGGGCCGTGACTCAGGGTTACTATTCGGCCAGTTAGCAGCCCCAAATCTGAGCGATAAAGCAGCAACCACCTCCTCTAAAGCAGCAGCACTCAAAATGGAGTCTTACAAACGGCTCCAAGCTGACAGTTATAGCTGATCGTGTTTCAGCGCTCACAAATACAACACTAGCTTA
>CAJHNH020002027.1:52500-128812 GCA_905116865.2 Candidula unifasciata
CTTGCTTGCTACTGAAAGTGTTATGAAAGGCAGGCCGAAAGAGGAAACACACTGCACGGACAAAAGACGGTGTCTATGTACAGGCCAGGTTTTGTGCAGGGGAGATGAGGAACTTCTTCCCTGGCCAGGCTGGACGACACAGAGAAAACATTGCGAAGTGGGGATCTTTATGGTAAAGATATTGAAAGAGAGGACCAACCGGCAAATATTCCATTAATGCATGAAGGAAGAAGCGTTGACATAGCTAATATCATCAACACTGTAGGGACTAGGCTAGTAGATAATGGTACATCTCTTACTCTAGCACGACTGCGTGAACTGGGAGTAAACCATGGTGAAGCACGCCCATGCCGCCTTCGAATCTAAGAAATGAAACATTATAACCAACGCTTGATGGGAACAGTCAGTAGAGGTACCTTAGAGTGGCTGCTGCATGGGAGGACTGAACATGCATGGGATTACCCAACGTGCAGTGACGTCCATTATCTTAACATAACTGTATAATTTATAATTTATCTGTATTAAGTGTACGTCAGATCAAATAAAGGTGTTAGAGTACACCGGCTGCGTGCATTACTGCGACCAGCTTCTTCATCGCCGTTTTCAAGACTTACTTGACTTGTCATAATATGTCATTGTATCTACAGCAATGAGGTTCCTACTTCTGCTTCTGCTTACTGTAGGCATTGCTACCATGTTGCTACAAGGCATTAGCCTGGCCTGTTTTGAAGGTATGTACCAAGTTAATCACGTGTCCCTTATCTAGCATTGTTACATGATTGTTTTTATCAATAACATTCGGTGATAATTGTTTTGATTAGCCTCGCATTCAGTAAAAATTGTTTAATATTATGTTTAATAGACTAGCTTGTAGTAAAGATTGTATAATTGATCCAATAACCTAGCACGTATTGTAGATTGTATAATTGATATAATAACCTATCATGTAGTGATGATTGTTTTTAATCAGCTAGCATTTAGTAAAATTTGTGTGTTACTTCGTATTCAGTCTTCTCTTCTTCTTCACTTAATCTTCTTTTAATGCTTCCGGTGTCGATGGAGATATAAGGTTCTGCTTCTTGCTGTCTTGGTCGTCTCGATCATAGACCCATCTTACTGTTGTAGAGTTTCTCTAATGTTGTCTTTCCATCGTGTTCTTGGTCTACCTAGTGCCCTTAGTCGTTCTCTTCTTTTGATGTATGCCGTGTGTGGTATGGCATCACAAGAGATTCTCTCTAAATAGACGAACCAACTGATTTACTGTCTATACATTGCCCGGCTTTCTAGCGTAGTTTGCTAAACCGGATTGCACGGTGATCGGGTGACGAACTCCATGTGGTCCGGGTTCACTCCCGGGGGTAGGCAGAAAAGCTACATTTCTCCCAGATTTACGGTATTTACAATGGAATCAAGGCCGAAAGGTTGCGATATCCATAACACCGAGCCTAAGGGTTAACAAACTCATGGTTTCTAGATAAAAATTAAAAAAAAAATATGTAATTCAAATTGGTTCTGTAGCGACGCTTTCTCGTATGACCTCACTTTTGATTTTAACGCTTCGGGTCACTCCTGTAGATATTCTCAGTCATCTCTTTACCGTCGTTACTAATTTAATTGTATGGCTCGTTGTGGGTGACCACGTCTGACACTGGTGGCATAGAATGGTCCTAATGGGCGCCGGCGGGACTTTTTTCAAAAATGACCCTGGCTCCCAGGTTGACTCAGCCTTGAGTGGGTGCCAGGTACAGTCCTTGGAAGTAAAGCCGGCCGTCCTGATGATGACCACATCTGGTCTCTGGGTAGTAAGATCGGAGGCCCGTGTGTATAAAACGTAAACAAAATACCTTGGCTGTTGAAAATCGAAAAAGAGTAGCCTAGCGGATATGTCCGGACAAATCTGAAGTTAAAAATCTACCCGAAGTATTTCAGGATCCTCGCCGGTGCTATAGAGCTCGTGCACTGCGCTGAAATTATTCGGACTTAAGCTTGAGTCAGAAGTAGAACGGAGCACTTGTGGGTTACTACCCTTGAGCTATAATGTGGATCTGTCGTCTAACCTTAAAACATCACCCGCACAGTGTCGATTGGTCTATCAAATATCGGTCTAGCCCTATATACCCAATGAGCCCGAAGGCTTGGGAAAGAGTTCTTTTCTTTATTTCATTCTTCCTTAAGACATTACTTCTGTCTTTTCACAGCTGATTCGCTTATAATTTGTTTAATAACCTTATTCTTTATTCACTGATGTTCATCATCATCATGTAGCAGGTCCTTTGCAGAACGTTGCTCTCATCACGGTCTGCCTGAAAGAAACTTGGTCTCTCGCCAGCTCTCCTGTCTCATGTACTTTCATACTCAAGGAATCACTTATACCCTGTGTCCATCTTCGTGTTGGTCGGCCCCTGCCTCTCCTTCCTGGTACCATGCCCTCTGCTATAATTTTTTTCAAATCCGTCGTGGCGCTTGATATGACCAAAATATTTCAGCTTCCAAGACAGGATGCTGTTTATTAGCCAATCTTCCTTGATGTTCAGATCTTCAAGATGTCACTGATGTTAGATGTTGCAATTCCATCCACGAATCAGCTGCCAAGGCACAGAGAAGTTCTCTGAACTTACTAACATTTTCTTTCCTAGCCTGACCTTCTTGCTCATACTGTCGACGTATGACATAAAGAACAATGGAGAAAGACACATCCTTGTTTTACATCAGGTTTTACTGTGAATGGCTTAAATGTTCGCCTACTTATTCTGCACATTTAGTAGATTGTTTTCATGACATAAAATTCAAATATTGCTTCCGTCCCACTTCCCAAATAATATTTGAGAAAAATTAGGAAAAATTAAGATTGCTTTTATTGTCTAACATTAGGAAAGATCCCCCCCCCCCCCCCCCACCTCATAATTTGACAAGATTGTGTTGTCTAGCCTCCCCTCCCCCCCTTTCCCGACCGTATGCACTACAAGGAGCCGCCGTGGTGTTACCGCCAGACGCTTACCTCAAACCCAAAGGTGATAGGTTCAAATCCCACATGGAGTCGGATTTTTTGTTTCGAATCACCTTGGCTCCCATCTGACCCAGCTTTAAATGGGTATCAAGTTATGTCATGGGAAGTAAAGGCGACCGAATTGATGGTCAACCACCGCATATCGATGGGTCTACAGAATACAGGTTTAGCATTATGTGCAAAATACACATAAATGTGTTGCAAAAGTTCAATTAATGTATATTTACTTAGTTTCGGTACGTTTTCAGACAATATTTTTTCTTCATTAACACACAAATGCACTTGTTATATCATCTAATTTATCAAGAAATTCATTGGATATCTTATCCCTCAGTGTTTAATAAAAAGAAGCTGTGTTTTATATCTGACTAAATATTTCGATAAGATTATTTTTTATCACCCATCATTTAGACCAAACGGTGTATCATCACATCTATCGAACAACTGGCGGGTCTCCGTGACTACGCATGCGTGTAAAGGCTGCACAAGTCGCCCACACTTTGAATTGCAAATGAGAAATGAATTATTTTACTAATAATTATTTCTACTCGCTATTTATGACACACATAACAATAGGTTCGGTGGAGTGGTGGGGGGGGGGGGGGGGGGGGTGTGCTGCGTGGTCTCAAGACATGGCTTCTGGCTCGCGTGCTGGAGTCCCGGGTGCAGGTCCCGGTTAACGCTGGGATTGTTTTCACGTAGACTTTCAGTAATTTCGCCTGGTCTCTGGGTAGTGAGATCGGACGCCAGTGTGTAGCGTTGCGCACGTAAAAATGTTCCTTTGGCAGTTGGAAATCGAAAAGACTAGCCTAACGGAGCAGCCCGGACCAAATTTTGAGTTTAAAATGTACCCAAAGTATTTAAGGATCCTCGCAGGTGCAACGGAGTTCGGGCACTGGGCAGAGCTGCATTAAACTCAGGCTTGATTAGAAGTAGAATGGAGCACTCATGGGTTACATCCGTGAGTCACGATGTTGATCCGTTGAATAAACCAGAAAACTAACACTACTATGTTAACGTTTCGAACATAGCAAAAAGAAACCTTGCTAACGCCACTCATACAGAAATTGTAATCTGTAAAAGAACCACGTGCTACAATTACGATGCTAGCTGCGTGCGCATACTCGGTCAACAGCAATACGAGTAACACTCTATTCAGTGTAATTGTTACTCACTAACGATTACACGCGCGAATTAGTTACTTCTTGCAACTGATATGTAATGACTATCAAATAGGTCCTCTGGGAACCATGCGCGCACGTGCGAAGAAAGAAGCAGCAAGAGAAGAAAAAGCGAGAGGGAAGAGGTCTGTGTATAGTGACACGGAAACGATTATGCGTATGCGACGTGTAAGTCCTGGGTGTTTCTTGTCGTGTTTCTGTCTATTGTGTGACAAGACCAATAACTCGCACCCTATATATACTTATTAACCTAAAATATTCAGTTTCGACCTTATTAGGATGAAATTTCTTGTTATTTGATTCCCCACCCTGGCTTTTGCCAGGGGCCGCAATATAGGCAGGCCATAAATAGGGCCAATTGTCTGAACGCGGTTTCTGTGACCTCTCCACGGCGATCCTCATCCACATTGTGGCACTTTGTGTTGTCGGGTGTTTATCGCTTGTGTGATGTCCTGGTGGGGTGGAAAGTCAGTCAGTCGTCAGTCATTTCATTCCCATACAAGTTTCGGGGCCTTTGTCCCTGCCCTGTTGATAATCAACACCACGGCAAACGACAAGCCAGGAGCTGGGAAAACACGTACTAACTAGGCTATTCCCTTTATTCATATTTGGAAATTCTCTATAAAAGTAATTATTTATACGTTTAGTATTATTTCATGTATAGTTTTATGTTTATTTGCCATTTGTTATTATTATTATTATGCTCTTAAACTATGATTAAGCCGCTGAGAGCTCCTACCCCCTCCCAAATTAAAAATGCTTACATTGATATTTTTAGTTCTCCCTGTGTATGGGTTCCGGGGCCTCATCGTGGGGAAAAAAACCAGAACAGACTCACTGAGGCCCTTACAAGCATGACTTAGGAGTCGAGTAACTAGAAAATTCCTTCCAAGTGGGAGTGCAAATGCCTGAAAAGCACGAAATCAAAAGTCTGCATACATTTAGGTCAGATCTGTAAAACGGGTGTGAACACAAAACTCAGGTCCTAGAATAAAGCCAGTCAAGAAATGGACGAACAACCAGAGTACGCCGGTGAGTGCAAACAATAATACTTTTGACTTATATTCACACACACACACACACACACGAACACACACACACACACACACACACACACACATATATATATATATATATATATATATATATATATATATATATACACACATTTATTTATATATATATATTTTCAACTTTCCGTCTTTTCAAACGATAGTGTTATATTATGATAAGAGAAGGCATGACACTCACAGCCCATGGCGATGGCGAGTGTGACTAAAAAAACCTGCCCGATTTAGGGAAAGCTTCCACAATTATGGCTGAGGTCCCTCCTCTCCATAGCACAAAACCTGGACAGTATTGTAGAGTCCATTTGTTGCCCATGTGTCACGATCCTTCGCTCGGCCTGCCTTTTTAAGTCCCGGGGAAAGGTAACACTAGTAAGTCTGAAACAAAGCACGCTGCAGAAGCTGCCAGATCAGAGGAGCAGTGCTATCTCTATTTGTCCACCGATGGGAACTTTCATACTTCGAGGGGAAGCCAATAAGTAGGTCACAAATGGTTGTTTAAAAAAAGACGATAACAAATTAAAAACCGTTTATTTTTACAAATACACTGTTCCTTTTTTTTTTCAGTATAATTTCCACCAATATTGATGCACTTGTCCCATCGTTTTATCAGTTCTTCGAAACCTGCTGCGTAGAACTGCGTGCTCTGTTTTCTAAACGACATTTTCACTTTACATTCAACTTCTGCGTCATTCGCGAAATGTCTCATGCTAAGGTGGGGTTTTAGTGGCCTCCCCCCCCCCCCCCAAAAAAAAAGGTGGAAATCGCTAGGTACTAAGTCAGGGCTGTAAGGTTGATGTTCCAGAATTTCACACCCTAGATGGTTAATTTTCTTTCGAGCCGTATGTGGTCTGGCATTGTCATGAGGGAGCAGTACTCCTCTTGTTAGCAAGCCTGGACGGTTTTGTCGAATTTCATCATCAAGCATCAATAAAACTTTACGGGATAAACATATGTCAGCGTAAACAGGAAGCATTTTCTTATGAATGTCCTTAGAAGGCAGCACTTCGCCTTCCTCCACCCCCCCCCCCAAAAAAAAAAATAACCCACAAGAGCAACAGCACCTTGTTCTTTCAGAGTCCACTACGTCAGTGCAGGCGCCATTTTGTTTCTGTGTTGCGAATGCGCATGCAACACCTAGTACTCCTAACAAATGGAGACATACAGTTGGATGTTGAATTCACCGAATGACACCTTTAGAAACTATCAACGACGTTTCCCTGCTTTCTAAATAATCACTTGTGACCTACTTATTGACTTTCCCAGACCAGCTGCCACCCAATGCTAAAGGTCTGGTTTGCCTTCGTATAACATACGTTTTCAGACTGAATTTTCTCTTCCTGGGAGGATTCTAATATCCCCAGCAGTGCGCTACTCCACACTAACCATCTCTATACATGCATATATAGATAAGTAACTCTTACCCACACAGGATATTTGCTTAGTTTGTTCAAAGCAAGTGTGCGCTATTGTTGCTGTTTTGTACAGTTAAACAGGGAAAAGGGGGGGGGGAGGGGGGGGGGGTCTAGTCTTTACCGCTGCTGGGTTCGCATACCAGAGGTGACTCTTTGGGCAACTGGGTGTCAAACATTGAGGCTGTAATTCTTACAGTGGGAATTAAATGAAAATAATTGTTCCAGTGGTGTGAATAATTTCTCTACAATGCCGTTATACAACATTTTAAAATTGTCTGAACATGTTCTTTCTATCATAGAATAAAGTGTTTCCTTATTAAGTAATTGTTGAATTTAATGGTTAGCTCAATAGGTCGATTCCGAACGAGCATTTGTGTAGATTATTGAATATTTAAATGAGTTTGTTCCAGATCAATATATGTCAGCGTGAACGGATGACTCAATAAGTCAGATTCAAATGTACGTCTGCCCAGAATAATGGATGGAAGGAACAGGATACCACTGCATTTTGCAGAAGTTGTGTTGTGTAGTGTTCATTTCAGTGTACTGTAAGATATGAAGTACAAGTGGTTGCAATCCTAATATTTACTGTTTTTATAGTTGCAGGAAAGAGATCGAAGGGGACGCAACTAAAGACATGAGCAGGAAGATCTATTAGAGACACAACATACCGATGTCTACAACAGTGAGTCGCTTTGACGCCAGTTTGTGAATTAAACTAATACAGAATGATTTGAAGAGAACAAACAGCATCGCGATGAACACATTACACAAAGCAAACATGTTATTTCCTTCTTATTTAACATCGTTTAGTTGATTTTCATGTTTATGGGAGTCACATTACTGCTAGCAAAGTATGAGATCCTTTTCCACGCATTTGGGTCTATTGTGTCAACCTGAGAGTCAAGGTGATTTATAAACAGAAATAAATCCTACTCCGTCAGAACCCCAACTCCCGACCTTAGCATCGGTAAGCGAGCGTCTAATCGAGCCACCAAGGCTATTGCCTGTCAGACTACAGCAGAACCTCTATAATTTGACCAGACAAGGGACTGTAGCAAACCCAACCTAACCCACTCCAACATGGGACCCTGGCTGGGCTTAAGGGTTACTTAGCAACTGTTGGGGGATTAATATAACCTTACGGTTGAATTAGGTTTCTGAGACTTCACCTGGGGGAATTTACATCCGAGTAATGATGTACTGCACATTGCGTCATCCTGTGTAAATCGCCTAGTGTGTGGTCCTAGTGGAGTTCAATTTTGCTCATCCACTACAGGAAACCGTTTACTTTACGAACGTGGACAACATATGGAATGAGTCCTAATGTACTGATACTTTACTTCATTTAACAACGTATATAGGAGAACCCTTTGAATTCATGCATAAACAAAAGATCAAACCAACTCATCAACACATGTTTAATCACAGTGTAATCATTCTTCTTGAAGAGAAACAATACTCCTTTGCCTGTTTATTATTGTAATAAATTTTCCGCCACAAATGACTCCATTCGCAAAATCAAATGCCCGAGTCAGTGTCATTTGCTTTTTTTTCTTCCTAACTTCACTATAGTGCATTTACACATTGGCGCTGATGTTCAAAACATTATATCTCAGGTTTAGTTGAAGAAAAATGGATGAAATTATATACATTGTTTTGACTTCATTTACAACATTGTGTCACCCCCCCCCCCCCTCTTTTCCGCAACCTTTTGCATAATAAGTAATTAGAATGCTTTTTTGCCTCTTCGCGGTATATAAATATACGATAATCCTCTGCTGGATTGCCTTTTAAGAGTTCTGCAGAACACTGTTAAAATGTAACCAATCGATCTTTCACATAAACATGCGTCTCTTGTGTTTAAAGTAAATTCACTAACGTTGCACTGGAAGCGTTTCAAAGCGTAATACAGTGAGTGTGCTGTATTGTTCCAGGTCTCACGACAATTATGTGGTTAGGGTTAGAGTAATTCACGTCAGTACTGTGAAATTTGTTTTGTTGCCTACCTTACACATACAAGTTACGAAAATGACAACAGAAACTTTATGTTTCGATACAACTGGGCAGTATGAATACTATTTAGGAATAAAACCTTAACTACGAAGTGAAGATAGAAGCGATAAACAAAAAACATCGAATTTTCGTATGAGTGACAAGCCAGAAATGATCTAAAATACTACGTCACCCATTTATAAACGCACTAAAACTACTTAGTACCCTGTTATGCTGGTCAGTAAGTGAGGACCGTTTCCCATGCCTTAAGGCGTATTGGGCACATAGGGTTAGAGCTATATTATGTTGACCAATCGGCACTGTGTGGGTGATGTGGTCAGCTTCACAGCGGCCATCCTTACTTCCCTGGACCGTACCTGGTACCCACTCAAGGCTGGGTGGACATGAGGACCAAAGGCCTTTTTTTTTTTTTTGAAAAAAAAAAGTTGGGCTCTGACAGGACCCAAACCCTCAGATCCGCCCGCTAGAGTCTAGCTGCTCCACCACGCTGTTCTCTGCTGTTTTGTACATGGGCCAATATCCCTGGCAAACTATTTCCGAATCTGGCTTATTACGTCATGGTCCATAAAAACGAAATCTCCAAACGTCTGTCACCATCATCTTCAGGTGCCTTGCCGACTGGCGTGAGCGATCATGCCTCTCCATAATCTGCGACCTCCTGCAGCATGTATCAGTTCGTGTGCCGACACACCTCCATGCCGTGCAGCAAGGCTGTCAAGCATTTTCTCTCGTTGTCTTCCTCTATCTCTCCTTCCACATATCTTTCCAGTGGTCACAACATGTTCTATTTTCACTCTTCTCATAACATGGCCGAAAAATGATGACTGTCTCCTTCTGATGTCTGTGATAAGTTGTCTTCGGGCTCCCGCCTCTTTTAAAACTTCTTGGTTGCTCTTTTTTGCTGTCCAATGTATTCTAAGCATTCTTCTGTAAAACCACATCTCTGAGGCCTCTAAAAATTGTTTGTCTCAATGACAAGGATATATTGCACAAGATGTTTTTCATTTTATAAAATGCAGTTTTTGCCTGTCCTATTCTGTTTCTTATCTCAGTTATGCATCTTCCATCTAATGTTATCAATGTGCCCAGATACTCAAATTTCTGTACTTGTCCCAAAATAACACCATCAACTTTTATTACACACTTAGGAATAATTCGTTTCTATGAGACCACCATTACTTCTGTCATTCCATTATTCAAACTGAGGCCCATTCTTCCACTTTCTAACACTATAATGTCTATCATTTCCTGTAGTTCTTTCTGACTTGTTGCTATCCAGACTATGTCATCAGCATAATGTAAATTATCTATATTGTGCCCACCAATAAACGTATGTATTCCTTCGAAATCTGCCATTGGCGATGGAATTTCCGATGTTGCTAAACCGTCATGATCTTGGGTTGTGATATCCAGTTTTCTTGAAATTCTTCTGTATCATTTCCGGCTGAATCTCTTTCCAAACAAAACTGATACAGAGGGGGTTAACTGGAACAATAGATGAAGCTGCTTCTACAAGTGGACAACACAAAGGTGTTTTTTGCATTTGTTATGGCCCATTTAAATGTTCAGTGTATGCAGTTGTTTCCTTTTTCTCTGTTATTTGCTATTCTCTCTGTGTGCCCCAATTATTACAGTATTTTGGCCTTCATAATATCAGCAACAAGTGGTGATCTTCGCTGATTCTAGCAACAAGTGCTGATCTTCGCTGATTCTAGCAACAAGTGCTGATATTCGCTGATTCTAGCAACAAGTGGTGGTCTTCGCTGATTCCAGCAACAAGTGGTGATCTTCGCTGATTCTAGCAACAAGTGGTGATCTTCGCTGATTCTAGCAACAAGTGCTGATCTTCGCTGATTCTAGCAACAAGTGCTGATATTCGCTGATTCTAGCAAGAAGTGGTGGTCTTCGCTGATTCCAGCAACAAGTGGTGATCTTCGCTGATTCTAGCAACAAGTGGTGATCTTCGCTGATTCTAGCAACAAGTGGTGATCTTCGCTGATTCTAGCAACAAGTGGTGATCTTCGCTGATTCTAGCAACAAGTGCTGATCTTCGCTGATTCTAGCAACAATTGCTGATCTTCGCTGATCTCATCTTTGATGCATCTGTAGACGTAGTCGTATGTCTCTGTACTCAAAAGTTTCAAGTAAGCTTGGTTTGTTTTCTACTCCCGGTTTGAAAGAGCTATATGTGGCAACTGGTCTGATCAATATTGTTTCCAGAGTGATTTTGTGTTCGGAGATAGAGCAATGCCGGTACCGTTAGAGAACCCCTAAGACCTAGAACGAACATTATGTGCATTTGAAAAATAGGCCTATGGAAAATGTTGAACATAACAAGGGTGAATTCTAGAGGGAGAATGGGGTTAAAATAACACCTTCCACCTTTATTTAAAAATACTTTTTTTCGGTACCCATTTTAGATTTAGGGGTTCAAATGAACTTGTTAAAAATGTTGTAGGTTTACATGTGCCTATCTGACAACATATCCGGATAGGTAAGGTAGCAAGAACAATGAACAGTTAACAAATAAAAAAAAACTAAAAAAAACTAAGGTGAGCAGAAAACTCAGCATTAAAACAAAAACTCTTGTCTATCGGGTTTGTGTTTTCAGCCTCTTCTTTACGACAGTGAAACTCAGCTGGCTTATTCACACACAAGGAGAAACGGCTAAATAGCTTTCAGGTGCGATGCTTTAAGTAGCAGGACAATATCACAAACACTGAGGTATGGGAAAAAGCAGGTATTACAACAGTTTTCTTAATGCCAAGTCTCCCAACCTTCAGGTGGCTGGGCCCCACAAAGAAAATGGAGGATGGTAGAGTCTCTAAGGACATCTTCTGAAAAAAAGTTACACATGGATGGAAGATGTCAAGGCCAACCTCTCATCATCATCATCGAGTGCCTTGCTGACTGACGTGGGCGATCATGCCTCTCCACAATCCGCGATCCACAACTGCGTGTATCAGTTCGTGTGTTGACACATGGTTGTCAAGAATCTTTCCACGCTGTCTTCCTCTGTCTCTCTTTCCATAAATCTTTCCAGTTGTCAACATGACCGAAAATGATGACTGTCTCTTTCTAATGTTTGTGATAAGTCGTCTTCAAGCCCTTGACTCTTTTAAAACATCTGGGTTGCTCTTTTTAGTTGTCTGGGGAATTCAAAGCATTCTTCTGTAAAACCACATCTCAGAGGCCTCAAGATATTGCTCGGCTTGTTTACTAATCGTCCAGGATTCACAGCCGTATGTTAAAACTGGCTCTTGCTTTGTTTATTCTTGATGTTACATCCTTTTCAGAATCTCCATCTGGTTTAACTTGACTTCCGAGGTATATAGCTTGTGAGAGTTCTTGTCCCAACCTCCAATGATATGGATTTATTGCATAGAATTTTCTTTATTTTAAAAGGTGCAGATTTAGCCTGTCCTTTTGTGGTCTTTATCTCTGTGATACAACTTCAGTCGGATGTTATTGATGTGCCCAAATACTTAAATTTCTGAACTCATCCTAAAATAACGCCTTTATCTTTTATTATACATTTAGGCACTAATCTTTTCCAACTTGTACTTTGATATAAAGATGTATGCGAGCGGTAGATGAGTAATACAAGTACTGAGGTAGATTCGAGGGAACAAAACGTTATAGACAGTGTTGAGATGAGGAAACAGGAATCACGGGAAAAAAATGACTGCAGAAACGTTGGGAGCTGAAAGTCTGAAAAGAAACACACCAAATACACGTGATGGCAACAATGATACTGAAATCCCAAGCACTATTTGTGAAAGACTTAACGAGGAGGAGTCTTGCTAGTCACACTCGCCATCACCATTGGCTGTTATTACCTTGCCCTCCCATTACACAGTAAAACATTATTGTCCACAAAGACAGAAAATTGCCAACAGTCTGACAATGGGGAGGCAACAAGTAGACTTAATCGGGACCAAGATGGACCCGACTTGTTAGTAAATATAATAACAAGAACTCCACAGGGGAGCATGGCGTGTGTGTGTGTGTGTGTGTGTGTGTGTGTGTGTGTGTGTGTGCGTGCGTATATATATATATATATATATATATATATATATATATATATATATATATATATATATATATATATATATATATATATATATATATATATATACATACATTTCCGAACCCTGTCTTAAGAGACAGAGCTCAAACTATGAATTCAAACAAGACATATCTCAAACTATGAATTCAAACATCTGGGAGACATAGTTTGAACTATGAATTCAAACATCTGGGAGAGATAGTTTAAACTATGAATTCAAACATCTGGGAGAGATAGTTTAAACTATGAATTCAAACATCTGGGAGACAATGATATCTGATACTGTATCTTGTTATCAGAGTCAGGATATTTCGATTGAGTGTATCTGTGTAGTTAAACTTGGATGAATTGCGAGGTTTGCCATATCAACACTCAACACACTGGCAGTTGACGGACGGGTCATCACGGTGTAGACGTGAGTGTTCATGTGTGCGGGGAAACTATATTTCAGCCCGATATAGCTGACGATGATAAAGTGTGAATGGTCGTGTTTTGTCTTGTGAATCGAAAGCTTCCCTGACGAGGGCACGCTTTCCTCAGGACCGGGAAGGATTTTACGGACTGAGAAAAATACAAACGAGGTTGGGGGATGGATATTCGGAATTCAGGATTTCGGACAGTAGACAGTTTCGGACGATCTTGTATCGGTTCCGGGAGTCCTATTATATGGAAAACAATAATAGACCCACTGCCTACCCAAAAGCATGTCGTAAGAGTCGACTAACTAGGAGCTTCCTTCGAAGTCGGAGTGCATCTGCCTACGACTCAAGGAACCAACAGTCTGCACACAAATATGTCAGATATGTGCAACAGATGCACACGCAACACTCAGGTTCTGGAACAGGAGTGCAGTCCAGAAGTGGACGTACAAGCAAAACTTGAGACTAGAGTTTACAGCTGGTGAGCGCAAAGAAGAAAGAAGAAGTTTCGGACGGATAGGAATCTTAGTGTGTGATAATACCATTGTTGTGACCAGATAGATTGTGTTGATTAGTAAAGTTAGAAAAGTATAGCGTCTCGGTGTTGAGTAGCGTCTGACGGGGACGGTTGTTTTGTCCGGTAGTGTACAATCAGTGTTCGGGCATTCTGGTAACTAGAATCAGGTGCTGGAATAGTTTTTGTGATATTGGCTATCCTTGGCACCGCCCGGCAGTCCTGGTGGCGTCCAGTAGCTTGAGAAAAGAGCGTATCACATAGGATGTGGGGTTGCACCTGGAAATAGTGAGTTGTAAAGCTAGCGCAGCCGGCGTTTCGGCTAAAAGGTGCCCACACCATGTGAACACAATTTTATTATCGTTCAACTGTGATTTCTCATTAAACATTGTGGTGTGTGCTCTGAAGGTGTCCGGGTTTAGTGTCTTATAGGTTAGATTGTCACAAAACCATACCACTAGCCGCGCACCATTAGGGTCAAACCGAGGTCGGTGCCAATATATATATATATAAAATGTCACTGTATCTCAGCAGGTGTAATATGTAATCCCAATCGATTTCAATCTACACTGTACATTCCAATGTCCAATGCGGCAGCCGCATAAAGGTATTTATTCTATATCCTCTTCATGTCGCTGTTGACACATAAGGCATTCACAAGTGATCTCCATTGCTGCCGGTCTGCTGCTTTTCTGCCCATGGTATTCCAAGTCAGTTTACATTTCTTAATTTCCCGTTCTATTGTCCTTTTCCAGGTTTCATTAGGTCCTCCACGTCTCCTTTTTCTTTCGGCTGTCAACTGGAGAGCTATTTTTGCTAGAGTATCACAAGGCATTCTGTAAACATGTCCAAGCCATCTCCGTCGTCTTACTTTGATAACATTTGCCAGTGATGCACATACTGTTTTTCTCCTCAGTTCTTCATTTGTGATCTTATTTGGCCAAACAATTCGTAGAATTCTGCTTTAACATTAATTTTGAAGCATCTCAAGTTTATGTGTAATTTCCGCTGTCATTTTCCAACATTCACTCTTGTATATTCTGATTTTTTGTCTTCAAAATAAATCCCTTTGACTTCCATCTATTGTTAAACATGGCAAATGCTTAATTTGCTTTGTTTATTCTTGATGTTACATCCTTTTCAGAATCTCCATCTGGTTTAACTTCACTTCCGAGGTATATAAATTCTTCAACTTCCTCATCATTTAAGATAACTGGAATTTCTGTTTTGTAATTATTTTTCATTACTTTAGTTTTTCTGGTGTTTATTTTGAGTCCTATCTTAAAGATTGTTGTTGAAAATCTTTCAATCTTTTCCTGAGCGTCCAGATAACGTCTTGACATAAGGCTGATTTTATCTACATAGTCCAGATACTCTAAAACAAAGATAAGTAATCACCTTGCCCAAATGGTTTAAAAATCAACCAGGCTGTACCAACAGGTTCATATTCCTGCAATTATAGAGCAGAGGCAGAAGCACTTCTAGCGGCATGTTCTTTCCTGAATGGACAACAGCACAGCAAATATAGCAGAGTGGTCTTTCTGACTGATGCTATGTCAGTTCTACAAGCAATTGTTAACCCAAAAGACACTCAGTTTGTAGACTTGACGCAACAGCTGATTTGCTTAGGCTCTTCAGTAGAACAATCTGTACTGCAGTGGATTCCAGGTCACTGTGGCTTGGAAGGCAATGAAAAAGCGGACAGATTGGCCAGAAGCGGCAGTGACATGGTACAACCAAATAGCGACTTAACCCACCAAGAGATGAAAACACTAATACAAGCTAGTATCCAAGAAAGGTGGCTGGATACCCACACCAGATTTTCTCCCCAAGACTCACTTCATCGCCTCTCTAGAGAGGGACAGTGTATTATATTCAGACTAAGGACAGGGCACAGCAGATTTCGTCAACATATGTTCAAATTTTTGGTGTAGGAAATACGGAGACGTGTCCCTGCAGCGTGGCACCCGAAAATGCTGAGCATGTGCTCCAACACTGTCAACTGTATGCTAACAACAGAGACGCAATCTGGCCTGTTCCAACCACACTGAAGACAAAACTGTATGGTACACGAGAAGATATGGATTGCACGATAGCTTTCATAAAGGCTACCGGCCTCCTGATATAAGTTTTCTGACAGAAGGATCGAAGAAGAAGAAGACCTGATGCCTGTTTTTCTATGTCGTGTAACTTCCTTCATCAGCTAGTCCATGGCCACATTGAACAAAAAGGGGGATAGTCTGCATCCCTGTTTGACTCCTATGTTGACAAAACAACTTTCTGATGTATGATTATCATAAACTACCTTGCACTGAAACTCTCAGTAAAAGGCTTTGATCAAATTTACTATTTTCTGTGTAACACCATTCTTCTTCTTCTGCCTTTCTATCCCCCAATGGAGCATAGGCCCTCAACCAACTCACGCCAAGTCGTTCTATCCTTCGCCATGGCTTGGTTCACCATAGTGACGCACGATCTTCCATAATGAATCTCTATGCAGGCTATCAAAGACTTTCTCAAAATCCACAAAGATCATATAAACTGCACTATTCCATTTGTTACTTTTTTCAATTTTTTGACTCAGCCTGAAAATGTGATCAATTCATGTTTTCCCCTTTCTGAATCCTGCTTGCTCTTCCCTTATTAAACTATCAAGTGCTTGAGTCTTTTTTTTAAGAATTATCCGGCTAAAGATTGCATTAGTTACTGATAGTAATATAATACCTCTCCAGTTGTTACAGTTTCCTAAATCTCCTTTCTTTGGTAATTTAATAATAGAACCCTTTTTCCACCCCTGTGGGATTTCTTCTTTGTTCAGATTTCTTGAAAAATCTTACACGATAGGTTTGGCGTTTCAGTTTCCTCTACTTTCAGCATTTCTGGGCAGATTCCATCACACCCAGTTGCTCTGTTAACCTTTTGAGCTTTACTCGCCTCCCTAACCACTGCCTCGGAAAAGGCTCTAGGCTTATCTGTTAGTCTCCCTATGCCTCGGGTATATCATTAAGTACAGGTGGGCCTGGACAGATTAGAAGTTCCTAGAAGTGTTCTTTCCACCTTTCTTATTTTTCTTTCTAGGCTGTAATCATCTTCTTACTCTTTGTTTTTAGTGCAAATTTTGGCGCGATGCAACATTTCCTTTCAGTTTCTTAGTTATGTTGTACAATATTTTGATGTCCTGCTTATTTGCTGCTTCCTCTGCTTCTGTTACTAGTTTTCCATATACGAAAGTTTATCTGCTTTCGCTCCTGCTTTAACCTCAATGTTCTTTAGTGCGTATTTTTCAGAAAATTGTTCTTTCAATCTGGCTGATTGTTCATCCAACATTTGTCTTTTATATCTTTCCGTTGTGCTATTTTCTCCCACGTCGATTGGGAAATCCAGTCCTCTTTCTTTGACCACTGATACCCTAATATTTTCTCCGATGCTAATTTGACTGCTTCACTAAATTTTACGATTACCTTTTCTGTTTCTTCTTGTAAAATGCTGAATCTTTTTGAGTTCTATTTTGAATTTCTGTTTGATATGTGTGTCCTGCAATTTTCCTACATCATATCGCTGCGTTTTGTGTTCTCCTATTTTAGCTTTCCTTAGTTTTAACCTGATTTTTCCAAAAAGTAAATTATGGTCACTCCCTATATCCGCCGATCCACGTACTCTGACGTCTATCAGGAGATGACTCCATTTTCCATTTATAAGAATATGGTCAGTTTGGTTTTCCCTGTGTCCATCGGGAGATCTCCATGTGACCTTATGAATTGTTTTATGAAGGAAGAGTGCTCCTCCAATTATTAGGTCATTAGATTGGCTGAAGTCACATAATCTCTCTCCGTTGTTGGTCATTTTCCCTGTTCCATGTTTTTCCATTGTTCTCTTCCTCCCTGCGCTGTCCTTTCCTACCTGAGCATTAAAGTCTCCTAGGATTAATAATTAATCATGCTTTTTGGTTGTCTTCTACTACTGTTTACATTAAAAGTAAAAGCTGTCGTCTCCTCTTCTGCATCCTCTGTTGGTGCGTAACAGACCAAGACAGATAATTGTGCAAATCTAGAATTGAACCTTGCATACAAAAGTCTTTCACTTACAGGCTTCCATTCTATGAGAGTGTTGTTGAGCCTCTTTTTAATTATTAATGCGACTCCTTCAGTATGTTGTTCATCAGACATAAAAATACCCCTACTGATTATCATGATGCCCTAGTCTCCTATCTTGACCTCCAACACGACATCGACGCTGATTTTTGTTTTGTTTAAAACCCACAAACCAGCCACAAACAGAAATCATAACAAAATATAGCAACACCAGTTTTGGTCATTTATTTCTAGAGAATATTTAGCGAACCTTGCAGCTGCTGTCAATTATTTTCTTGACTTTTTGCATGTTAAAACATCCACGGCTTGACACCGCACTAGAGACTGGCATCAACGTGGTTTTTCCAGTTTACTGCAAGTTTGTCCTGTCCATTTTCTCTTTTCTGAAAAAGACAAGACAATGGATCAATGTCTGCATTCTTCAGCTGTAATATCAGTCAAGAACTGCAACATTGTTGTGTCAAATCATTTGATTGTTGTATCAAATCATTTGATTGTTGTATCAAATCATTTGATTGTTGTGTCACATCATTTGATTGTTGTATCAAATCATTTGATTGTTGTGTCACATCATTTGATGCAGGAGTTCATATAAAAATTGACGCAGCACTAACGCATGGACGGCGTCTGTGGCTTAGGCGAATGCTTTATACAATGCCAGCGTGCCGGGTTTGATCCCAGCTACTAACCTTGCACCTTGCTTTGGTTTCGACAGGGGTATCGAGAAGCTGCAATGACGCTCTGTTCTCTTCTATCTGGCCCCAGTCACTGCAGATTCCTATTTCACACACCGACAACAACACGACGAGCAGAAATAGACGGCTGCAAACAACACGAGACTGTTTCTTCACTTTATTCTTCCACTCGCGGCTTCCTCAGCCGGCACATGGAATATAACAAGGTCTAGGGCATACACTTTAACTCAAAACAATCATTCTGATCAACGTTACCTTTTAGCCGAAATTACAATCGTCCTAAAACAAGCACAATGAACGAAAGAACTGCTGTTCTGACAGTAACTAACGCAGCTGGAAGACATCTTGTCGTCTGACCGTGCTGTTGGCCAAGTTGGGCGTTGAAGCTTCTTTCACACTCAGACACATTTTAGATTCACACACATTCCACCTTTGTTCACGCACTCTGTTCCTTGGCCCTAATGAGACTGCCGACCCGCCCTTTCTAAGGGATTATATAACCTTCTAATTCCCTCTGTGTGATTACACCTTCTCCGTGTTCTCAGATTTACACGGATTCCATTTGGCCAGCATTTCCCTGTGATCAGCGTAAAGTTCTTTTGGTCAGCATTTCTCTGTAATTCCTGTGCTTTCCGAGTTACACTCAAATATTCCATTCACATTTATTAGCTAACGTCATTCTGTCTGGGACAAAATTTATCTAGGAGAAAATGTGTTCACTACACTCTCCTCCACCCCAAAAATGTTTTACATTTCCTATCTAAATAGGTGGGGTCATATTTATGTCTTTTTTAAACATGATAATATGAGACTTTTGTAGGGAATCATTTTTCGACAAGTTCATTTCTAAACAAGTTCCCATTTTTCATTGGGTTTACAATTCAAACAATCCAAAATGCCATCTGTTAGGTCTTTCCACGAATTCAACTACCTTAATGGGATCCTTACCCCAGGCACTCCCCGTTTAGTGCAGAAGACCAATAATCTGGCTCCATAGGTATCCCCACCCAGTTCTAAAGTCGGTATACAACTGAACCTCTCCCCAGGCACCCCGTATTTGGTGCGAAAGTCCAATATCTTTGCTCTAAAACCTAAGTGTGACCCTGTGAAGTCCCACCCTCGCTATTCCCATTCATGAAAGCCCCCAACAATGGCAACATCAGCAATGTATGGTCATGTTCCCAAATATGTAAGGTACAAGATTTAGTTAATCACCTTGCCATCAGAAACTACAACATGTCTCAACATAAATATTGGAACTCTATATTACACAAATATTAAATTTAGTACACCAAAACATGTTGACATAATACTTTATGGTGGGGTGTATTTTTAACCTGAATATTGTCTCCCTTTACTTTTAATCGTTTACCCTGATATGACTGATTAAACCAGAATAATATTTTCCTTTAATTATAAACAATTAATCTGACATAACTGATTAAGTCAGAATGTATAAATTTTTTCTAAGCTGTAGATTGACCTAGCACATTTATTCCATAACATTACATTCATATAATATGTCGACAATATTGCATAAAATAACAACACTAATTTACACATTAGTTACATCAGTAGTTGTAAACTATTCTATAAATGTGACATGATATCTGGTAAGTGGTTACCTGTACCTTTTATATGTTCAATGTTAAATTTGAACTGTGATATTAACAATGACCATCTATATACCCTTGCATTACTGTTAGCATCAATTGTTAATAATTTTGCTAATACTAAGTTATGTGTCAAAATGGTGAATTCTTTTCCTAATAAAAACTTTTGACATTTTTTCAAACTAATAACTAGTGCTAATGCTTCTTGTTCAAATGTGTTGTATCTTTGTTGAGGTTGGTTCAATTTTTGAGACATATACATTACTGGAAGTAATACATGTGAATGTTTCTGCGCAAGCATACTAGCTATCGTGTGGGCGCTGGCATCTGACTTTAAAAAAAATCGTTTGGAAGGATCTGGTTGTCTCAAAATAGTATACTTTGAAAAGCAGTTTTTTTTTCATTACAATCTGATTTTTAAAAATTGCTGTTTCTTTAGAAGCTCTGATGTTAAAGTAGCTAAATTCGGGATGAATTTACCGTAGTATTTTATTACGCCTAGTAAAGAGTAGAGTTGTTTTTTAGTTTTAGGTTTTTGGGTTTAAAAATTTTTAGAGACAATGTTTTCATCCGTCTGAACCACACCTTCGCAGATAACATGTCCTAAGTAACTAATTTTGGTATATCCAATTTCAGTTTTTAGTGGTTTTACTGTCAATTTAGCATAATTTATTCTTGATAGGACTTTTTCTAGGGTAATGCAGTGGTCTTGTAATGTTTTAGTGTGAATACAGATGTCATCCATATATGCTGTGACGTAAGGGATTGCATGTAACAGTTTCCTAACTATTTTTGTGAAAATTTTCGGAGCATTTATTAAATCAAATGGTAAGCGAAGCCACTGTTTTAGTCCAATCGGAGTCTGAAAGCTAGTATATTTCACAGCTTCTGGTGTTAGTGGTATTTGCCAATAACCTTCTGAAAGGTCAATTTTTGAAAAAAAAAAAAAAAAAAAAAAAAAAACAATTCGAGTTGTAAATCTCTTGTATGATATCATCTGAAGAAGGTATGGGCTCAGTTTCTAAATGCATAATTCTGTTCAGTCTTCTATAATCGACACACAGACGTGAGACGATTTAATGGATCTCGTAATTCATTTTATTGGTTTTCCAGCTTTATTTGAAAAATTTTTACAAAAGAATNACTATTCTTGGAGCACTCTAGTCAAACAGAAAAAAAAATTATCAGTGGCGACTCGTGTACAGGTAGGCACTGCTGAACTGGAGTGCCCCATATGTTTCCCCGATATTACCAATAGCGTTTGAAATAAGAGGACTTTTTCTTTAAATATTTCTTTTACCAGTACATTATATAATTCTTAAGCTTAATGTCAGCAGTTATCTATACCCTAGTTCATAACAAAAATTACAAGAATCCTGGAATGGAACTTTGTACCCAACTATTCTGGTCGCACACTGTTTGGCGTTGGGCGCAAGTGAACATGTCCTAGACATGAAGTTGCAGGCTAGGTAAAGGAGAGCATTCTCGCTCACTAAGTGCCGAACTGACTGTGCAAGTGTGGTATTGGTTTATATGCTAAAACATGTGATTAAGTATATAATAAAGTATATGATGAAGTATATGATAAAGTATGTGATCAAATATACGATAAATGGTATGATAAAGTAGATGATAAAGTATATGATAAAATGTGACAAAGTGTGTGATTAAGTAGATGACCGACTGACTAATTAAATTTCTACCCCACCAGAACATCACACAAGCGATAAACACCCGGCGACACAAAGTGCCACCATGTGGATGAGGATCACCCGTGGAGAGGTCCAAAAAACCGCGTTCATCCATTATACCATTTTTATGGCAGGGCTATATTGCGGCCGCCGGAGAGAGCCAGGGTGGGGCTTCAAAATAACGAACAATTGCATCCCACAAGGGGATGACTAGTTTAGTATAGATAAGTAGATGACAAAGTATACGGTAATGTATGTGATAGAGCATATGATAAAGTATATGATAATGTATATAATAAAGTATGTGAAAATTTATGTTGTAATGTATGTGAAAAAGTATATGAAAAATGTATAATAAAGTGTGTGCTAAAGTATATGGTAAAGCACGTGATACATTTTGTCATAAAGTATGTGATGAAGTATATGACACTGTATGTGATAAAGTGCTAGATGATTGCCATGCTATCAACTATTTTCTTCTTTTTTTCTTTTAAATCCATAGTATTTAAGCAATGGGTAATTTGAAAAACAAAATGTTTGTTTAGAATTGTATCAATAATATACACTGTCTTTATATGTGTATCCGTGTCTGTCACTTTACACAATATAAAAACAATAGCTAAACAGTTTCTGACGCATCACTCCCAGTAATGTTCATCTGTGAACCGCCCCTGGATAATGCAAATACAAGGAGCTACTGACACAAACACTAACATTCCCTTACCTGTCTCTCCCATATTCCCCTGGATGGCAGAGCCCTCTTTCCAGGTCTATAATCCTCTGCGTGACAGAAACAACAATTTTATGTTTATGTTGGAGCCGAAACATGGCGAGTGGAATGAGACGACCCCTCCCTCCCCCCTCTTCCCCCTTTCCCTTTGTTTCCACCAATAATTATGTAAAAGGGCTAATAAGTATATGTAACGATTTCTGGACTTTCTGTTTAAAAAGCATTTGTTTACAATTCTTGATATTATTTCAATATTTTAACATCTGTTTACCATTCTGCGCTGCGGCGTCCGTGGCTAAGGCGTTGCTAGTCCGACTCGTGAGCCAGCCTACCGCGATCGAAACCTACTGCAGGCAGTGTGGATTTTTGTCGTGGTATGGGACGTCGCAGGTCGACCCAGCCAAAAATGGGTACCAGGATGGGCTATCCTGGGAAAGTAAAGACAGCCGGCGTAATGCTGACCACATTACACACAGAGTGCTGATGGTCTGTAAAAATATGGGACGCTCTGCCCATATGCCCGATGCGCCGAAAGGCGTGAAAAGGAAACTTTACTTACCATTCTGCGCTACAGTTATAATAATATTAATAATAATATTAATAATAATAATAAAAATAATAATTTTATAAATGGCAAAAAAATATGTATTTGAAATAATATGAAATGTACAAAAAACTTGCAAAGACAATTTCCATACACGGTTAAGAGACATCTTGACTCCCTGCACATATTTATTGGGAAAATGTTGTCCGCCCTCCGCTACACCGACACTTTTGTGAACAATGCTCAAGAGACTCGAGGCTCCCCCATTTTTATCTGGAAAATTTGCTAGGCCAAGAGGGGAGGCCAGCTAGGTTCTGAAGCTGTGTGGCAAGGGAGTGTTAATTTTGTACACGGTTAGGGAGAATATAGTCTTTTTTCAGTGCGTAATAAATATAATATTAAATAACAAGATGAGTAGGACAGGGCTGCATTCTCCTTCTATTCCTTTTTGGAAACATTTTATGAGAAATGCATTTAGTTTAGAGACCTGCGACACCTTGGATCCACTCAATAATTCCATGTGGACCTTTCCTAGAACTCAGATAGGCAGGCGACACAGTTCTTTTATTCCAACAGTGTTCAAGGCTTAGAAAATTATATTTGACAGTCAAAAAGCACAGTGAAAAAGAGAATCTATTTCTGAATCTAAAAAAACAAAAACCTCAACAATTAACAACTGCGGCGACTGCGCACATGAGGTCAGAAGAAGAAAACTGCATGAAGAACCTATGACAGAGCACACCTGGAAGACGTTGAAGGGAAAACTGGAACACCTGGAAGTCGTTAAAGGGAAAACTGGAACACCTGGAAGACGTTAAAGGGAAAACTGGAACACCTGGAAGTCGTTAAAGGGAAAACTAACATCATACATCTTTCCCGTGGCAACTTTTGGTTCTGACTCATGGACTCTCATTTAGTCTTTGAAGAAGAAAATCTGAGCTTTCGAACTGAGATACAGCTAAAAAAAATTTCATAAAAGACCTTAGAGGGAAAATGTCAAGATCCTTCAGGACCTGAACATCCAGGAGAACTGGCTCGTAAATAGCATCCTGTCCCGAAAATTGAGGTATTTTGGACATGCCAAGCACTAATGGGTTCTGGAGCGAACAGTGATAGAGGCTGCAGTTTCTTGAAAGCGAGGCAGAGGCCGACCACCATAAAGGTGAATGCAGGACATTGAAGATACATTGGCTATGAAAGCACACAGCACTGGAGAATTAGCTATAGGAAGATAGACCTTCGGGCGTAGCATGAAAAGAGCGACGTTCTGTGAAGGATCTGCTGATTGATAATGATGTGTCACAACTGACAGGGTCTGGTGGTAGAGGTGGTGTAGCATCCATAGGCTCGTCTACAGGCCCCAGGGTCTAGGGTTCAAATATGCATCCACAAGGCATTTTCAACTTTGCCCCTGGCTCCCAGGTTTATCCAGCCTAAAAAAAGTGTTGTGTATTATCCTGGAAAGTAAAGGCGGCTGTTCTGATGTTAACCACTCACCCACAGAATGTTTGTTAGTTTTTGTTTGTTTACGTTCTTGGCTGTAACATTCGGTGAAAAGTCCTGGTGTTTCATGAACTTGTGGGCTATGCTATCGATCCATAATCCGGGTTCATACATTCGTTCAAAATATCTTGCTTTTATTATATGCAGACGGTCGGTTCCTTGCCTCTCAACTAGATGCAATCCGGCTTAAAAAAAAAAAAACACCCTAATTAGTCGCCTTCTGTGACATGCTGGTTTGAGAAACCAGTCGGTTTATTCTTTTTCTCCTAAAGGGAGCCCTTGAATCCACACAAAAAGGATGATATATAAACCTGTAATAATTGGCACCTTTCCGTCTTTCCAGACGATAGTGTTATACTTCGCTGTGAGGAGGTATGGGACTCACAGCCCATGTCTATAGCGAGTGTGACTAGCAAGCCCCGCCTGCGTTATGAAGAATCATTTCAGGACCTTTGTTGTCAACATTTGTATTAGTCTGTTTCTTGTCTGACGCTCAGCTCTCATCCTTTTCTGCAGTATTTCTTTCTTCATACTCAGTCCCTACCTGATATGTCTCCTCCACACAACACGGTCCCTGGCATTTTGTTCCCACCAGTCCACCTCAATGCCTGTATCATTCATGTCCCGCTTGTACACATCTTTATATCGTAGTAGAGGTTGGCCCTGACGTCTCCTTCCCGTCTTTAATTCACCATTGATCATGTCCTTAGAGACTCTGCCATGTTACATTCTCCAAGAGTGACCTAGCCACCTGAGCAATCGTAGACAGAGCATTGAGAAGACTGCATAAACGTATAATATATCGAGCCCTCCATGTTCGATACTGCAAAGCCCGGAAATTATTGGTGATTTTACTTGCACTGAATCTGGAAGCCAGTCACACAAATGGGCAGAAACTGGATTTTGTTTTGTTGTCTGGTTTGTTGTTCACTTGCCTTTCTATTCCCCAGATGAACCTCACATGTTGCTGTATCTACACAATGTCATCTGAGACAGTTTCAAAAATTCACAGGAGCCACTGTGGTGTTGCTTCTAGACGTGAGTTCAAATCCGCACCAAACCGGATTTTTTTAGACATGATCTTGGCCCCAGCTCGACCTTACCCTCATTGGGTACCAGATGAAAATCGTGGGAAGTAAAAGTGGCCGGTGTGACGCTGACCACATCGCCTCATATGCCCAGTGTGCTTTTATATGTAAAGGACCTTTACTTCCCATTACTTATGGATTATTAAGATTACTAAGATGTAATCGCTACACATCATCATCATCAATTTCTACTTCTACCGTTAAGTAACGTGGGGAGGAACAGTTTGCAATCCATTGCTTGATGGGCAACAATGGCTGCTGTCATTGCGTGCAGTTGTAGAAGCTCTTCCATGTTTTGCTAGGGCCACCTCTTGATTTCACTTCAGATCTTTTCATGTCTAACGCCTGCGTCGGTAGTTGCTCTTGCTGCATTCTTTCGTAACGACCAAACCATGTGATCTTCTCTTTTTCAATAAATTTGTTGCATGGCGTTGTTCCTATAGAACGAACGAACGAACGAACGAACGAACGAACGAACAAACGAACTCTATTTTACATACTTCCTAGATATTTAAATTCTATAACTTTTTTCAGAAAGTTCAATTCAACCAGATAAGTAGCGTACTGGGAATTCAGCTGACTTGCATTACCTCAGTTTAGGCATAATTTCGTTTTTAAATGTTAAATCTTCTTCATGTTGAATCACTACACATATTCAGTATATATATATATATATATAATAATGAACTGGACACCTACGGCAGGGGCGTTCCTTGCTCTGTACCGTGCAGCAACCCGTGACTGTATTCTGTACCAGTATGGTAGAGATGATGCCGACAGCCAGTGCAAGTCCTAGCAACTTCATGTCTGTGAACAGATCAACACACGGCGCTCTGTGACTTCTCTGTTATGTTACTCGTCATGAAAATTGAAATATGTTTTGCACATTGTGACTTGTCATGAAAAGTGTGACTTGTCATAAAAAGTGTGCTATTTCAGAAACAGTGTGACGTGTTATGAATTTGTAATGTGTCACGAACATTGTGACTTGTCATGAAAAGTGTGATATTTCAGAAACAGTGTCACTTGTTATAGAAATTGTAATTTGTCATAAACATTGTGAATTTTTATGAAAAGTGTGTTTCTTCAGAAGCAGCGTCACTTATTATAGAATTTGTAATGTGTCATAAGGACTGCGACTTGTCATTAAAACTATATTTTCAGGAAAATTTGACTTGACATGAAAATTGTGATTTGTCACGAAAAGTAGGACTTGTATTGGAAATTGTAATGTGTTATGAATATTGCAATTTTCACGGAAACTGATATTCCACGAAAACTATGTGTTTTCATTAAAACTATGACTTGTCATTTAAAATATGATTTTTCAGAAGCATTATGACTTGTTAAAGAACACTACGTCTTGTCAGGAAAGTTGCAACTTGTCATGAGAATGGCGTCTTGCCATTTCATCTTCTGTCTCAATCTTTGAATGGAGATTGATCAACTGTGTTGTGGTTTACAGCTTGGCTGCAAAGTCTAGGGGTCGACCCAAAACATCAGATTCAGCGATTCCCTGGCTATTTATATAAACAAATATCGCTAGAGTAGTTGGCTAAAGCGGATTGCGCAGTGACAGGGTGACGAACTCCACGGGGTAGGCAGTAAAGCCACATTTCTCCAAGATTTACGGTATTTATCATGAAATCAAGGCCGAAGGTTGCGATATCCATAATACCGAGCCGAAGGACTCATGGCTTCTGGATACTAAAAAAAAATGGAAAGTAAATACTGGAAGCCATTACGTGGGAGACGCAAGATCTTAAAGAGAAATGTTTTAGTTGTGGTTACTAGACACCTGAATCATGAGACTGGAAATGGGAGAAATACGCATACACTAACAGTAACATTATTGCTTTATAACAAAGACTTTCTAATAAGTTTGTCCACCATTAAAGATGTTCCAGACATCTTTGTCTACAGCCTGTTGGATCCTCCAGCGGCATTTTAACAAGCATGTCGTAAAAGATCATGGTGAAATAAATACTCTAATTATAAATCGTTCACACCTTAAAACAAAGAGCTGTGAAAAGTTAATGTCAAAAGAATTGATTCATTTAACTGAATATGGCCAAGTTTGTGTCCACAGACAGAGCTGTTTGTCATGTGCAGGAAGTGTCACATACAAGGCGACATTTCTAAGCAGCATTGCTGACCCCTCTGCATGGATCTATGAAACACATGGACTTGCGAAACGAAATGTCCGTATTTCCTGGTACCATGCCTTCAGCTATTTCCTCCTAGCTGAACAGATCCTGATGTTGGAACCCTCTACCAGCTAAAAATATCCAAATGTTGGAACATTCTACCAGCTGAACATATCCCGATTTTAAAACATTCTACCAGCTAAAAATATCCAGATGTTGGAACATTCTACCAGCTGAACAGATCCTGATGCTGAAAAATTCTGAAAGCTGAACATATCCCCATCTGGAACATTATATCAGCTGAACATATCCCGATGTTGGAACATTCTGCCTGCTGAAAATATTCCCATCTCTGAACATTTTACCAGCTGAAGATATTCTGATGTTTGAGCATTCTACCAGCTGAACATATCTTGATGTTGGAACATTCTTCCAGTTGAACGTGTCCTGCTGTTGGAACATTCTACCAGTTGAACATATCCTGCCGTTGGAACGTTCTACCAACTGAACATATCCTGCAGTTGGAACGTTCAATCAGCTGAATATATCCCGAGGTTGGAACATTCTACAGGCTGAGCATACCCTTATGTTGGAACATTCTAATAGCTAAACATATTTCAAAGTTGGAACATTCCATCAGCTGAATACACCCCCATGTTGAAACTTTTTACGATTGGTCTGTACATATCTTTGGACTATAATATGATTATGTTCAGTACAAACATTTACACACCGTGCTGCAGGAACAGGTTTCACATACACGCTACTAATATATAACATACAAACGACTCACCTGATTAGGAGGAGATTAACAATTTGATTTCAAAGTGGACAGAGTATGCTTGCGTGCTGTTTACTGTTCATCTGTATCTGTGTTCACATAGGGTTGCAGTCACTGTCTCTTGATCCCGCCCTCATCTATCAGTCTAGTCTGTCAAACGACATATTGCTGAAGCTAAAATACACTCGAATGAAAAGTTTATTTCATATTTTTTAGTTTATTCTCTTTGTTATATGGATCAAGCGTATTTTTATTCCTACAATTATTATATATCGTCACTATTACTTTGATTACTATTTTCGCTTCTTCGCCTTTTTTTTCTTCCAATGTTTTATAGGCTAAGCTGGTACTTCCTTTTAAATCAATAACCAAAGAATTGAAAGTCGGCAAGGTAAGACTCGCGATGATGCTGCGCTAGTCTTCAGACCCTACAGTGGTAGCTGTCCAGCCCGCGTTTAAGTTAAGACAGGTATGAAATGAAAGGTGCTAGATGCGATAGTATTTGCTCAGAAAGCTCTGAAGTTAAAGGAAGTTATGGATTACACACAAACCCACCGGCGCGGCCTAGGGCATGGAGAAGTCACTTGGTCCAAAGCCTCAGCTAAAGAACGAAGAGACATTGTAAAACAGCAGATAAGGGACACCGAAAACGAGACTCGACTCAAAAAGGCAGCGCCAGCAGTCGCAGCAAGGTCAGTGGATCCGCCTCATGAGCGCCTTGCCACGAATACTCACATTGGTGAGATCTGGCAAATGGGCCCCGCTGCGGGTGAGCTTTATTATTAGATCTGCTTCTGATGTATTACCTTCTGGAGCAGACCACCGACCTAACATGTCCACTATGCTGACCTAAGCGGACGCTCGAGCACGTGTTGTCGACGTGCAGAAAAGCCCTAGACCAGGGACGATATACATGGCGCCACAATGAAGTCTTGAAAGAGTTAGCGGACACTGTGGATAAAGCCAGGATGAACTCCAACGCGAGGGCCAGTCCACCCCCACCCCTGCTTTCCGCCCATGCGCCTATTACTGGCGGTCGACCTGCCTGGTTTAGAAAAGTACCCAGAGATTCAATCTGAAAGACCTGACACAGTTCTGCACTCTGCGGAGAAACGCCAGCTCATCCTGATAGAGCTGACCAATGCCGTAGGTCTTCTTCTTCTTTTTCTTCTTCTTCTTCTCTTCCACCTTGAACCTCATCGAAGTGTCGGGGGGAGATGTAATGTTCGTTCATGAGCTCTGTCAAGAGCACTACTAAAAATGATGTTCGTTTCTGTAAGGCTGTTCTTAATGCCAGCACACCATCTTTTCCCAGGTCTTCCACTCGCTCTAAACCCGTTTTAACGTTTTAGTGTAGCTCACTGTGGCAGACAGTACCAGGGCATTCTTGTTAGGTGTCCAAACCACTTCATTTGTTGTTCTTTGATGACCTGTAAGACTGGCTTTATTCCTAGCATTCGTCTGATTTCGTGATTTCGTATGCTGTCTTTCCTTGAAACTCCTGCAGCTCTTCTAAGACATTTAATCTCTGTTGTCACAATCTTACGTTCATTGGGGGGATTTAAGTGTCCACGTTTGGCATTGATAGCATAGTGTTGGCCAAAGATTAGTTCTGATAAGATTCACTTTAGTACTCTGACGTATCTTCTTGTGTGTCAACAGGGGAGACAGTTTCCCCATTACTTGATTAGCTTTGGCACATCTCGAGCTAATTTTTCTGTCCCGTTGTCCGTCAGATGGGAAAATTGCTTCCAAATACTTAAAATCCTCTGTTTGTCTTAAAGTGTTAATTTTTAGTTTTTTTTTCTAAAGTGTCTTTCTGTCTTTCTATCACCATTGTCTCTGTCTTCGTGGTGTTTATTTTCATATTATATTCCTTCCCTTCGTTACTAATTTGATTTAGGTGGCTCTGTAAGCATTCCGTACTTTCTGCTATGAGTACCTAGTCGTCAAAGAACAGTAATTCTATAATATCTTCTTTGTGATTTTTAGGTGTCGCGGATGGAAGAAAATCACTTTTACAAGCATGAAAAGTACTGAGATCTGATGGTCGGTCGGAGGAGAGATGAAAAGTACGCAATTACAATCTTCGCCGTCGAGTTAGGCGCAAGAGGTTTTGTCTCCACTTCTACACACAATGTACTAAAGTACCTGGGTTTGCTAGGAACGAGCGTAAAAGGTCACTAAAACAGCTGAGCAAAGCTGTTGAAAAGGCTTCGAGCTGGCTTTCGACGCCACGGAACGTCGCGTGGAAGGGGTTTCGGTAAACTGATCTAGGCCCCTAGCAGAAAATAACTGTTTATCCCTTTAAAGCAAAGGAGTCGGATAAAACATCCACCATTGTCGCTCTGCCTTTTGCCAAAGTCCAACGTCTGTCCGATGAACCAACCGTAAGATTGTCACTCTGGTCGTGAAAGTTGTCGGCTAATTTGCTACCGCAGCGACACATTTATAACACCAAATCTCACAATACCTGTTGAAGGTCACCATTTAGTCTTTTTCCTGTCCGAACGTCCAGTTAAGTGCAGCAGGGGGATGTCCGAGGCCTGGCTTCATGACCCAGGTTGGCCTAGTTTTCAATATTGTCTAGGAAGATAGTAGGCCATGCGAGGTATCATTGCATTGCTGACTGTCGCAGACAGGATAAAGGTGCTGCAAGCTAAGTTATACAACAGAGTATCTGCAGATAAAAAACACCCTCTGTATGAAGCTTTGGTTGCAGGTAAATGTCACGGGTGGTGAGCATACTTTGGATCTTTTCTTCAGTCTATGCTGGTGTGGTGATGAATGAAAAAGCAGACAGATTGACTGGGTCTGCACCATTGGGTGGTGAATTGACACATGACAAGGTAGATGTGGTTAGGGCTCTTTGGATACAAGCAACGGAGTCAGAAGCGAAACAAGAATACTATGGCCTGTAAAGAATTAGGCACATGGGTGTAACCAGGGGGTCTGGCCTACTCATTACACTCAGGGGTAGGGCAAGAGGGATATATAACCAGAACCGGTACCATTAGTATTGGAACTGTGCGCTGGCTGCTGAGAATGAGAACGGAGCACACATAGGAATGCACCAAATCCTGTGATGTGAATTCTTGACTCAGCTCAAGTCAACCCAACTAGCCCGAAACAGTTGTCAACGAAGGACCATTCTGCTGATGATCGGTGGACCCCTGCTGTGCATGCTTCCCAGTGGAGTCCTTATTATAATTATTATAGCTATTCACGTGATCCCCTGGTTAGCACTGGTAGTTGGTGTACTTCGCCCTTTGTTACTGTTTCTCAGCTCATGCTAAAAAAGGTCACAATTTATTGAATTAATTTCGAAGTTAACTAGCCATCGTCTGGTATACAGGGACACAGGCAGAGGAAGCGAAGCTTTGAGGTTATAGGAACCAGAAATGGAATTGTCTGGCTTCACAATGTGTGCTTAGCTCTCTTAGCCGATAGACGCTCGCCTCTGGTCCAAAGGTCGTGGGTTCAAAATTGCATCAAGTAAAATTTGTATTTTCAAAAATGGCTTTGGCTTCCATGTTGACTTAAGAAAATCATGTTCATAAACCACTTCTGCCGTTAAGCGCCGTGGGGAAGTTTAATTTGCGATCCAGTGGCTGCCTTTGGCTTTTGCCGTGCCGTGAAGGTGGTGGGTGTCTTTAATATTGTCGATCTATTTTCCGTGGCCGTCCTCTTGCTCCTGAGGCTGATCTTCTAAGATGTAGTGCTTGTGATAGTATTTGATCTTTCTGTATTCTAACGAGATGGTCAAACCACTTGATCTGCTCTTTCTCTTTGAATCTATTTTAGGGTGCCGTTACCACATCTGTCTTACATTATTATAATTCTTTCAATGTAGGCTGGTTAGGTTGGCGGCTTTTCTCAGGTGACAGTTAGTATAAAAGTCTTGTTTTCTATTTCTCTGTCAGTTCTACCATCTTCCGTGATCATACTTCCCAGATATTTAAACTCCCTAACCTGATTCAGACCAGAACTATTCAACTTTATGTGTAGTGGGCCAGAGGTTCTACTTACTTGTAAGTTTACTAGATAAAAGTCATAAGAAGTAAAAGCGGCCATCGTGGATTTGACCATATCACGCCTACCGCGTGCTTTTTAGTCTAGCCCTATATATTGAAGAGAGCCCATTAACTAGGCAGCCATATTTACGGAAAGCTCACCAAACTTTCGCCAGACCTGATAGCAGAAGCCAGCCACGAGGAGACTCCGCCCATTCCCGTTCCAGGCCGCCCCAGGCTAAAATGGCAGCTCTTTTTTTCCGTACCGAAATGTAGTAAGATCTTCCCCCTTCAACCAAACGAAATGATCAAAAACTTAGAAACAATAGCCAAAAACAAAGCTTTTACAGATATTTAAAGCTTGCTGGGCAACAGGAAATGTTCCACATATCTGGAGAGAGGCAATTATGATACCCCTCATAAATCCTGGGAAATACTGTTCCAATGCCTCCAACTACAGACCGATCAGCCTCACAAGCTGTCTCTGCAAAACAACGAAGCGCATTACTAACCTCAGAGAACATTGGTACATTGAAAGGGAAAACATCATTACGCCACAGCAGGCGGGCTTTAGAAAGTTCTACTTTACGGAAGACCAGACAACATACTTCTCCTAAGAAATAGAGAATGCTTTTCAAGAAAAGAAACTGCCACTCGCGGCATGGACAAATTTAAGGACAACTTTTGACAAGGTTTGGAAGGAGGGGCTTTTGAAGAAATGGAAGAATGTACAATTGGATTAAAGCATATCTACATAACAGAAGAGCCCGGGTACAGGTAGATAGTTTCAAAAGTCAAAAAGTTCTACTGCGACAAGGCGTCCCTCAAGGTGGTGTTCCGTCGCCCAGACTTTTCCTGTTATTCATCAACGACCTGGTTGCTGAGATACCAAATGGAATCAAAATGGCAATGTATGCCGACGACCTGGTACTGTGGTGCACCAGTTAACATGCAACGATAGCCACAAGAACACTAAAGCGGGCTACATATGCACTTGAGGCATGGGCCAATAGATGGCGTGTCAGCAACAACACAGAAAAATGTAGCACTATACTCTTCACCCTCTAACCAAAGAAAAATGCGGGCATCATTTAAAAAAAACCGGAATACCCCTAAGAGATGATAAAGAGCCCACATGCCTCGGAGTCACATTTGATGACAAGTTGACATGCAGAAAACACATCAACAATTCAGCAACCTAAGCCAGGAGGAAGACAGCAATACTAAGAAAACTAAGTGGAACCACATGGGGAGCCAGTTGATAAATACTCAATAAAGTTAACAAGCAGAGCATACAGCCACACTTGGAATATGGGTCAACTGCATGCTGTTTACCATCTAGTAACACATTAAAGGAGTTGGATAAAGTGCTAAATCAAGAGCTTAGAGCCATCACAGGAGGGATGAAATCAACCCCCATATTAGAAATTGAAAAAGCTGGGAAAACACAGGCAATGAGAGAACGAAGAGATACAAAGTTGCAAATACAAGCTGAAAAGTTCCTCAGTATGCCAGATCACTCTATGAAAAAATAGATTTCAGAACCTAGCATTGGGACGGTTAAAAAGAAGCAGCTTTATACACAAAGCAAAAAGAATATGTAGACAAACTACCGACCTTCCAGAAATTGGTTGTCCACATAAAAGTATTCCAGAACAAACCCCATGGAGAGAAAAATGCAAATTAACAGTACAAGTCCAGACAAATGTGAAAGGGATATTTGACAAGAAAAAGCAAAATAGTTTGCAGCGCAGAATGGCCACTCTCAGTTATATTGATGAAGAATACCCACAAGAACAATGGGTGCTAGGTCTATACAGATGGGTCCGCACGAAGTGCAGTTAGAAATGGTGGGGCTGGAGTGTACATAGAATTCCCAGATGGTACTAGGGATAAGTCCAGCGTACCAACCGGGAAGTATTGCCATAACTATGATGCAGAAACTCAGGCTATCATTATAGCAACAGAGAAACTGCTTAAAAAGCAATCTTGGCTCACAGTATGTTGTAATGGTGACAGATGCAAAATCCGTACTTGAAGTCCTCCAGTCTAGGAAACTTCCAGAATTGCAAACACTGCTGACACAAGTAAGCCTTCAGCGAAGAGTGGTAATGCAGTGGATACCGTCTTTTTGTGGAGTGCCTGGAAATGAGAAAGCTGATTAACTGGCAGGGGAAGGTGGGACAAAAGTGCAGCCGGATGTACCAGTCACATACCACCAAAAGAAAAGAATGATTAAATAGATCAGGAAACCACCAGCCCCAGCACAAGACGATTATTTTATTATGGACAGATCGTAACAAGTCATTATCCTCCGCCTCAAAACAGATTACGTCACCATATGTACACAAAATTTAAGACAAGCGTATCAGCTATGTGTACCTGTGGGAAGGTGCCCCAGACAGCAAAGCATGTAATCCAGGACTGCACCGAATTTGACACATTAAGGCAAACCTTTTGGCGAGAAAGAACAATAGTGGAACATAAACTCTATGGACCACTAAATGAACTATCAACGACAGTGACATTAAAACAAGAGTCAAAATTGCTGATATAGACAACTTATTTCAGGCGAACGAAAGAAGAAGAAGAAGAAGAAGAAGAAGAAGAAGAAGAAGAAGAAGAAGAAGAAGAAGAAGAAGAAGAAGAAGAAGAAGAAGAACCAAACAGTAATATAGGGCTCTGCAGAAGAGAAGAGGAGAACTGGTAGACCAAGAACGACCTAGCTTTTTAAAAAAAAAGTAAAAATTCGATGACTGGACAGGCCTTTGAGGCTGAAAGGTCAAGTCTACTGCATCTGACCGACAACGGCAGAGGACACTGATCAGGCAATCAGCAGTAACTGGTGACCCAACGGCACGCACTGCTACGGGACTACGACAGTACGATGGTGTTGATATTCAACCCTCGAATGTCGCACAATAAATCAGTTTGTGTAGAGCTGACGCTATATTATCTTTATGAAGAATGCAACAGCTGTTGGTGTTCAGTTAAAAGGAGAACTGATTAACTTTTATTAGACAGTCTAGTTTTCTTTTAATACGACACTGGCCATTAGTTCAGCATTAAAATAATAATTAATTAATACTACTGACATCCTCAATCCCTAATTACTGAAATAAAGTAGAGGCCTCATTTATCAAGTCTGAGATATATTGCATAAATGCTCTTCTCGTAGTTTATAGACCAATAGGCATTTTGATTTGCTATGTGGTCAACACAACAGTGACTTCCTAGGAGATTGATTGCATACTTGCTCACACTATCATCTAAAAACATGTACCAACACTGTGCTTTTATTAGGAAAGTTAAAGTTAAAGTCAAGAGGAGCCGCTTTTTTGCAGCGGAATATCTTTCTCTGCGCAGAACGGCTAACCACCTGCCAAGAGTGTCGCAGAAAGCACTACGTCTGTAGCTCCAGTAACGATCCCTAAAGATCTCTGAGAAATGAACCCCAGAACTTTCAGAGCACGAGGCAAACTTCGTGATCACTGTGTCATGGAGATCCCCCTATTTTATTAGAAAAACAAACGTGAATGCCACAGGTCATGGACTGACCGGTACTCGGTGTGTGTCGTGGTCTAATTCTTCTTTCTTCTCGGCGTTCCCTGGCTGTAAAGCTCAGACCGAAAGTCCTGGTTATTCGATTACTTTGGTCTTTTCTCAACTTTTAAGCGTTGCGTTTACATCCATTATACAGATCTGGCCTATTTCAGTAAAGGCCAAGGTTTCCTTATTTCAGTACAGGCTGAAGATTCCTTATTTCAGCACAAGCTAAAGATTCCTTATTTCATTACAGGCTGAAGATTACTTTTTTCAGTACAGGCTGAAGATTTCTTTTTTTCAGTACAGGCTGAAGATTCCTTATTTCAGTACAAGCTAAAGATTCCTTATTTCAATACAGGCTGAAGATTCCTTATTTCGGTACAGGCTGAAGATTCCTTTTTTTCGGTACAGGCTGAAGATTCCTTATTTCGGTACAGGCTGAAGATTCCTTTTTTCGGTACATCCTGAAGATTCCTTTTTTCGGTACAGGCTGAAGATTCCTTATTTCGGTATGGGCAGAAGATTCCTTTTTTCAGTACAGGGCGAAGATTCCTTTTTTTTCAGGAGAGGCCAAAGATTCCTTATTTCAGTACAGGCTGAAGATTCCTTATTTCAGTACAGGCTGAAGATTCCTTATTTCAGTACAGGCTGAAGATTCCTCATTTCGATACAGGCTGAAGATTCCTTTTTTCAGTACAGGCTGAAGATTCCTTATTTCGGTACAGGCAGAAGATTCCTTATTTCGGTACAGGCGGAAGATTCCTTATTTCGGTACAGGCTGAAGATTCCTTATTTCGGTACAGGCTGAAGATACCTTATTTCAGTAGAGGCCGAAGATTCCTTATTTACAGTACAGGCTGAAGATTCATTGCCTCTCGGGCAAGTGAGCTATGACGTCGAAGGAAACATCCATCCCATCCAGCATGGTCAGACCCCGGTTTGGAAGCTGTTTCTAAAATGAACGCGGAAAGGGACAGGGTTTGACCAGTTTGGGAACTGTCCTGGCCAGTGTTGCCACTTTGGATCTTTTACATCCAAATTTAGATCTTTTTCCTTGTATTTAGATGGTGCTTTTGACGTTTAGATGGTAAATGTTGTTCTAGATGGTTTTCATATGGAGTTAGATATTTTATATATTTTTTTTTCTTTCAGTGTCAATGTGATAATTACTGTGTAAAATATTTACTACAATATTTTTTTTTTTTTGGTCTGGCACGTACATTGTGACAACTGCCATTACTTAAACTTTGAACTCTCACTGGGGTCAACACTCAAATATCTGTCAGCCCCGGTGCTGATAAATCAAAAGCGCGAGTAAATCATACTAACTTTGTTTCAACCGTATCCTCACTGTGTTGTGAAGTATAGCTGTGATGCTGACTCTGTGTTTCTTTTTCATGTGATTTTTAAAAAATAATTGCTCACCTTCTTGTGTGGCTTTCCCTTTGAAAAAAACTTTCAACAGTAAAGTATGAGCAAAAATTTCGGAAAGAGTATTTGCATGATAACAAAATTAAAGACTGGGTGATGGCAGTTCCTGGGGATATGACCAAGGCTCGTTGTAAGTACTGCAAGTGTAAAATTAAAGCAAAAATACAAGACTTAAAGAATCATGCAGAATCTAAAAAGCATAAAACTGCAGTTCCATTTAAAGATATTACACCGCTGACATCTGTTTTTAGAACTACACTGATAAATGAATCATTAAAAGTTGAAGGATCGGTCGCAATGTTTTTGAGTTGCCATTGTGCAATTTGAAACTATGACCATTTGATTGATTTGTTTAAAAACACCTTTTCTGACAGTAAAGTTATGGATCATGTGAAAATGCAAGTGTACACATATTATAAGAAATACTTTATTTTCTCACTTCGAAAAAGATTTGATCAGTGATATTTCTACAAATAAATATAGTTTATTATTAGACGAATCAAATGATACTTCGGTACTGAAAGTGCTTGGTGTGTTTATTATATATTACAGCAACAATACAGACAAAGTAGTTTCTACATATCTTGGACTAGTTCAGAGATACAGTGTTGTCTCGTGTTCCTAGTATCATGATAACCTTTTTGATTGAACAAAAACCATAAACGGTTAGAGAGATGGAAGATCTGTGGTAGACTATTTTAATGCCCATATAAATATTTTCAGTTTTGCCAAGGGCCCAGACATAAATTATGGGTTAGCAGTGCAGCCATTCCACAGGAGAAAACATTTCCATCAACACCAACACAGGAAGTACCACCTTGATTATAGAAGTGAGAGATTCCATGTGGACGAAGGTAAAAGGATATCATGTTGTACTGTAAACCAACCACCACAAGCGTACATGCACAGGGCGTAGAATATTAAACCAGAGAGTGGTGCTGCAGAATCTTCTGACAGCAGTAATAGTAATAGTGACATCATGTCATGTGATACAAATGAGCAGGAACAGCCTACGGCAAATGCCGCAGAGACTGTTGACTTTACGGAAACCAACTACCAAATGTGTAGACAATTCAGTGAGAATGGTTCACTAACATGTAGCTATAACGTTGTGGTCGCCACTAAAAAACACAAATGCGGCAACAAGTTTTGATGATCGTTTGAACCTCAGTAAGGGTGTAATTAAAAAAGATAAAACGGGAGATGTGAACCAGCGTCATTGCACACGGTTTTAAACTCTGCCATCAGTACGGACAGCTGATTAGAAACTGTCCTCCTGTGTCGCCGTCCGTAGCTACAGCGACGTTCCTCCGTTTACCCCAGAGTGTCAAGTCTGGTAACATTACATAAAGGCTGGGTGGACCCTGGGAGCCGCCCGGTTTCAAACACCGGCAGTGGGCTGCAGCAATAAAAGTAAGAATTTTTGGTAATATTGTAAGTAGACAACAAGTTGAGAGAGAAAGAGAGAGAGAAAGAGAGAGAGAGAGAGAGAGAGAGAGAGAGAGAGAGAGAGAGAGAGAGAGAGAGAGTGGATGAAAGTAAAACTGTAGAGGATATGGTAAAAGTATCAGCTGTCACTAATTACGTTTACACTGATACTGGGGAAGTAGCATGTAGCATTATTACTGAGCCAGAAGATGTCAACATAGACGAACAGATCTTTACACCTATAACCAACTCACAGAGCTCATTGAAAGAACTCACGATGTCAGAAAAATTGCACCCTTGCATAAAAGGGAGATTGTTAAATTCCTCAAAGAATTGGTCAGGATTTCTTAGACACCACAGGCAGATGTAGACAAATAAAACACCATATACAATTAAACAATTAAAGTCAAACCTTATCCATTACCAGAGTAATGCAGGAAAAACTGACAGAAGAAATTAAAATGTTGGATCAGTCTGGTATCATAGCAAGATCGAATTTTTGTTATTATTCTCGCGTAGTAATAGTCAAGAAAAAGGAAGAGTCCATGCGGATCTGCGTGGATTTAAGGAGGATTATTGCCTCTACTGGTCTGGACGCAGAACCTATACCCAATGCCGATGACTTACTATCAGCAACAGGTGAAGCTCCTTTTTTTTTTTCAAAACTAGACTTAACCAGAGTTTACTGGCAGGTGCCTATGAACGAAAGTTCAATGCATAAAACTGCGTTTGCAACTCCTTTAGGTTTATATGAATGGCGATGCATGCCTATTGGTTGAATTAATCTTTATGGTACCTTTGTCCGCTTAACCAGATTGTGGTTAAAAGACACTCGAGCAGTAGAAACCTATATTGATAATATGTGTATTTTCAGTGACAACTTCTCAGACCATGTAACACACATAACTATTTTGAAATCAATTAAACAGTTTGGATTAACCCTAAAACCATCAAAGGTAGAGATCGGTTTTAAAGAAATTGAAATTTTGGGACACAACCCCCCCCCCCCCCCCCCCCCACCTAAAAAAATCAAAAAAAAAATAAATAAATCTGAATTTCAAAAATATTTACCTTAAAAACCCTTTCGCCAAGAGAGAAATCGGAAGTATACTCGGGTTAATAAACAATTATAATATTTTTAGACCAAATTTCAGTCATGAAACGGCAGCTTCACATGATTGTTAAAATAAAAGGCTCCGCTAATACGATAAACTGGAACCTGCAGCTTAACCAGGCCTTCTCCAGGATTAAAGCTCTTTTCTCCAGTCTCCACATTTTAAAATTGCAAAATTTCAAGCAACCTCTGATCCTCAGGTGTGACGCTTGTAGAACGGAAGTAGGGGGCTGTCTGATGCAAATGGAAGGAGACATTTTGCACCCAATTCGCTATGTAAACATAAAATTGAAACCCGCAGAAGATAGGTACTCCACGGCAGAACAGGAATGTGTGGCGCTGAGATTCTCATTATCAAAATTGAAAAGATTTTCAATAGGTAGGCCTTTTCTATTACAGACAGACAACCAATGCTAGTTGATAATTAAACAGTCGCATAGCCCGATAGGCATTACTCCTGCAGAAGTATTCATTTGAAATCACGCACTTAAAAGGTACGTCGAATACTATTTCTAATCTGTTGAGCAGACTATGATACTGCAGAACGTCATGCAGCTTGATGTAGTCGTCAAGAATATACAAGATTATGAAAATTTAAAACAGCTTTTTGTCTTCAGCCAAACAGACACAAGTGTAGTGTTGCTGACCGCATTAAACATCTTGTGCCGATTGGTCTATAAAAATATGTCCAGCCCTATATGCCCTATAGCCTAAAGGCGTGGAAAAGCGACTTTTAAATTTTTTTCACAGTAATATCAAGTATATTTGTGAAAGGTTTTGCCTCATTCAAGTTTAGATAACTAAAGTAGGATTCTATATAGAGAAGCAGACTATACAAACATTATTGACTTGTTTAACTGAGATCAAATATCTTACAGGAACATTAACTAGAGGCTGCACACAAAAAGACAGCTATAAAGAATTCTACCGTGTTGAAACTTATATGTCTACAGAGTACAACTAAAATACTAAAGAACATTTAGAAATTTACCGTCTGAATATTTTAAAATATGAAAGAAGACAAAGTTCAACCATGGAAGTTTTATAAAGTGGATACCACCACCACCAGTCAACGTAGATCTCCGAGGATTTCAACAATTATTAAAAGAAGAGTGAGTGTATTATAAATAAGTGTGCAATGATGAGTGAAAGGTTGACTGTACTGATATATGTACATTTAAAGGTATTCGGATGGTGTATATATAACAACATTTTTCACTTGTGGGAGGGGATTTTTCTATGTGTCATAAATATTTGATATTTTATACATGTGTGTTATTTATCTAAATATGTAAATATTCAGTGGACATTTTTTTTCTTTGCAAATTTCAAATGTTCGCGTATAATTATTTTTCTTTTGTTTTAAATTAGTGTTCATTGTAAATTTTTTTTTAATTCCTCATGAGCAGTAGGGTTTTAGATAATTGTTCCTAGATGTTGACAGTTAGGATGTCAACCATATTTTTTTTAAAGATGACACCGCAGCACTTTTTTTTCTTCCTCTGCCTTTCTATCCCCCAGTGGGGCATAGGCCCTCAACCAACTCACGCCAAGTCGTTACATCCTTCACCATTACATGAAGCTCTCCCCATGTCCTTCCCATCTTTCTAACTTCATTCTCCAGCTCTCTTTTCGTGTGTTTTTTGCTTTCTTTTATTCCTATGCCCCTACGGGTTCCAATACCAGGACATTCCAGTTATGCTGTTCTCCTGTTTTCTTAGCGTGTATCTTTTCCAAGACCAGCGTCTTTTTCTGACCTTTGCTTCACTGGAGCCTGTTTAGTTCTCCACCAAAGCTCTACATTAGTTATTCTATCCTACCATTTAATTCCCTCAATTTTATGCAGGCACCAGTTAATGAATGTCTGTAATTTATTAGTAATTGCCTTAGTTTTTCTCAATGTTTCCGCCCCATACAAAAGTATTGATTTGATATTGAAATTAAAAATTTTAAGTTTAGTATTTCTTTTGATTTCTTTTGACCTCCACAAATTCCCTAATGCTATGACATCTTCTCTTGCCTTTTGTATTCTTATTTTAATATCTCTATCAGTTCCTCCATCTTTATCTACATTACTGCCCAGATAGGTGTACAACTCCACGTCTTGGAGTGGGGTGCCATTACGAGAAACCACATTACTATTTGCCTGATGTCTTCTCATTATCTTAGTCTTTCCCTTATGGATTTTCAGACCAAGCTGCTGTGATCTCACATCTAGTATAGTTAATTTATCTTGCATTTGATTCCGTGAATGGGACAGAAGAGAAATATCATTAGCGAAGTCCAGATCATCAAGCTGTTTAGTGGGGGCCACTGAATTCCATTCTTGGTGTTAGCAGTTACTGTTTTCATAGTCCAGTCTATAGCCAGTAAAAATAAGAGAGGCGACAAAAGACATCCCTGTCGCACACCTGTTTTTATTTCAAATGTATCTGTTAGCTTTCCCTCATGAAGAACTCGACATTTCATGTCTTTACATGTTGCCTTTACTAAGTTAATAATTATCTGTGGGATTCTATAGTGCCCCATCAATTTCAAGAGAGATTCCCTATCTATGCTGTCAAATGCTTTTTCATAGTCTATAAATCCAATGTAAAGTGGTGAGTTCAGTTCAATGCTTTGCTCTATTATAATACGTAATGTGGCTATCTGGTCAGGACAGAATCTGTTTTTACCGAAAACTTGCTTGTTTATCTCTTAGCTTTTTATCAATAGCATCTTTCCAAAATAATTTTACTTCATATTTTTCCAGGAACTGACAGCAACATAATTTCTCTATAGTTTTCACACTCCTGTAGGTCACCTATTTAGGGCAGCTTCACAAGATATCCTTCTCTCCAGTCTGCTGGTATTTCTTCGGTCTCCCAGACTTTACTAAATAATCTATGTAGCAACTCTGTTGATGTGTTTATGTTGGCCCTAAAGCTTCAGCTGGGATACCATCTGGGCCTGTCGCAGCACTTAACTGGTTGGAACTCAGTGAAAATAACATAAAATTATTATTGTTACTTTACAGTTATAAATGGCATAACATTGTTGTAGACTATTATAGTAGGTAGAGGTAACTGTTTTGTTTATTGTTAATTTTCTTTCTTTTAAATATTTTAAATGCTAATTTTTTTTTCTTCTAGTTTGTCACTACTAATTGAAAGAAATAGTACTAGATACAGTTATAAGTGTTAAGTAAAAGACATTGTTTCTCAGATTTGTTTTCACATTAGGCACACAGACTAATTGTAAAGTCTGACATTTAGAGAAGAAACACGTGAGGTAACATTTTCTGAAGTGGAGAAATATTTGTTGAACAGATCACTAGTAGGTTTATGATGTGGCGGGTAACAATATTTGTATCCATGTTGGTTATGTACTTTGAAATGTGTATTTATTCAGATAAATGTTGTTTGTGGATAATCTCACGTGCACCGAGACAGGTTTAGCGACATCTTACACCATAATGGTTGATACTTGTCTGTAGACTATGATGTGAGTACGCTTGTCTTTCGTCAGGAAGTATCAGTAAAGATGAGGAGGTGAATGTTAAAGAGAAAGGGGTGTATATCAGGGTCCTGCATATGATGATGATGAATCAGCAGGTTAGTACATAGCTGACTGCCACATGACTGTATGTTCCTTGACACACATAGACGGCCAACTGAATACCGTGACATGTGATTTAATAATCATCGCAGGTTCACAGAGTTTTTACGGACAATAGGGCTGGACAAAATAGGGCTGGACAAAGCGACCGAGAAGACGGGTTTTCGAGACAGTTGTGCGAGTTTTTCGACGGGACGTGCGTTGCATCTGACCGCTAGATCTTTACTGTGTTTGACAGATTAGTGAAAGGTATTTGTGTGGCAACGCGTTTAGTTGGACGGTAGGATAATTTTAGCGTTAGTCGGTGCTTAGCTATTGTGCTGACTTATGCAGCAATCCATTTATGTGTTGAAAAGTGCCTTAGCGAGGTTGGTTCGCGAAGGGTTTGTCCGGTGGCGTGACATGGCCTTTCCACCCACACTAGACAGTTGCAGCCCCAGTATAATCTACATAAGCGTAAAAAAGATCTTCGATTGGATGTTTTTGGTTCAGATCCAGGTAATACATGGAACAACTAGATGGCCCGTGTGTGAGTGGTCATTGTTGAGCCCTCACGGTCGGTTGCGGTAGGGTTGCCAACCACCTCTTGGGTAAACTATTTAAGTTCTGTTGTAAATGGACTTTTGAGCTGAAATGCTATAGAAAGATTCTCTCTTGGACAAAGAAGAGGAGAAATACTGCCATCTTGAAAGATCCGAACATCAAGAAATATTGGCTTATATACAAAATCCTGCCTCGGAAGCAGAAATATTTTGGTTATAGCAAGCGCCACAACAGATTGGAGAAAATAATAGCAGAAGGCATGGTACCAGGAAGGAGCGGCAGAGGCCGACCGACACAGAGATGGGTACAGGATATAAGTGACTCCATGTGTATGAAAGTACACGAGGCGGGAGAGATACCGAGAGACAGTTTCTTTCAGGCAGATAGTGATAAGAAAGACGTTCTGCAAAGGACCTGCTATATGATGATGATGATGATGATGATGTAAAGTATATTTAACACTAATATGTATGCACAATCTTTGTTTAGTTCTGTTTAGAAAAGTCATTTCTGTCACAAGCTTAATCACGAGCCATATGCCTTCACTGCTGTAAAGTAGGTTTTTGACAATGGTAATAATTCTTATTAATTAGCGTGAGTCAATTCAGCAGACATCAAAAGAGACAATCCCACCAACCCATAGAGTTGCAAAAAAGAAATAGTTGTCAACCGAAATTCTGCAGTTGATGGACGAAAAAAAGAAGAAAAATGAATGATAAAGAGGAATACTCTAGAATACAAAAAGAAATAGTAAACAAATGCAAAGTTTCTAAAGAAGCCTGGCTGAATCAAATGTGTACAGAGATTGGGGGAAACCACAGGAAAGACTCACATTCCATGTACCAACAGATAAATATGTTAACAAGAAAGATGACACGTAAGAGCACTGGATGTTTGAAATCAAAAGATGATGACTTATTAATGGGACATAGTGATATAATTAACAGATGGACAGAGTATATAGAGGAATTGTAAGATGATAATAGACCAGATGTAGAACTGCAGACCAACAATGATGGACCACCAATAATGACTGCAGAAGTTGAGGATGTAATACATCATATGAAGAAAGAAAAAGCACCCGGGCCAGAAAACATCTCACTGGAAGAAATTGAAGCACTGGGAAATTCTGGAATTGAAATAATAACTTAACTTTTGAATGATATTTATAATAGTGGGTAAATTCCAAATGACCTTTTAAAATCCATATTTATAGCTCTGCCAAAGAAACCAGGCACTTTAGAATGTGAAGACCATCGCACAATAAGTCTTATGAGTCACATGACTAAGATTTTACTGAGAATAATTATGAGAAGAATAAGAAACAAAATCAAACCAGAAATCAGCGATAAACAATGTGAATTTGTAGAAGGAAAAGGTACAAACAATGCCATATACATCCTGAGGACATTGTCAGAAAGAGCTATAGAAGTAAAGACTGATTTGTACATATGCTTCATAGACTATACAAAAGCATTTGACTGTGTGAAGCATGAAGTGAAGAAGTAATCAGACTGTTAGAAAAATTAAACATTGATGGGAAAGATCTACGAATAATAAAGAATATGTATTGGCAGAAAACAGCAGCTATACAAATTAAGAACTGTTTAGGTACATTTCGAAGCATAAAGAGGGGCGTACGACAAGGATGTGTACTTTCACCTGATTTGTTTTCAATATACAGTGAATATATAATGAGATCTTTAATTGATATGCCCGGAATTGTGGTTGGTGGGCACAATATAAACAATTTATGTTATGCTGATGACACAGTCTTGATAGCAACAAGTCAGAAGGAATTACAGGAAATGATAGACATTGTGGCGTTAGAAAGTGGAAGAATGGATCCAGTTTGAATAATGGGAAGACAGAAGTAATGGTGGTATCAAAGAAACAAATTATTCCTAAATGTGTAATAAAAGTCAATAGTGTTATTTTAGGACAAGTACAGAAATTTAAATATCTGGGCACATGGATAACATCAGATGGAAGATGCATAACTGAGATAAGGAACAGAATTGGACAGGCAAACATTGCATTTTATAAAATAAAAAAAACATCTTGTGCTATATTTTTGTCATTGAGAGTTAGAAAAAGAATTCTTGCTTGCTACATACATCCAGTTTTAACATATGGCTGTGGATCCTGAACAATCGATAGGCAGGCCAAACAATTTTTAGAGGCCTCAGAGATGTGGTTTTACAGAAGAATGCTTAGAATACTTTGGACAGCCAAAAAGAGCAACCAAGAGGTTTTGAAAGAGGCGGGAGCCCGAAGACAACTTATCACAGACATCAGAAGGAGAAAGTCATCATTTTTTCCCCTCATGTTATGAGAAGAAGGAAAATAGAACATGTTGTGACCACTGGAAAGATCTGTGGAAGGAGGAATAGAGGAAGACAACTAGAGAAGATGCTTGACAGTCTTGTTGCATGGCATGGAGGTGTGTCTGCACACGAACTGATACATGCTGCAGGAGATCGCAGACGATGGAGAGACATGATCGCCCACGCCAGTCGTCAAGGCACCTGATGATGATGATAATTAATTCTTAATTGTAATGTATGCGTGGTTAATCAAATCCATGATCGAGGCAAGCTTGTAGTTTGTCTGAAGCATGCCAAATGAAAAAAAAAACATGAACATTGTTAGTAGAATTCCTAAGTAAACGAGTAGACGTGATTTGAGCTTTGAGCAAACGAGAAACGCTCAGCCGTTGTTTCGATCCGGGGAAGAGAGTCATTAAAATAAACAATACATTAGAGAAAGACAAGGGCCCTTTTCCACGCTTTCAGGTGCATCGGGCATATAGGGCTTGACATATATTTTATAGACCAGTCGTCTCTTGGTATGTAGTGTGATCAGCATCTGTCGCCTTTACTTCCCAGGACTACATCTGAAACCCACTCAAGGCTGGCTCTACCTGAGAGCCAAGGTCATTTTTGAAAAAAAAGTCAGGAAACGAACCCATGACCTTCCGATTCTCAGGCCAGAGTCTAGCCGCTGAACCACTGCGGCTCCCGTATAAACAATACATGTTTTAATTTTTGTGATACTCAGAAATTTTAGATACAGAATACACACGTGAGGTCACTAATATATGCAACGACACGATTGTCGTTGTGCTCTCATTCACAAATCCAAGATTCAATCCTGTGTGATTTAGTGGTTAGAGTTAAACATTACATTACGTGAGCATCAGGGGTCAGGTCCGATACTAACTCAGTTATTGGTTTCATTTCGGATTAAAGAGATTTTTTTTTAATGAACATTTTGCCGACGTTCAACACACAAACACATGTTTCATAAAAAAAATCTTTAAAACTAATAAAACGAAACTACAAATGCGAGTTTCATGAAAGTATATTGTATAATACAATCGTATGAATCCCAGTCGACATCACTGGATATTGGGCATTCCCATATGTGCTCAGTACTTTCATGCAGCAGCCAACCCAAGATATCTCTGCTGATTGTTCTGATGATAAGGTTACAATGTCTCCTGTCCTGAAAGACGACAGTGACGTTCATGAACTTAGTCTTTCTGATTAAAACTCACATACCAGCAGCAAACACAAGACATCAAATAATAAACACCAGGTTTTGTTTTCTATGTAGGAATTTGTAGTGATTCTTGTCGCTGCTGTTAATTGCATTCTTGACTAGTTGCATGTTTACACACTCACAGCTGGTCACCAAACTACAGACTGGGTTTCACGTTTTCCTGCAGTGTTTCTAGGATCTGTTGTTTCTAGTGTGTCTTCTACATTCTCTCTTTTCTTGAAACAAGGAGGACAATCAATCAGTGTCTGCATTCTTCATTGTAATCTCAGTCGAATATTGTGAAATGTATGTATTAAATGATTTGGTATGTTAACTCTTGCTGCGCAAGAATATTGTTACTCAAGCACTTTCTACCTGACAGTTCATTGTACTTACTTACGAGCAACGTTGTACTTAAGAGTAGGGGTGTACTTAAAATTAACCTTGTACTTGAGAATAACCTTGTACTTGAGATTAACCTTGTGCTGGAGAGTAACCTTGTATTGAGATTAACCTTGTACATAATAGTAACCTTGTACTTGAGAGTAACTCTGTACTTGAGATAACCCTTGTACTTGAAAGTAACTCTGTACTTGAGATTAACCTTGTACTTGAGAGTAACCTTGTACCTGAGATTAACCTTGTACTTGAGAATAACATTGTACTTGAGATTAACCTTGTACTTGAGAATAACCTTGTACTTGAGATTAACCTTGTACTTGAGATTAACCTTGTACTTGAGAATAACCTTTTACTTGAGATTAACCTTGTACTTGAGAGTAACCTTGTACTTGAGATTAACCTTGTACTTAAGAAAAACCTTGTACTTGAGAATAACCTTGTACTGAGATTAACCTTGTACTTGAGATTAACCTTGTACTTGAGATTAACCTTGTACTTGAGATTAACCTTGTACTTGAGAGTAACCTTTTACTTGAGATTAACCTTGTATTTGAGAGTAACCTTGTATTTGAGATTAACCTTGTACTTGAGAGTTACAGTCTTCAGGTTAATTTACCAAAATATATCTCTGTGAAATAAATGTAACAAAGACAAGAAACACACATCAACAAATACCCTGAACTAGTACACAGATTCTTCTTCGCTTTTCTAAATTTCGACTGGACTTCTAGAACGGACGAATATATTTCAATTTTATTGAACAATCAGGTCTTGTTGGGGGAAAAAAAGGGTGGGGGGGGGGGGAGGAAGATGATGTGGCATTTGGTACATGTTAAAGGTGGTGCAGATCGAAGAGCCAATGTCCCTTTTGAAAAACAATCTCGCCGAATGCGGATTAAAACCCAAAAATACCTTACTGCCGGCAGGAGAGCGTCTAGCGTATAGGCTACTACGGTTTCCCTGGTTTGTAAAGTCGCCACAAAATGTGCAGTTATTGACATGTTTTCCAAACATACGTTGTAAAACAACAAGTCCACAATAGCTGTCACTCCAGTAATGTAGTTATTTTAATATTAAATGTTTTACATTTATTATTACTTTAATTCATAGCCCAGTTATTGATGTGGATTTGTACGCCTTATGTTCCTGAAATTCGGTCTCGTATGTGACTTCACCGCCTGCCATCTCTATGTGCTTCCTGTAATCATATAATAGAGTTTATGTAAAATGTGTAACACGTTCTAACAGAAATTATCAACTGACTGACAGATTCAGACAACATGTTTAGGATCTGCAGAATGTTGCCCTCAAATATGTAACGTTGCACTTCAATTCACAGGATCACAAAGGTGTCCTCGACATGGAGGTGACAGCCATTAAATCTAGCCACTCCAGCGACAGAATCCGCAAGTCTCTTGAAAATTGTTTTATTTACACTATGGGAACGTTAACACCCACCGAACTAAACTGCCAACACAGTTTTATTTGAAATCCTAGGGAACTGAACTGCCCACACAGTTTAATCTCAAACCCCCCACTTATGGCCCCTGGTAATCCACAGTGGGTATTTATTCACCTGGCCCACGTGTTCTAACAGTCTGCTGAAAAGTCATCTACCCAGCTGCTTCGAGATACCAGCTAAGTAATTGTGTGTATTTATGTGATATTGTTTGATTTGTCTGTGTGCTGTCGAAGGCTTCATAGCAGCAACGTTCACGTTTTGTTTGTATTTATTATATTGTGAAGCTTGCTAATGTACCCTTTGTTCAGTTTTATATCTTTTCTTAATAAATTATTATGAGTGAAGTTTGGACATGCTCATAACCCGTCAGAACTAACAGTGCAGTGCAGACCTGTCTTTCTGTGTCGAGATAAACCCATTGATGTGAAGACCAAACACGCTTAGTCCCTTAGACCTTACCATTAGAGTCCTGACACACCCACATAGACACCTCTATGTCCACCGGTAGAACCTGCAGGATATGTGACAGCCCACAGACGCTTCAAAAAGTACTTTATTTCTAGCAAGGGTTTTCTGGTTCAAATTTCTGGACTGGGATACTACTAGCTGATTGCTTGGTGCGACACTGTGATCTGTGGATTTCTTGTGGAATGTGTTTTTATTCCTGTTGTGCCCGCGATGGCTTGCGCTGTCAACTATATTTAAAATGGCAGGTGGTTGTCTATATTCTTAATGATGTGTACTTGTGCCATGATGCATTACAGTTCAGGCCTTCGTAACTGACTGCATCAACAGTGCTCTCCGGTTATGGCGTGGGACTGTCACTCTAGGCACTTCTGGTGGTTTTCTTACATATTTCTTTGCGTATGCGAGCGTCAAGATTTGTCCGGGACTGAGATGTATTCCACTAGATTTTCAGATGAAACAGTAAAGGAAATTGTCATTTTCACTGGTACGTTAACGTAACGGTCGTGGGGCAACCCGTTTGCAGTGAAGTTGGGACCTTGTCTAGCGACTAACTTCGACGCTTAGTCCAAACACAGACATAAATGCCAGATTGCACATTGTAGACAGGAAAGTTGTGTCTTAAAATTTCCACTTCTTCTGGTGAGGAGGCGGGAGGGGTGGGGGGGGGGGGATACCAAACGTTCCGTATACACCAAGTGATGGCTGCCAGTTTATTTCTAGCGATATTTCACTACACCATACATAGTTTGTTTACAGCTAGAGTGATAAATGAGGGAGGAGTCAAGAGCCGGTGACCACGCCCCAGTGTAAACACATTCACGTATAAAGTTTATATGGGCATCCATCTTGGCAACTTTGAAATCGACCGCCTCCTTATAATCAGGTAAGTCAGTTAAAACTTTTCATATATTTGGCAACAAACGTCTGAGGTCCCAGATGGACACAGCTTAATGTGGGTACAATGACAATGTCGATATTATATTTTTCATATTACAAAAAAAATTGTCGACTGTACTTTTAAGAATATAGATACATATTATTTTTTCTCTTCCTCCTTTTATTGCAAAGGTAAATGGACATTTAAAAAAAAATAGATTTGAGAGTTTTTGAACCACGTATCAACATCATGGAACACAGGTGTAACCTATAAGTGCTCCGTTCTTCTTCTAACGCAAGTCTGAGTCCGAAAAAGCTCAGCACAGTGCACAGGCTCTGTAGCACCGTCAAGGATCCTGGAATACTTTGGGTAGATTTTTAACTCCAAATTTTCCCAGGCAGCGCCGTTAGGCTACTCTTTTCGATTTCCAACTGCCAATAGATTTTTCATGTGCGCAACAATGCACACGGGCGTCCGATCTTACTACCCAGACATCAGAGGGAGTTACTAGAAGTCCAACTTAACGTGAAAAAAATCCTAGCCCTTACCGGGGATTGAACCCGCAACCTCTAGCACTTGAGGCGGACACCATGCCTCGAGACCACGCAGCAACCTTGAATACTGTTTGAAGACAAAGAGTCTCGTGTACAACGTCACTACATCCTGTATGAGAATAGAGGTGGAGGCAGTAACGACAGCTTTCATATGCCTTGAAAGCTTCACAGCCCGATATGCAACTGTAACGAACTCACAGAGCATGCATCGGAAGGAAACTGGCCTCCAGCACGCTGAATGACTCGCATCACTTGAAGAGACTCAGATACGGAAAATATGAATGTTCTGTCCAGGACATTCAGGTGCGATCCTCTGGGCGGTGATCTACATTATGATAAAGTAGGCGTGCTAAGGGCATCTCTGTGATCACATGGACGGCGGCTGAGTAGAGGTTCTGGGAGCTATTCCAAACTGAGGGAGAAACATAGGAGAACTTCTAATCAGTTTGCAACTGGTACTGATAGCATGTGGACAGTTCGTTGACTACTGAAGAATGGGACGGATCATGTGTGGGATTTCCAGGGTAGAATGATGTCAGTTTTTGACTTATTCATTCATTAATTTGTTTCTTCTTCTTCTTCTTCTTCTTCTTCTTCTTCTTCTTCTTCTTCTTCTTCTTCTTCTTCTTCTTCTTCTTCTTCTTCTTCTTCTTCTTCTTCTTCTTCTTCTTCTTCTTCTTCTTCTTCTTCTTCTTCTTCTTCTTCTTCTTCTTCTTCTTCTTCTTCTTCTTCTTCTTATTATTATTATTATTATTATTATTGATATTATTATTATTAATATTATTAGTGTTCATCAGCTGGAAAGTATTGGTTATTCGTCCACTTCTTGGTTTTGGTATTTTTCATGAACCTAATTGTGATGTGAACATCCATTTTTCAGACCTGGCTTATCTGTATGCAGACTGTTGACTCCTCGCATCTCAAGCAGATGCACTCTGACTTCGAAGGAAACAGACATAATTAGTCACCTTTTACGACACGCTTGTAAGTGAGGCAGTGGTAATATATGCTTTCTTCACTCAATGAAACACACGCACAGAGATTAGAAAATATATGCTTTCTTCATTCAATGAAACTCACGCACAGAGATTAGTAAATATATGCTTTCTTCACTCAATGAAACACACGCACAGAGATTAGAAATTATATGCTTTCTTCACTCAATGAAACACACGCACAGAGATTAGAAAATAAAATGTCTGTGGTTTGAGAAAATTCTGGAAACAGCTCACACTGAAGTTGTATCATCTCGACAGGACAGTTCAGTATTTTTTAGTCACTTAAATTAATCGAGTAGTTTTCTATTAACATAGCATTTTACTTCTAAATGTTACAATCACTTAATAGATCAAGAACTCGGCTGTATAGAAAAGAAGCTTAACAGAGAAATACCTGCAGGAGTAACGAGATGCCAGCAGGTTGTGGATAAAGATTTCTGGTAAATCTTCCATTGATGACAAACTTATAAAACTGTCTCAATGTGATAGAGGAATTATGTTACTGTCAGTGCGGGCTCAGATCTTCACTGTCATTCTCAGGATTCAGTTCTTATGTTGTAACAGCGGATTTATGTATAGCATTTCATACACGTCAACATCCCATGAGTTGTCTATCCCTTATATGAGTTATCTTTTGACAATGGGGGATAGCTTCTGTCATCCTCTTTTCACAGCGAGGTTTCTGTGATGAAAGGATTAAGTTGTTTGTCTTTGAGTCTGAAAGTAATAGGCTCTCTGCTGTGCTCCGCCCTTCGTTTGACAAGTTAATTGGTTTCTGGTATTCACTGGGGGTCATTCATGGTGCTTCGAAATTTCGTTCACTGCAAGTGACCACTACTCTGAGGAGGTAAACTTAGCCATGAGGGATTCAACCTTCTGAAATAAATCACTTCGTTTTAATTTCTTTTGTTATTAAATGTCACGTTATTATCTTTCCATGGCTCTTTGTTTAGAAAGAGGCCAAATCTAGAATAAACGTAGTCCCAAACATCCGATACAGGTGGTCATAATTATTTACCAAATTATAATAGACAAAACGAAGCTTAAGATGTTGTGACAGCTGGAAAGATTTGTTGAAAAAGGTATAGAGGACGGTAAGAAGAAAGAATGCTTGGCAGCCTTTTATCACGGTACAGAAGGATGTCAGCTTATGAACTGACACATGATAGAGATGGCTGGTTATGTAGAAGTATGACGCCCACACATGGCACTTTGTACTGATGTCAAAATACTAGTTATATATATATGGTGTTCCGTGATTTCTTCAGCAGGGCATCCACAGAGAAAACGATAAATTAAAAACATAAAACATAATCCGCAGTTTAGTTTCAGATGTGTAACTTGCTTCGCCTTCACCTTTACAGTCTTCATGACAAATAACAATCTTCGTCACAAATCAGAGTTCTGAAAAGATGTCACAACTTTCATGACAAGTCACCATTCTGAGAAGTCTCAGTTTTTATGACAAGTCACAGTTTTCTAAGCAAGATACAAATTTGATGATAATTCACAATTGTCATGACCGGTCACTTTGCTGCTTGGGTTCCGTGGTCTCATGTTGAACAGAGACAGAATAAACATTTTGTCCTAAAAAGAAACATGTGGTAAAAGGCCACTAATTAAGAGTTTGCTGAATCGAATGTTTAGGGCAAATATCCCAGGTTTGGTAGCCAAACTGTAAATTACAACATAGTTTACCAAAATATGACAAGACAAATCGGAGTAGTCGTAACATAACAGAGCGTCGTGTGTTGATCTGTTTACAGAGATGAAGTTGCTAGGACTTGCTCTGGCTGTCGGGATCATCTCTACCATACTGGTACAGAGTACAGTCACGGGTTGCTGTACGTGTTCAGTTCCTCATTGAATGTGCTCTCTTATCTGTTCTCACTCCGTGTGTCAAAATACTTTATGTGTTTCCATGCATGCTGCACATATAGGGCTAGACATATATTTTATAGTTCAATCGGCACACGATGATTATGTGGTTAGCATCAGACCGGCCGCTTTTACTTCCTAGCACAAGCTGAGACCTATTTAAGGCAGGGGCAAAGTGAAAGCTAAGGTCATTTTTAATGTTTGTATTCGAAGTCACGACTTGCTTTTATTCTCGGAAAATTAATAGTCTTATAAACAAAAAAAAAAAAATTATATTTGAAAATACCTAATACTTTCGTGACAGCTTGAAATACTAAGTGTGTTAAAAAAAGGAAAAAAAAAAGAAAAAAAAAAAAAAAACAGAAAGGGCAACCTGAGAGAAATGATGTTGTACCTCTGTGACAGAAGGATGGATGTGTATCATCTTTACATATTATTTAAAATATAAAGGACATTATCTGTGAAAATATACTGAAGCTCGCGAATTGCACGTGACGTGCTTTCTGTGTTTAAAAAACAGACCGCTCGTTTATTACCCGGCACTCTGCATGGTCAGAACAGTGTAGACAGGCAAGTCCAAATTATGTGGAAGTGTTGAAATTTACATGACAAACTGGCAATCAGCATATTTGTGGCCACCACTAACATTTGTGGAACTATGACTAAGAATCTTCACAAGCAACAAATGGAAACCTGGTCATAAATACAAACAACAGTCTCTAAACGTTTCGACGGACGTTTTTCTGTAAAATCATTAATCGAAATTTAAGTGTTTTCCTTTTCGTTCAATCCTCCTGGAATCTCTCTCCAGGGGCGTCACATTGCTCGGGCACCTAGGCACCCCCTCCCCTCGCCCGGGGGGGGGGGGGGGGGGGAAATCTTCTAGAAAAATTGTAAATGTACCAATCGGTCAGTGTGATGTTGACCACATTACCTGACCAGGTTCTATCCATCATGATTACATAAAAATTTGAGTCTAGCCTTACATGCCCGATACGTGTAAGGGAACCTTTATTTTACTTTACTAAAAAGACACGTTTTGTTCGGCACTCATAACAAATGGAGGGAGAAAACACAAAAGAATATTAAGGAAAAGAACAAAACAAGGAACGATGAAAGGGAGAATAATAAAAGCAAAGTAAAGGAACATTTTCAACGTCTTCGGGGGTATTGGGTATATAGGGCTAGATCATTAATAGACTAATCGGAATGTGGTAGGTGATGAGATCAGCATCAAGACATTCCGATCCGTAGGCGAACGTCTAGCCGCTACACCACGGCGACGCCCAGAGAGTGACGTAGATACTGAATATAGTTTAGTGTCTCCACTCTTTCAGCACTCAACAAACGACAGTCTCTGAAAATTTCTACACACACACACCACATACACACACACCACATACACACACACCACATACACACACACCACATACACACACACCACACACTACATACACACACATATATACGCACACATACACACATGTACACACATACACACACATACACACACAATACTCACACGCATAAACACACACACGTACATCCACACACACATACCGCACCATGTATGGATGTTCTGTTTTTAAGCATTTTCCTCATTCGTTTCATAACATTTCAACTAAATTTCAGTCTTCACATAGAAATAATAATAATGAATATTTTTATTATGACTGCGCACTTAAACTGATCTAAGCTCCTGGAGCCCCTGTCCTGCCCCTAGAATAATATACGCCCGCCTCTGTACCCGCAGATCCCACACGTCTTGCAAGAGCATCCAACTCTTTTTGAAACAGCCAAGATACCAAGAGGAGCCACTATGGTGTAGCGGCTAAACGCTCGGCTCAGGATCTGAAGGTCGTGGGTTCAAATCCGAAAGGAACTAGAGTTTTTTTTTTTCGAGAAGTGATTCTAGCACCCAGGTTGACCTAGCCTTAAATGGTCACAGGCGAAAGTCCTTGGGAAAAAAAAGCGGCCAGTGTGTTATGGACCACATCACCAACAAAGTGCCGACCGGTCTATAAAATATAGGTCTAGCCCTATATGCCCACTGCACTTGATGGCGTGGAAAAGGGTTCTTTAGCTACTTTTCTTTTTTAAAGACCAAGCGCTCCAACAGAAAAACAAATTGTCATTATTTTTATAAGTATTGTACTGAATGGGTATAAGTGTACTAAAATGTGTGAAATAATATTAACCCTGTAAATAACCACTTTTGAATGTAATTGTGACGCCTGGCTTTAATCCTCTTATAAAACTATTGAGGGCTGTTTAACCCCCCCCCCCCCCCCCCCCCCCCCGCCCCCCCCCCGCAATCTCCCACACCCTGACTAATTAAAAAATCCACTAAAAGGGGGGGGGGGGGCTGAAAAGACCCAATCTCCCAAGTCCCGCAGCCAACACTGACAGCAAACATTTATAATTATCACACAGGGACTTACTTTCATGGGTCGTACTTTGGAACACGTAAACCGGCAGACTGGAAACCAGGAAAGAGAGACATGTCATCCACCGTGTGGACAAGACCAGTGAGATGCTGTTTTTGTTTGTGACCGTCTTTCCGTTATCGGCATTCTTTATCATACCAGTAGCGGCTCGTAGCTAAACATTAATGGATATTGTTACAGCAACAACAACGGCCATCACCAAAACTGATGCAGCAATATAAGTGATGCCTTGTTAGCATACGTTCGCTCATAAAAGAATTTGTTGTGTCAGCTGGGACAGTTCACAACGTAAATGCTTTGAAACCGCAGTATCGGAAGGTATGTTTATAATGGGTACCACGATGTTGACCGACCACCAAGAGGCAACGATTTCACCCAAGTGCAGAGGTAGTGAACGTGTCAAAATCTTGGTTCCGTGAGCAACCATAATCCATTTTTCGCCGCCTACCTAATCTGGTAGTCTTAGTTTCAGCTTCATAGCAAACGGGTCGCCCCATCTTTGCTCCGCTCCTGTGCCAGCGAAAAACACCCAGAATGTTTATCACAGTCCCTTGTGGAAAGATTGACAGACTGCTGTCTCAGCATATCTAGCATACACTCGCATTAACGCGTATGGTAGCCATCCGAAGTGCTAACACAAACAGTCCAACATTAGAAATGTAGTTCATCATTGATGATAGCAGAACTTGTCGCCAACAGATCAGCAGTTGCCCGGGCGATCAATTTCAATACGGGTCCCGCCAGCATTGCACGACCGGCATCGCGCCATTTTCTGAATCTACAATTCACACCACGTTGGTCACAGTCGAAAAAACATTCCAAATGCAATCCGCAGCTCACAGGGTCACGCCATGCATTCAACTCAGAAGCTGGGCGAACCTAATCAATGAGATGCTTGTCTGAGTTCCTACGGCGACATTTTCTGGTCCATAATTTATTCAAAATGAATGCTTTGCTTAACTCTGCCAAACCTTTTTCTTTGCCTTATATGCCTTTATGAAAAAAACATTGGAACGAGCTTCAAATGAATCCACTGTTCCTTTTATAAGTATTCACCTAGGCTTTTATATCCATATAGCCTTTAAAAAAATATAGCCTTTAAAAAGTACAATGAAACGTGATGTTTCTCGGGAATCCGTCAGTTAAGTGATTTTTCTATATTCTTGTTTGTACTTGTAGTAGGGTTGACTTGTAAGGTGCTGATTAAGGCTCTCTAATCGCAAAGTTTATTTGTCTTCTGCATTAGTGATATTTTGAAGTTGGCTGGCTCTATTTTTTTTTAGCTGAATTTCCTTTTCTGATAATAGTCTAAAGACGGGACTATATATTATTAGTCGGTAATTGTCATGCAACAGTGCCCAAAAACATTAACATGGACCGAAGAATCGTAAATGTAAGCACATTGTTTTATGACGTTTTACATGCCTGAACAAAAGATGAGGCTCTAAGTTGTATATTTTTAAATAAAGCTTTATTTGTTTAGTTATAATGTTATGTCAGTTTTCATATACACTAGTGAAAGTTAAAGAATCACTCAAAACGAAGAAAGTTAAACGCATTCCAAAAACCAGTGTCCACGAAACTATTGGAGGATTTAAATAGGATGAACTCAAGGCAGGCAAAGACGTAAGAGACATATCTGGACATATGCTTGTGTCCGTCGTTGCAAGAAAAATGAAGATACGGATATTCTGTGTATATCAGGGGGAAAAGCGAGCAGATAGTCATTAAACAATCACTGAATTGGGAAGCAAAAAGATTGGGGAAATGTGGACGAGAAACGGTTAACCGAACGTTGCTGAGACAAGCCAAAGCTGCTAGATTTGGTTCCATCAATGATGTCGAAGGATATAATAGAATGGTGTAAGAGATTGCTAGCTCTATGTGACGATTAACTAAATGACAGAATGAAGATGATGAATGCAAGGAGAAGCGATATCCTCACGAGTCAAATTTCCTTTGAAGTAGGAATGCCTCTGCTTGAGAGGCGGGGAATCAACAATTTGCTTTCAAAAAAAGTCAGATCCGTGAAGCGGACTGCACACAAAACTCAAGTTTTGTAACAAGACCAAAATCCAGAAGCAGACGAACAACGCACATTTTTTTAACGCAAGTCCATGCCACCCCATCAATCAATCATCAATTCTCTTTATACCAAGTGGCACATGAGGCTTCAAAGAGTACTTTCCATGCTTTCCTGTCCTGTGCAATCTTTAGTGCAGTTTTCCATGTCAGAGATGCCGCATTCAGGTCACTCCCCATCGTTCGTCTCCATGTTGTTTTTAGGCGCCCCTTCTTTCTCTTTCCCTCTGGTGTCCATGTGAGAGCTGTTTTGGCAGGTATATCAGGATTCATTCTCATAACGTGGCCAAACCATTTCCATCTTCTCTTGGTAATCATACTGTCCAGATTTTCTTGGTTCGTGACTTGAAGTAGTTTACTGTGTGAGACTGTATTTGGCCAGAAAGTTTTGATAATTCTACTTAGACATGTGTGGTTTAAGTTGGGTAGCTTGTGTGCATCCTTTTTGGTCATTCTCCAGCATTCTGCTCCATAAGGAAGAACTGGCAAAATAATGCTCTTATAGAGTCGAAGTTTCGTTCCTCTGCAGTAACTGTTGGATTTCCAAATTGGCCCCATCCTTTCAAAAGCAGCTCTAGCTTTGTTCAGGCGTGACTTTTTGTCACAGTAAGGACACCACACTTCCAAGATATATGAAATGTTCTACATTTTATAGTGTTTGGTCATTTATGGTCACTGCCTGTTGGTTTGGACTGTTTGTCATGAACTTAGTTTTCCTTGTATTTATTCTCAGTCCCACCATTTCTGCCGTGCTGTGTAGTCTGTAAATTGTTTCTTGTGTATGTTCATGTTTATATGATAGGAGTGCTATATTATCTTAAAAATCAAGGTCCCCAAGAATGGTGAATGGAGTCCATCGTATGCCTCTCAATGTCTTGTCTACAGTATTTTTTTTTTTTTTTGATACCAAAAATTAATCACAAGGTTGAAGAGGAGGGATGGCATAACACATCCCTGTCTTGCACCTGTCTTTACTGGGAAAGATGTAATTTTTTATACTGAAGGAAAAGTCTTTATAGAAGAGAGCAATTATGTTGACTATCTTTTCTGGAATTCCCTAATGTCGTAATATTTTTCAGAGACCTTCTCTATGGATGCTATCAAAAGCTTTCTCAAAGTCCACAAAATTATTATATATACTTCTCTGTTATTCATTGCATAGTTCTAAATTGTTACGTAGAGTAAAGATAGGCTCAGCTGTTCCTCTACCCTTTCTGAATCCTGCTTGTTCCTCTCGTAGGCATTTATCTACTCCCTTTTCAAGTCGTATTATGATGATTTTACATTTTTTTACAGTAATTTCCCTCCAATGATTGCAGTCTGTTACATCTCCTTTTCGGTGGGATTAGAACTATTGTTTCTTCAGTCCATTCATCAGGCAACATTTCTTTTTCCAAAATATCCTTAAACAATGGTTCTAGAATGCTTGCAGTTGTGTTGAGATCTACTTTGAGAAGTTCTGCTGGCAGTTCGTCTTTGCCTGGTGCTTTGTTGTTCTTTAAAGTGTGGATAGCTTTAAGGATTTCTTGTTTGCTTGGTGGTTTAATAATAATGTCACGGTCCATGCCACCCCAGCTGTCACATAAACTCGTTCCAACGCTGTATTATTTTCATCCCTAAGACTCCAAGACTGTGACACCCAAGTACAAGGCTACTCTCAAATGCAAGAAACTGTCAGGCAGAAAGTATTGGGTACAAACTGTTTGTCACTGAAAGAGTTACGTTTGATATTCAAATGTTACAGTTCTTGACTAATATTACAACTGAAAAATGTATGCACTGATCCATTGTCTTCTTTGTTTCAGGAAAGAGAGAATGAAAAAGACACATTAGTAAAAAGGGCAACTGGAAACACCGCACGAAAACGTGAAAGCCATTCTGCAGTTTGGTGACCATCTGTGAGTGTGCGAAAATAAAAGAATACAGTTAACAAGAACAGCAAGAATCGTTATAAATTGGTACAAGGAAACCATAAATGTTGTTGATATATTGTAAGACTTGTGTTTGGGTCTGCTTTGTGAGTTGTAAACAGAAAGACTACGTTTATAAACGTCGCTGCGGTCCTCCAGATCAAGGGAGGAAAAACTGCAACTGTTTCATCGGAACAATCGGCAAAGATATATTAGGTGGCTGCTACATGGAGGGACTGAGCACGTATATTAATGCCTGATGTGCAGTGATGTCGACTGGGATAACATAAGATTGCATAATATAATATATCTTTATGAAACTCGCATGTGAGTTTTGGTTTTGTGAGTCTTAGAAAGTTCTTCATGAAACGTGCGTTTCTGTCTGCTTTGTGAGCTGACTATCCTCAGAACATATATATCTTTTTGTAAATCTCCGAAATCAGAAACGATACGAACTTCTAAGTTAAACACAGGGCTCATTCCTGGATTGTTTCATGAGAGAATGCCGATATCAACGTCTTATCATATGTTAGTGATCTTACTTCAGACTTCTGTGTCTAAACTGCATATGCAACATTCTTAAGTAACACAATCAGTAACTCTTGTACTGTTTATGCATCCTTGGGTCCATTTGTGAATTATGTTTCTCATCTGTTATACGATACCTAGTTATGAGATCTGGATCTGAACACTTCAGAGGCTAAACTGGGCGAGGCTACTGAAAGGTCTTCCAGCTGGCTAGGGTTGCAACGGAACGTGGTTGGTGGGGGGGGGGGGGGGCACGGGTGGTAGACCTCGGTAGACCGGTACGAGCTCCTAGTGTAAAAGAACTTTTTATCCCTTAAAAAAAAGCCAAGGAGTCCGATTGAAGTCAACCAGTCTCTCTGCCAACAGCCAAAGTCTATCACTTGTCCGAAGAACCAAACGTAAGATTGTCACACTGGTCGTGAAATAGGCGGCTAATTTGTTACCGCAGCGACAATAATATAACACCAAACCTCACAGTACCTGTTGCAAAGTCATCATTTCGTCGTGTCCGTGTGTCCGATAAAGCGCAGCAGGGATGTCCGAGGCCTGGAGTTATGAACCAGGTCGGTTCACCCTCCGAGGTTATTTAGGAGGTTAATGTGCCGAAACAATCGTCGACGAGGGACCCTTTAACTGGCGATCGGTAAACCCCTGCTGTCACACACACCCCACACAAACACCACACAAACACCACACACACACCACATACACACGCCACACACACACACACACACAAACTGCATAAACCCAGTCAATACTAGGTGTGAGAAATATAATATGAGGATAAGCATTGATAAAACAGGGGTTTTGGTAATAGGCAAACAAGAAGAAACCATTTCAATTAAAGTAAATATCACAGAAATATAACAAACGAGCGAATTTAAATATCTAGGGTCATTTTTCACATTAGATGGAAGAATGGATAGAGAAATCAACATATGATCTGCGAAAGCATATCAGGATATGGGAAAATTAACACCACTTCTGCCGCATTGGAAGATACCTCTGTCAAACAAAGCAAATCTCATAAGAACGGTCACTGGCCGATATTGTGCTACCAGTGCCAAACATGGACCTCTACTTCAACTAATGAGCGGAAGATCGTAACAACAGAGGAAGGATGTCTTAGGTCGCTCTTGGTCTCCCAGTTCTCCTCTTGCCTTCTGCAGAGCGCAATATTACTGTTTCGTTGAGGTCGGCAGATTTTATTACATTTCGGTACAATTGCATTTTCCGACTTGTTATCTTTATTATGAAAAGGTTCAGTATTACCAGTGGGGTGAGTGTTGATATGACAAACCTCGTAACTCATCTACGCTGTGTTTATGCTGACGGGTATCGTGCAGTAAAATGGATGTTTTCATTGTCGTTAATATTCGCTGGGAAAACCCGGACTCGAAACCTGGGTAAGGTAAATGAAATTATTCTACTAGGACACACACCAGTTCTAAGCTGCACTGTTTGTGGCGGCTGCATTAGCTATATGCTGTAAGTTCTCTGCCCTCCAACACACTAAGCTGCACTGTTTGTGGCGACTGCATTAGCCATATGCTGTAAGTTCTCTGCCCTCCAACACACTAAGCTGCATGTTTTTGTGGCGGCTGCATTAGCCATATGCTGTAAGTTCTCTGCTCCCCAACACACTGAGCTGCAGTGTTTGTGGCGGCTGCATTAGCCATATGCTGTAAGTTCTCTGACCCCAACACACTAAGCTGCAGTGTTTGTGGCGGCTGCATTAGCCATATGCTGTAAGTTCTCTGCCCCGCCCCCCCAACACACTAGGCTGCAGTGTTTTGTGGCGGCTGCATTAGCCATATGCTGTAAGTTCTCTGCCCCCCAACACACAAAGCTGTAGTGTTTTGTGGCGGCTGCATTAGCCATATGCTGTAAGTTCTCTGCCCCCAACACACTAAGCTGCACTGTTTGTGGCGGCTGCATTAGCCATATGCTGTAAGTTCTCTGCCCCCAACACACTAAGCTGCACTGTTTGTGGCGGCTGCATTAGCCACATGCTGTAAGTTCTCTGCCCCCCAACACACTAAGCTGTCAAAGTAAACAGTAAAAAAGTAAAGAACACGTTCTCCACGCCTTCAGACGTATTGGGCATAAAGGGCTAGACCTATATTTTATAGACTATAAAGCATTCTGAGAGCTTTTACTTCTCATGACTTTTATCTAGTAAACTCACAAGTAAGAAGAACCCCTGACCCACTACACATAAAGTTGAATAGTTCAGGTCTGAATCAGGTTAGGGAGTTTAAATATCCAGGAAGTATGATCACGGAAGATGGTAGAACTGACAAAGAAATAGAAAACAAGATTTCAGAAAGCAAGTTCACTTACATACTAATTGTCACCATATTAAGCTACCAGTGCCAAACATGGACACTATCTAAAGTCAATGTAGTCAAAATCACCATCTGCGAGATGAAGATGCCTGAGAAAAGCCATCAACCTAACCATCCTAGATGGAGAGAATTATGATACTGTCAGACAGATGTGGTAACGGCACTCTGTAATAGATTCAAAGAGAAACAGCAGATCAAGTAGCTTGACCATCTCTTTAGAATACAGCAAGATAAAATACCATCACAAGCATTACATTTCAGAAGATCAGCCTCAAGAGCAAGAGGAACTACCGCGGAAACATGGATTGATAACATCAAAGACACCCACCGCCCTCATGACACGAGAATAGCCGAAAGGCAGCCCACTAAATTAAACCTCCCCATGGCGCTTAACGGGAAAAGTGGTTTATGAAGATGACTTTCTTTAGAAACCCTTTTGAGCTGAGTCAACATGGAAGCCAAAATCATTTTTGAAAACACCCAATTTTACTTGATTCAATTTTGAACCCACGACCTTCGGACCAGTGGCAACCGTCTATCGGCTTTGCCATTTCGACTGCCGCACACTAAAAAGCAGTAAATAAGAGCATATTGTGAAGTCAGACAATCCCATTTCTGTTTCTTATACCCTCAGAGTTTCCCTTCTTTTGTCTTTATCACTGGATACTAGACTATGGCTGCCAGTTAATAACTTCCAAACTTATTCAATGAACTGTGACTAAAATAAACTTAACAAAAGGAAGCAAAGAGGAACAATGTACACACAAAAGTCAATTCGAAGTTTCGGCAGGAGCCTTTTTCAGCATGACCTACACACCAGTAACAAAGGGCGAAGTACTCCAACCACCGGTGTTAACCAGGGGATTACATTAATAGCTTTAATAACAATAATAAAAAGGACTCCACAGGGAAGCATGCACAGCAGGGGTCCACCGATCACCAGCAGAAATGTCCTTCGTCGACGATTGTTTCGGGCTAGTTAAGTTGACTTGAGCTGAGTCAAGAATTGGCATCACAGGACTCAGGGTATTCCCATGGGTGCTCCGTCCTCATCGTCAGCAGCCAGCGCAAAGTTCCTATACTAATGGTATCGGTCGTAATCTGGTTATATGTCCCTCTTGGCTTTGTCCCCTCAACGTAGTGAGCCGGCCAGACCCCTTGGTTACACCCATGTGCATCATTATCTCCACGCCATCATAATCTTGTTTCGCTTCTGACTCTGTTGCTTGTTCCTAAAGGGTCCTGACCACATCTGCCTTGTCATGTATCAATTCACCACCCAGTGGTGCAGACCCAGCCAATACGTCTGCCTGTTCATTCCCCACCACACCAGCATAGCCTAGAGAAAAGATCCAAAGTATGCTCACTACCCGTGACCATTCCTAGTGATGTTTGCTACTTCTAATCATGCTTTCAGGGCCAGTTACACATATAAAATCTGTATAGATCTTGTTCTCTAGCTATCGGAGAGCTGCAGTTACCGCCTCTATTTCCATTCTTCTGCTAGACTTGGTGGTATCGTATGCTAGGCTGTGCTGCACTAAAGATTTTCCATTGGTTTTAGCTACGAACCGAACCTCCAGGTACTTCTCTTCCTTCTCAAAACCGTACACTTTTTAAAGATAATCAGATCATCTGGGCGAGAATTGTTGTAAATCAACTGTTGGACATCTACCTCCGTGGTAGCACCCGCTGGCCACTCTCTACGCTCCCCTCCCAATGTGATCATAACCCTACACAGATCGGATTTTTCCACTGGTACACAGACCCACTCTTTCTCTCCTCGCCCATTGTTCTGCACCATGTTCTCCAGCATGCATACTTGTCTTTTTGTGTCTTCTGTTTGAGCCATACACGACTTTTCCTGTTTCAGCCTTGGACCTTTACCTGCATCCAAAGCTTCACAACAGAGGGTGTTCTTCGTCTACAGGTACTCTGAGGTATGACTTAGTCTGCATCCCCAACGACGTTCCGTTCCGTTGCGTCGAAAGCCAGCTCAAAGCCTTTTGGCAGCTTCGCCCAGGTGTTTTAGTGATCGTTTACGCTCGATTCCTCGCAAGCATAGGTGCTTTCGTACATTGTGTGTGGTATTGGAGTCAAACCTCTTGCGCTTACCTCGAGGGTAAAGATTTTAACTGCGAACCATTCATCTCTCCTCGGACCGGCCACCAGATCACAGTACTTTTCGAGCTTGTACATGTGATTTTCTTCCATCCGCGACTCCCACGGCAGGGGTCAACTCTACCAGGATGAGCTGGCGTTTCTCCGCAGTGTGCAGGAGCATGCCTGGTCTTTCAGATTAAATGGGGTTTCTTTTCTAAACCAGGCAGGTCGACCGCTAGTAATAAGCGCATGGGCGGGGAGCTGAAAGGGGGGGGGGGGCGCAATAAGACTGGCCCTCGCGTTGGCGTTCATCCTGGCTTTATCCACAGTTTTGTCCGCTAACTCTTTCAAGACTTCATTGTGGCGCCATGTATATCGTCCCTGGTCTAGGGCTTTTCTGCACGTCGACAACATGTGCTCGAGCGTCCGCTTAGGTCAGCATAGTGGACATGTTAGGTCGGTGGTCACAGACCATCTGACCATGTCTGCGCCAGAAGGTAATACATCAGAAGCAGATCTAATAATAAAGCTCACCCGCAGCGGGGCTCATTGGCCAGATCTCACCCCATGTGAGTATTCATGGCAAGGCGCTCTCTAGGCGGATCCACTGACCTTGCTGCGACTGCTGGGCTGCTTTTTTTTAAAAAGCCGAGTCTCGTTTTCGGTGTCCCTTATCTGCTGTTTTACCATGTCTCTTCGTTCTTTAGCTGAGGCTTTGGACCAAGTGACTTCTCCATGCCCTAGGCCGAGTCGTCGGTTTGTGTGTAATCCATAACTTCCTTCAATCTCAGTGCTTTCTGAGCAGATTCTATCGCATCTAGGACCTTCCATTTCGCACCTTTCTTAAGAGCGGACTGTACAGCTGCCACTCTGAGGACTAAAGACTCGCGCAGCCTATACAAATTTGGAACTTTAAAAAGTGAAGGAGCGAAAAAAAAAACTTAAAGAAGTAATATATAACAGTAGTAAGAATGAAAATACGCATGATCCTTAGAACAAAGAGAAAAAAAAAAACCTACTTTTCCGTGAGTGTATTTTGAGCTTCATCAATATTTTGTTTGACAGACTAGACTGATTGATGAGGGCGGGGTCAAGAGACAGTGACCGCCCCCTTATGTAAACACTGACACATATACACAGCACGCCAGCGTACACTCAGAGTACTTTGAAATCAGTTGTTAATCTCCTCCTAATCAGGTGAGTCGTTTACATGTTCGATATTAGTAGCGTGTTTTTGAAACCTGTTCCTGCAGCATCGAGTGTAATTGTTTGTAGTGAACATAATCATCTAATAGTCAAATGATATGTACACAAAAATGGTAAAATGTTCCACCATGGGGAGGTATTCAGCTGGTAGAATGTTGCAACACGGGGATATGTTCAGCTGGTAAAATGTTCCAACAACAAAAGCAAAAAGAAAAATGAGCAGATATTTTGATAATGATGATGACATAAAACGTATCGATATAAATGTTCGGTTAATGAATTTCGGGAAAAAAGCTAACACTGAAGTTGCCACAGCTCCGTTGAACAGGTCACAATTTCACAATCACCGAATCGACCCTTTTACTTTAAAAAATTCATAATATTTCTAATTTGTACAATCTATTAGCAGATCAGTCTTCCGACTATGAATCGATGAAACGTAACAGAGAACTGCCTGGACGATACTAGCAGGTTGTGGATAACGATTTCTGGAAAATCTTCATTGGGGACAAACTGAAAAGAAAGTCCCTGCTATCGAGCAATGATGTAACTGTCAGTGTGGGAGCAAATCTCTGACTTCCAATCTCAAGCTCCAGTCGTCCAGTTATCACAAATTATTTAAGACATTTCTCTTATAAGATCATGCGTCTTTCTTGTAGCATCGTACAGGATGTGAGTCGTGGATCATCTCGCAGTGACCGAAGAAGAAAAAGAGGATGTTATGAGTTGAAATTCTGTATAAAAAGTCCCAGAATACCACGGACCAAGTAGAAAAGAAATAATGACATCCTAAAAAATGTGAACATAGAGGCTGATGGGCTAGTAAACTGCTATTTCAAGCGCCACGGTGGGTTGGGGTGTGGGGGGGTGGGGGTGGGGGGGAGCAGAAGGCAATGTATCAGAAAATACGGATAACGGCAGACCTATACGAAGATAGAAAAAGCAGAATATAAGTGACACCCTGGGTAGAATAGTGTTCGAGGCGGGAGAGTTGGCAAGTGACCCAGCTTCTTTCAGGCAGACCGTGATAAGAGCGACGTTCTGCAAAGAATCTGCTAGGTGAGGAGGAGAATTTCTCAAGGTTTTGACATTTTGTGGATTGTTTGCCCCCTTTAAAAAAAGACATCTTCTTTCCATCCTTATCTCTTCATAGCAAAGTCTGACGAATGGACTAAGGATTTGCCTTACAGTGTGAAAAGTGTGGGTTTTCTGTTGTACTCTGTATTTCGTTTCACAAGTTCATGTGTTTCAGAAATCCCTGCAGAGGGTCAGCAATATTGCATCGGAACGTCACGACACTTCCTGCACATGACAAACAGCTCTGCTGACACAAACCTGGCCATATTAAGTTAAATCGTGTGCAATAAATCAATTCTTTTGTCATTAAATTTACATAGCTCTTTGTTTTGAGATCTGAACGATCTAAGTTGATGCTTTATTGAGGAATGATAAAGTACCCCTGACAGATACTATTATAAGAGTATTTATTTCACTATGATCTTTTACGACATGCTTGTTAAAATCCCACTGGAGGATCCAACAGGCTGTATACAACGATTTCTGGAACATCTTTAATGGTGTACAAACTTATTAGAATGTCTCTGTTATAAACTAATAATGTTACTGTTAGTGTATGAGCTGATCTCCCACTTCTAATCACATGATTCAGGTGTCCAGTTACCACAACTATAACATTTCTCTTTAAGATCTTTTGTCTCCCACGTAATGGCTTCCAATATTTATTTTCCCATATTTGTTTAAATAAATAGCCAGGGATTCGCTGAATCTGATGCATTGGGTCAAGAGGCCCAGATTTCTCAGCCAAGCTGTAAATCACAACATAGTTGACCAATCTCCATTCAAAGATTGAGACAGAAGATGAAAATGGCAAGACGCCATTCTCATGACAAGTTGCAACTTTCCTGACAAGTCAAATTGTTCTTTAACAAGCAATAATGCTCCCGAAATATCATAGTTTTCATGACATGCCTTAGTTTTCATGACAAGTCATAGTTTTCATAAAATTTCAGTTTCAATGAAAGTTGCAATATTCATAATACATTACATTTTTTAATACAAGTCTTACTTTTCGTGACCAATCATAAATTTCCCGTCAAGTCGCAATTTTCCTTACAATTTAGTTTTCATGACAAGTCACAATTCTCAGGACACATGACAATTTCCATAATAAGTCACTGTTTCTGAAGTAACACACTTTTCATGAAAATTCGCGATGTTTATGACAAATTATAATTTCTATAACAAGTCACACTGTTTCTGAAATAACACTTTTCATGAAAAGTCACAATGTTCGTGACACATTACAAATTCATAACAAGTCACACTGTTTCTGAAATAGCACACTTTTTATGACAAGTTACATTTTTCATGACAATTAACAACATGCAAGACATTTCAATTTTCATAACAAGTAACATAACAGAGAAGTCACAGAGTGTCGTGTGTTGATCTGTTCACAGAGATGAAGTTGCTAGGACTTGCCCTAACTGCCGGCATAATCTCTACCCTACTGGTACAGAATACAGTCACGGGTTGCTGCACGGTACAAAGTGAGGAATACCCTTGCTGTAGGTGTCCACTTCCTCATTATATATACTGAATATGTGTAGTGATTTAACATGCAGAAGATTTAACATTTAAAAAAGAAATTATGCCTAAACTGAGGTAATGCATGTCAGCAGAATTCCTAGTACGCTACTTATCTGGTTGAATTGAACTTTCTGAAGAAAGTTATAGAATTTAAATATCAAGGAAATATATTGTTGAAGCACACGAGAACAAATCGGGAAATAGAAACAAAATGGCAATAAGACAGTGCACTTATATACCAACTGAAACGGTTATTAAAACATTTAAACATAATTACGAGCGCCAAGTAACAGATTATAAATAACACATCCATACCAACATTGTGTTAGTTGTGCCATACTTGGACATTATCAAAGGCTAACCTACGTAAAATTAACAAATGTAAAATGAGATGCCTGAAAAAAGTCGCAAACTTAACCATCCGAGACAAAGTTAGAAACGATATTATCAAACACACTGTAGGAACAACACCAGGCAGCAAATTTTATTGAAAAACAGAAGATCAAATGGTTTGGTTATTCAAAAAGAATGCAGCCAGAACAACTACTGACGCAGGAGCTAGACATGAACAGATCTGAAGTGAAAGCAAGAGGTGGCCCTAGCAGAACAACTACTGACGCAGGCGCTAGACATGAACAGATCTGAAGTGAAAGCAAGAGGTGGCCCTAGCAGAACAACAACTAACGCAGGCGCTAGACATGAACAGATCTGAAGTGAAAGCAAGAGGTGGCCCTACGAGAACATGGTAGAGCTTCTACATCTTCACAGAATGACAGTAGCCATTGCTGCCTATTATCCAGGCTCTGCAGTATCGGACATGGAGGGCTAATATTATAGGTTTATATTGTCTTCTCAACGCTCTGTCAACGATTGCTCAGGTGGCTAGGTCACACTTGGAGAATGGAGGATGGCAGAGTCCCCAAAGACAAGCTCTATGGTGAATTATAGACGGAAAGGAGATGTTGGGGCCAACCTCTACTACGATATAAAGATGTGTACAAGCGGAACATAAATGATAAGGTACTGAGGTGGACTCGTGGGAATAAAATGCCAGGGACCGTGCTATGTGGAGGGAACACATTAGGAAGGTAATGAGTATAAAGGAAGACATTACTGCAGAAAGTATGAGAGCTGAGCGTCTGACAAGAAATAGACTAATACAAATGTTGACAACAAAGGTCCCGAAATCCTTCGTCATAACGCAGCGCAGTATAACACTATCGCCTGGAAAGACGGAAATGTGCCAATTATTATATATTTATATATCAACCTTCCTGTGTGGAGATAGGGGCCCCCTTTGGGAGGAAAAGAATAAATCCACCGGTTTCTCAAACCAGCATGCCATAGAAGGGGACTAATTAGGTTTTTTTTCCTTCTGAGACGGATTGCATCTAGTTGAGAGGCAAGGAACGGACAATCTGCATATAATAAAAGCAAGATATAAAACGGATGTATAAGCCCAGGTCATATCGAAGGCATAGCCCAGAAGTGAATGTAACATCAAGACTTTCCTCCGAATATACCAACATTCAGTGGGTGAGTGTTTACCGTCGCAACGGCCGCATTCACTTTCCAGGATATTACACAACACCCATTTTAGGCTGGATAAACCTGGCAGCCAGAGGCGAAGTTGAAAATGCCATGTGGATGCATATTTGAACCCTAGACCCTGGGGCCTGTAGACGAGCCTTTGGATGCTACACCACCTCCACCACCAGACCCTGTCAGTTGTACTACATCATTATAAATCAGAAGATCCTTTAGAGAACGTCGCTCTCTTCATGCTACGCCCGAAGGTCTATCTTCCTCTGGCTAATTCTACAACGCTGTGTGCTTTAATATTCAATGTGTCTTCAATGTTTCCACCTTTACGGTGGTCGGCCTCTGCCTCGCTTTCAAGAAACTGCAGCCTCTATCACTGTTCGCTCCAGACCCCAGTGGTGCTTGACATGTCCAAAATACCCTAGCTTTCGAGACAGTAGACTATTTACGGGCCAGTTCTCCTGGATGTTCAGGTCATGAAGGATCTTGACATTTTCCCTAAAAAGATATTCTATGAATTATTTAGCTGTATCTCAGCTCAAATGCTCAGATTTTCTTCTTCAAAGACTAAATGAGAGTCCATGACTCACATCCATAAGTTGCCACGGGAAAGATGCAGGCTCTTAGTTTTCCCTTCAACGTCTTCCAGGTGTGCTTTGTCATAGTTCTTCCTGCTGTTTTCTTCTTCTGACATCTTGTGCGCAGTCGCCGCAGTTGTTAATTATGAGGTTTTTGTTTTTTAGATTCATAAATAGATTCCTTCTTCGCTGTGCCTTTTGACAGTTAAATGTAATTGTCTAGGCCTTGTACACTTTTGGAAAGAACTGTGTCGTCTGCATATCTGAGTTCTAGGACAGGTCCACATGGAATTATTGAGTTGTATCGAAGATGTCGCAGGTCTCTTCACTAAATGCATTCCTCATAAAATGTTCGCAGAAGGGAATAGAGGGAGAATGCAGCCTACTCCTCTTGTTATTTATATTATGTTTATTATGCACTGAAACAAGACTACAGTCTCCTGAAACGTGTACAACATTGCCTTGCCACAGGGCTTCAGAACTTAGCTGCCCTCCCCTCTTGGCCTAGCACAATTTCCAAATAAAATGGGGGAGCCTCGACTCTCTTGAGCATCATTCACACAAGTGTCGGTGTTTGTATGAGAATGGGGTGGGGGGTGCGGGGTGGGAGGGGGGGGGGGTTGTTAAGGCAGTCAAGATGTCTCTTAACAATGTATGGAAATTGTCTTTGCAAGTTTTTTGTACATTTCATATTGTTTCAAATATATATTTGTTTGCCACTCAGCACATTATTATTATTAGTATTATCATTATTATTATGATTATTATGATAATTATTACTGAAGGTTTGAATGGTAAACAGATGTTAAAAAAAACTGAAATAAAATCAAGTAGGTAAACAACTGCTTTTAAAGAGAAGATCTAGACATGATAACATGTACTTATTAGCCCTTTTACATAATTATTGGTGGAAAGAATAGGGGAATGAAAGGGATGAGAAAGGGGAGTTTCGACTCCAACATAAAAATAAAATGTTTGTTTCTGTCACACAGCGAATTTGGGGAAGAGGGCCGTGCCATCCAGAGAAAAGTGGAAGAGACAGGTAAGAGAGTGTTAGTATTTGTGTCAGTCGCTGCTTGCCTCTGCAATAATGTATTATATCCAGGGAACATTTTTTCTAAAAAGATGTTATACAGTGTTTCGGGACGATGATCAGATAGTCAACAGTGGTGTGGTGATTTCTGTCACAGGCGTGAGGTAAAGTTAAGTCCAACGTGATGTGTATAAGGTCTTACTCCGTACGTCACTCGGGCGCCAGTCCTGCACTGCTCTGGTTTTACGGAACCTCGCGCAAGACTCCTGCAGCACGTCCTCGTCGTGCGCCACGGATAATGTCTCAAATGAGCATTAACAGAGCTGTCAGGGGATCTCGGAGTTGGCGGCCCCCAGAGGTGTAGTGTCCTTGTGGCTCTCATCAGCCCGCCTCCCAAATCGCATCTGTGAAAAAGCTTATCAAAACTCATTAGGAACATGAGTAAAGTGCTTGCCAAATGTACAACTAAAATGACAACCCTCGGTTGAAAGTGTGTGGGTTAAAGAGAACATTGTGTTGCTGAGACTCAACCCTTGACCTAGAGATTTACCCGCAGCAGAGACGAGTAACAAACATCTCCTGTGGGTGGCGTCTCGCAGCAAGATTCTACCCCTGTACATCTCTGTCAACCCTTAGTGTCGAGGTACACCAAGACATCAACCATTCATCGGCTGGTTAAGCCCAAATGTCTGACAAAAATAGATCCTACGGCACACGAGCAAGCTCAAAATCCAACCATCATAAATCGCATTGATTTGATAAAAGTCCAAATGTCCACATCCAGAGACCGCAATCTCCCGAGTGTTGGGACCAAACTGATAAAAACATGCCTGACGCAGGATTCTCCATTCTGTCGTGCTAACAGTGCGCTAAAGATGGCAATCGTGCGATGAAAAAGATTGAACCTTTTCGTGTGGTCACAAAAGTCTAGAACCCACGGGCTGCTCCCCGTTGATTTCCGGTGGGGGAGGGGGAGGGGGGGGGTGGCGCAGCCCGTGTCGAGCGGGAAGCCAAATACGGTTGTGAGATTAAGCAGTTATATGCAGGACGTGACGATTCCTAGGGTGAGCCCAGAACCAGAGCGCCATGTGCCGGCTCTGCAAAAATGGAAGCCTCCTTGGATGGCGGGGAATGCCCATAATCTGCCACTGCCTTCCCCTGAGGGCTAACCGTTCCACACAGGGCTGCCCCAAAGGGGGCACTCCGGGAGCAACACCTGTGGAGAAAGGGACAAAGAGGACACCACACAAATAAGGTAACATCTCGACCCACACACAACACAGTCATCCTAGAAATAGGACTGACGTCTTCCCACGAAGTCGGAGTACATCTGCCTGTGAGGCAGGGAACGGCAAAAGCCAGTAAAACGGTTGTACAAGCAAAACTCAGGTCCAGGTAAAAGCCAAAAGTTCAAACGTACGATTAATCGGGACCTTCCGCCGGAATTCACAGCCGGTGAACGAAGAAGAAGAAGAAGAAGAAGAAGAAGAAGAAGAAGAAGAAGAAGAAGAAGAAGAAGAAGAAGAAGAAGAAGAAGAAGAAGAAGAAGAAGAAGAAGAAGAAGAAGAAGAAGAAGAAGAAGAAGAAGAAGAAGAAGAAGATAGTCAACAGCAACCGGTGACCCAACGACATACAGTGTAACGGGACGATGATCAGATAGTCACCAGCAACCGGTGACCCAACGACATAAAGTGTTACGGGACGATGATCAAATAGTCACCAGCAACTCGTGTCCAAACGCCATGTACAGGACTGAGTTCAAGACAATTCTTCTATGGCCGAGTCACGCGATATTGTTGCAACAGACGAGTACATCGAAGAGAAACTCTATAAGACAAACGTGGCTGAGACAAACCAAAGCTGCAGGACTTGACTCCGCCATGGTATCGAAGGGGTTGCACAGGAAATAGGGAAATGGAGGACCGGACTGCCAGCTCTGTGAGTCAAATAACGGTATGCCAAAATGATGATAATTATGATGATGATGATACATGCAATAATGAACGATATAATCAATAGTAAAAAAAAAGTTTACTAGTTTATGTTATTATTCGATGAGGTGGCTGGTTCTCATCCTCATCTGTGTATTTCCATACTTTCACCTGAGTTCACAAATTAGTTTCGTATCCTTTACATGACCTTGCAAAACCAACCCCAGCATTTTTTAGCTCTTGTGGTTTATATAGGCAAATAAATTTACGTCCAGTAGTTTGCCATTGCTTTCTGGGCGGTTAGCTTTTCGATACCACTGTCGAAACCAACGTAAGTCGCAAGGCTAGCAGCTGGGATCGAATCCAGCACACCGGCATTGTATAAAGCGTTCACAACACCTATGCCACAAACGCCGACAAATGAGTTCATGCTACATCAATTTTTATATGAACTCCTGCCAACCTAGAACTGTATTATTTTAACCAACATACTCGAACACTAACTCTCCAGTACAACAATCTCTCAGATAGAAAGTATTTATGCAAGCATTGTCCGCACCTGAAACATTCAGGCACCAAATGATTTGACTCAAATTTTGCAGTTCTTAGCTGATATTACAACTGAGGAATGCAGACATTAAGTCACTGTCTTGTGTGTTTCAGAAAAGAGACAATGCAAAATACACACTAGCAATAAAGGATACAGGAAACACCGCACCAGACGTTGAAGCCAGTCTCTAATGTGGTGTCAAGCCGTGAATGAGTTAACATGCAACCAGTCAAGACAATAATTAACAGTAGCGATAAGGTTCGCTACACATTCATGTAGAAAAAAAAAACCCCCCAAACTGTTGTTGCTATGTTGTTTTATGATTTGTGTTTGTGGCTGGTGTGTGGGTTTAAAAAAAAAAATCAGCACTTATGAAAGTCGAAGTCGTCTTCAAATCAAGATAGGAGACTGTGGCAGCATGATAATCAGTACAGGTAACTTTATGAGGCTGCCACATTGGAGAACTGAGCGGGTATGGAAATGTTCAGTGTGGATTGACGTCGACTGGGATTACATATTATTACACCTGCCGAGATACAGTGAAATTATATATTTTAACACACACACATATGTATGTATATATATATACATGAAATGTATCTAGTGATTGAAGCCAGGACCTTCCGCATGATGGCAGATGTGATAAGCACTACACTATGGAATAATCTGATCTTGATTTGTGAAAGCAACACCCAGATTTTACAGTATGACAAACAGATGCACGCATTCTCTGTTGTCTAGTTCTTCTTCTTCTTCTCTTCCACCTTGTACCTCATCGAAGTGTCAGGGGGGGGGGGGGGGGGGGGAGATGTAATGTTCGTTGATGGGCTCTGCCAAGAGCACTATTAAGACTTATGTTCATTTCTGTAAGGCTGTTTCTAATGCCATCACTCCATATTTTCCGAGGTCTTCCACTTGCTCTATACCCGTTGTAACGTTTTAGTGTGGCTCGCTGTGGCGGATAGTACCAGGGCATTCTTGTTAAGTGTCCAAACCACTTCATTTGTTGTTCTGTGATG
>CAJHNH020002028.1:0-15000 GCA_905116865.2 Candidula unifasciata
GCTGAAACGACTAGTTTATTGTTTTTAATTTTATTATACAGTATTTTGCTTTTTTCTATCCTTAGCAGTCCGTTTCCCATCTTTTGCCAGTAAATCAATATAGGCTCTCTTATCTCACCCTATAGAACTAGTTACTTGTTTATCTTCTTTGTTGTAACACCTTTTAATATTGTTTTCTTGTTCCGTTGGTTAGGCGTTGCAAATTGTAAGACGCGACGTTTTTCTTTCTCGAATACCTGCAACAATTAATTAGTTATCCAAGGGCTTCGATCACTTTTGTTTTGTCCTGTACTAACTGTTGCAGCTGCTAATAGAAGATCTTTACGTTATTCCGGGTTCTTTAATGCTCTGATCTGCCTGCTCCTTTAGTTACCGAGTTTTTCCTCGGTTCGAGCTGGTTCTCTTCTCTTACTTTAACAATGCAAAGTCTTCGACTATTCTTTTCTGTGCAGGTTTTTTACACATGTTTTTAAATTTGGTTACAGTTTATATATATTTAAATAAACGGGGCCGCGTTAACGCAGTCGATAAAACACTCGTTTTCAAATTCAGCTGCGACTCGCTGCAGCCCACGGTCGGTGTTCCAAACCGGGCGGCTCACGGGGTTAACCCAGCCTCTATGAAATGGGTACCAGATTGATGCTCTGGGGTAAATGGAGGAACGTCGCTGTAGCTACGGAGTTACGTGCGAACGGCGACACAGTCGGACAATTCTTATCAGCTGTCCGTACTGGTGGCAGAGCACTTATGGTTTATAACCGTGTGCAATGACGCTGGTTCACTTCTCACGATTTTCCCTTTTGTATATATACAATTATGAGAAAACACAGACTGAATCACAAGAACGACGTTAATGGAAGTCTAAGGACGGCCTTGTCCGGTAGGGACAGTCACGAGTCACAGATGACACTAGATCTTCATCAGACTACTGATGGCAATTTTTTAGAAAAGTTATGAAAATTAAAAGTGTGAAACTAGATATTTATCTCCTAGCCAGACCTTCAGGAACAGATAACAAGGGCTAATTGCCATTATCTCCCCCTGAGGTTACCTAAACTGGAGTGCCGGTCAGATCGTCAATATTGACACAGTGAGCTGAAAGTGTTGGCAGAAGAATTGACAAAGTCGGATTTTATTGTGATGACAGGTGAAGTAGACTGGAGGTGTGACTTGGCCTATTAGTTTGACCAGCTTAATTGAACCTGTAGAATGTGACCGTGGGAATTTAAACAAGTGTTGTACAGCCCTGACTGACAGCGAATAAACTTACCCACAGGGGAGGAGCTGTGACATCCTTGAATGAGAATGATTTTAGGCGTAATGTAGGAGGAGCTTGATAAAAGTTATAAAGGGGTGAACTCTAGGTCTGGTAAATGAGATCCTCTCCAGCACATGCCATTTGTTGGGCTTAACCTAAGCTTGAGACAGAACTTTTGGCATCGTGGTTTCATTTTCCAGGTAAGATCGAAATTAGGTTCAAATCTATATTTTGTGATAGAAATCTGTCTTTTTACTCAAGTGTGTGTCTTCATCACTTTGTAGTACTCCTAGGCGGACATTTCTTCATTCTCGTAGGGCACTGTCACATTGCTTTATATCCTATTTGATAGTGTCTTGAATGTTTTTTCGTTCACATGTGTTTCAATGTTGTAAAACATAAATGTTGTTGTTGCCATTGAGCTTTAATGAACTATCATGTTTTTGAAATCACAAGCGTGAAGATAACTCTGGCAATCTTTTCACGTGTGGTTAATGTGAATCTGTATTACATACAGCTAAAACACTGAAATGTGTTTAACTCTCGGGAGGCTAATGCGGAGATTGATCCTGGAGAGTAAATCCACGAGATTTGTTATTTGATTCGCCTCAGAAATGTTGTTAGCTTTTTGGGCGCGTCCATTGTTCCAAGCATAGATTCCAGAACTGGCTCTGTCTGACTGATTGTCATTTTGAGTCTGTACGAGAGATGGCACCTGACGTAGAAGACTTGACTATCATTACAGGACGTGTAGAGGAAGGCAGAAGATGTAACAGTTGGAATGTGAGACATAAGCCCTTCCAAATTGGACAGAAGTGAATGTGAGCATGAGGGAGAGATGAAATGTTTTATTTAAATAAACATGCTTGATATTAGTATAATATACATGCTTAGTGTACATCTAGAGCAGATACTACAAATATGCGCTTGTTTCTTCATTCTCCAGTTCCCACATTGGGCAGGGACTAGTAGGCATCCATTATTTGCCGACCGTCGAGTGTAACGACCTGCAGAAAGCAGTGAGGACGACAAACTGGAAAAGATAGGCAGGGTCTCAAGCCGAGAACTGCCTGACGGTGAATTCTCCTACTAGGAGTTAAGTATATGTACAAACTGTCATCATTCACATCACCTAAACTCTACTAGCCTAAACAAGTTCATTTTAATTTCGATTTATTCAAATAAATCATGTTTGATGTTATTACAAAATAGTTGAGTAAATTGTGTACTTAGGTTCAAGTGTCTTTGTGCATATTAGTTTACTTCAGCTAACAAATATTTAAATCACTTGATGGGGGCTTTTCAGTAATGCCAGGAGAGGAGATAAGTCGGAGGGTTTAACTGTGTATCTCGATATTATTTCAGTGGGTTTATCCTGATATCTATCTATCCCTTCTCCTACTCCTGTGGATACAAGTACAGCAACTTTCATTTCATGGAACGAGCCACACGCTGTTTTCTTGGCTATCCAGGACTGTCTAGGATCAACATAGCTTAGATTTTGGTCCAGTACTCACGTGGGTGGGCATTGTTAAGGTTCACACCCACACCCTCACTATATCAGTGTATTTACCCACGTGGGCGCGCGACAATTGGGTATCTCGTCTCGGGGTTTATAACATCATGTAACCGTTGTGTCGCTCTCTAGAATTAAAACCTGACACAAGTGGCGTCCCGCCAGCGATCAAACCCGGCAGACCCTAAACCAATGAACAAAATTTTTAATTTCATAGATTTCATTTTAACTCTTCATCCAGTTCTTAGACTAAAATCATACTTAGTAATTGGTAACTGGGAAGATTAAAATTATAATAACTGTAAAAGTAATTAATTGATGAAATCATATGAGTTAACTGTCTATCATTGAACATTTGATGAACATCGATCAATATTTTATCTATAGTGCTTAGTTAGAGTTGATGAATTGATGATTTTTTTTGCTTGCATATTTCATTTGATATAGATTGTAGAACATATTACATGCTGACATCATATCATTGAGATTAATATTTAGTGACTGAGTGTAACATCGCTTTGATCATTTATAGGCTTATCCTTTTGCTGCTATAGTATTCTATAGGCTGTTATTCTGTTAGGCTGCTTTGCATCATATACATCTTTGTGCGGCTGTCATAGTCTACTCTGGTGCCCAGTTCACTGTTCACTCTGACATATCCTTCTTATCTTGACTCAAGGAAGTATCATATTTATCTCTGGATAGACCTGATAGATAGAATGGACTTACGTACCGAGTACCAAAAAGATGTAAGGAAATTCGGGATAGCTGAGAGTAGAGTAGGAGCACAGTTAGAAACATATATAAAATGCCAGATGGATACTTTTGATTATATGGTTGCCCGTAATGCTGCAGAGAAAAAGCGCCAGTTGGAGCTAGAAGAATATAATAGGCAGGAACAGCTTAGGAAAGAAGAGTATGAAAGAGAGTAACAGCTATGGAAAGTAGAGTATGAAAGAGATATACAGCTTATAAGAGAAGAATTAGAAAGAGAGATAGAGTGTATTCAGGAAGGATTAGCTGAAAGGATGCGGCGTAAGAGCGAAGAAATTCATCGAAAACTGCTACTTGAGAGGGCAGAAAAAGATAGGATAAAACAGCAAGCGGAAAACATTAGCGTCGAGAAAACTGCGAGTATATGGGAGGAAAAACCAATACCTCAGGCTGAAACTCAAGCAGGAATGGTGGGGGCCCACTATCTAACCATTGAGGTGAGCACTCCTTGGCCAACCTCAACAGCTAAGGAAGAAAACATAAAAACCGAAGGACAGTATCTCACACCTCTTATTCCTACAGAGAAAAGAGGCAACAAGGAGAACTCTTCTTTACGGATAACCAGATCTACATTGCTGGACCCCTTAACTTCCATTCTTAAGCCTAAAAGGAAAAGATGGAGTAAGAAGCAGAAATCTTCAAAAGGGACCGGATCTACATTGCTGGAACCCCTTACTCCCATTGTCTCAGATGAGATATATGAGAGCACACCCCGCAGTAATCACAAGCGTGATAACTGTTCTAACCGTCGACATACTGGTTCGACTGGCACACCAGCCATTAATGAGGACGAGGGCAAAGACTTACCCAACTCCCATAATCCCTTTGGTCCTTCCAAACAAGAAGAAGAAGTAAAGCAGACTAATGTAGGGAATAACACTAAACCGGTTTCCCCTATTTCCCTTGATGCGATTGCATACAAAATAGAAATAGTTAGTTCTGACTTTTCGCCCAAAGTAGTTGACTGTTATGGCCGCAACAAATCCCCTTATTTGCCTCCACTAGACTTGGTATGTGAAAGCCAGACCAGGGCGGATATAACAGATAAGGAGGATAGTTCTCTTAAGTTCTTGACGACCTTAGAGACAATGAGTAAACAGGACATTGCTGCAAGTCCTGTGCACTCTGATACTGGACAGACAGAAATGTTTGCCATTAATGAAGAAGAAGGTACTTCTTGTGAGCAGGGAGACAACTTGTCTTTAAATTGTACAGCTGGGGCGACAGGGATACTTCTGATGAAGGACCCGGAAGCAGAACAAGCCATAAATAGTAGGGAACCCCAACATTCTGGTCTTGTATTACTCTTCGCTTCGAAGAAAGTGACAGGGGTATCTCAGCTGATAGTGGAAACTTCACTGCGAAGAAATACCACTTTACTGTCTGCAGGAAACCCTGGGTTTCCTAATGATTTGACTGTACCCCCTGACTTAATTTCGTGCTCTGATTCTGGACTGATCTTAATGAAAGAGAATTCCACCCTGACAATTTGTAAAGGGACAGACAGGATTCACCGAGGAGGAAACAAATGGACACTCCTTCAAGAAATCGTCAGTGGTAAGTTGCACTCACGGCATGCTGTCATGATGAGTGACTATATCCCTCAATTTGAGAGGAGATTAGTGACATATTTTTTCAGGATTTGTAGATGTAGGAAAAGAGAATCCTACCTGACTACAACTCATCCTTTTCGGGGAGCACTTCAGGCCCTCCCTATGCTCATAGGGCGTGGCGAAGCGAGGAAATGGACAGGGACTGTCAGTCAACGATGTCGAGGAATCCCATTGTTGAAACAGAGATAATTTCTTATCCTGCGGGAGAAGAAACCTCCAGATAAATGGATATTACTGAGCGGCTGCTCAGAATACACGCATGATTCTAGGACAAAGGACTTAGTCTGGAATGAGGGACAATTGGTGACTGTACATTGATACAGGACATCACGATTCCACAAGGAATACTGGAGCAATACTGGAGATAACAGGTTGAACTAACATTCTTGGGAATCACTGAGAATCGTAAAATTGGTCTTAAGCGGGCTACGACCAACTTAACGGAGGGCCTGTTACGAAACGATCTCAGTGGTTCCAGAAGTTAGTACTTGTAATAAGTTCTTCTGGTTCTAAAGAGAGAGGATTATATTTACTCTGCCCTTTACCCTAATATTACTTTAAACCAAATTGATTTAAATGTTTCCAGTCCTTAGTCCAGACAAAGCGACTGAGTCTTGGGTAATGTTACGTAATTACACAGGGGCTAGAGAATTTCCTTTCACACGCCAGTGTCAGAATGTTATCTCCTAACACAGCCTGAGAGGGGCCCTTTTGAACAGGGAAATTGAGTAGACGCTAGACATTGTGGAGCCGGGAGGTCGGAGTTTCGCAAGTCAGTGTAATTCTTGGCAGAACAGGTGTTTGGCAATTAGGAATGTTTGATCTGGGTCAAGTAGGAAACACAATGGCTTCAGGGACCGTTTTCACACCGGCTAGTTAGATTCGTTGTAAACTAGATTAGGTCACTTAAGAATGTACGCTCTAGGGATGTCAGTCCAGAATTGACTGACAGGCCACTTGTTAGCTAATATGATTTGATAGGTACTTCAGAGGCGGAGCTTAAGTCATCGTCTTGAGGGTTGGGTAGAACTAAGTAAAGGGAGGAGTTTAATTTGGACAATAGATTGATACTTATACTTCGAGCCTGTGGAATTCCCGTCATTAATCGCAGCCTGCCGGCAAACAAACACAGATCGACCTAAAAGGTAAATTTTACGGTCGCATTATGTTTTGGCGATTGATGGAAAGTTCCCAGGTAAGAGAAAATATTAATTTTAATCTTGTATACATAGGTTAGGAATTTAAGCTTAGTCTATACTACCTTTTCCTAATTTGTCTGCACATTCTGCTTGAAATAGTTCTTTGTGAGTATTCAGTATCTCAAGTTAGGCAACTGCTAAACTATTCCTATTTCTTGTATGTTTGTGTCACATGTTTTTCAGTGTAGGTTTTCATGTGTATAAAAACGGATGTGAACAATGACATTTGCTATAATGAAATGTAATTATATTGTTTCCACCATCTACCAAAATATGAGTTTGGACTGTGGGAAATGATGCCCAAATATGTGCAGGGATGCTGCTACGTTTGTGTGCCCACCATGTGCTCACTTAATGTGTTCGCCTACACAGGGGATTGATAACCCCAGGGGAAGAATGATGGGTGTATAGAATTCACTGCCACTGAAAGATAATATTCAGGACAGTGTGCACCTATAAAGTGTTGGAGTTTTCAGCACATAACCTGCTCCACGTGGTCATGTAATATCAATGTCAGCCAGTTGGAAGTCTGAGTGATGACGGACAACAGACTTAGAAAGTCAACTAACATGACATAGCATTGGAGGGAAGGCAGGATATGTGACGCCCATGTAAGACAAAAGACCTTCAGACTAGACTGGAGAGCACGTTGAATATGAGGAGGAGTGATGGGATATATTTTATTATTATATGTTATATTAATTAATACATGTATTCTTAGTGTAAGTCAAGATACTAAACGCATGTGTCTGTTTCCATGATTACAGCGCCCATGTGACGATCAGTCCATGAAAGAGACTACATTGTGTTAGACTCGGCCAGCTGGGAACGAGGTGGAGAACGAGGTGGGGAACCAGGTGGAGAACGAGGTGGGGATGAAGTGGAGAATAAGCTGAAACAGGCAGACAACAGGCAAGGAAGAGTTGGAGAAGCTTGACAGTTCCTCACGGATGTCAGAGGCTTATAAGTTGAGTTAACCCCTTTATGTTAACCTATTATCATCATTATCATACCACTCTAAACCCCGAGCTGTTTTTCTCGCTGAAGCTTACCACTATCATCAAATTAACCAATCATTGTTTGTGTAAATCAACAAACTGGGAATATCATTGTTAGTAAATAAAGCTGTATGTCAAGTTTTAAACTACATCGTTTGTTAAATTCCAAGTGTATTCAGTCTTACCTGTTTAATTAAACTGTTAGGATAGAATAACATTTGGTGGGGGCTCAAATAATATAATAATTCTTTAATTATTCATAATAACACCGAGAGAAGGTAGATGACGGAGGAATCACTTGCCCTGTCTAATAATTCATTTAGTATAATGATAGACATCAAAAATTCCTTTCTTCTCTTGTGGGTACCAAGTTCAGCTAATGTTAATATACTTAACGAGCCAATATGGCTGTTTTCTTGGATTTCCAGGACTGTGTCTGAGCGCAACATAGCTCAGATTTTAGTTCGGTTAATCTGGTGGAGGGAATGTGTTGAGAGGAACATCCCTACTCAACATTATAAACATTTTAAACCACGCGTCACGTCACAGAAAGAGAGAACTGAAGATGTAGTTGGGGTATATATGGTTTAGGATCAAGAAATGAAAGTAGTAAAACTTTAGTAGAGGGGGCGAAAATAAATGATATGATGATTGGAAACACCTGGTTTAAACAACATAAGAGACATGGAAAAGTATAGATAAGAAAACGTTCAATCAAATAGATTATATACTAATCAACAAAAGGTTTAGAAATGCACTAACAAATGTGAAGACAAGACCTAGTGCTGACTGTAACAGTGATCATGTCCTATTTTGTTGAAAATTAAATGTACGACTGAAGAGCGGAATAAAAGAGATGAAAACTGTAGACTAAACAAAGATATTCTAAGATAGGATAAAGACCTTCAGGAGCGATATAGAGTGATTGTGAGGAACAGGTACTTTGCAATAACAAAAATACAAACCATAAACGATCAGTGGGAAAGGTTGAAAGAGTCTATCCATCAAACAAGCAAAGAGATTTCACCAGAAAGAAGACAAACAGCTTAACAGAAATGGATGAACGAAGAAATTTTAAAGTTAATGGGTGACAGAAAGCAGTGTATGAATGACAACGAAGGATATGACAAAATAAATAAGTAAAAAAGGCATATGTGTATGAAGGTAAAAGAAGAGTGGCTAAATGAACAATGCAATAAAACTGAAAACAGTTCTGTCAAAGATGCAGAAAGTGTAAATAAACTAATTACCGATCTAACTGGAAAAAAAAGATACGAGTAAACACAGGATGACTGAAATCAAAAGCAGGAGAGATATTAATGGAGGAAGATGATATAATAACTAGATGGAATAAATACAAAAGAGAGATATATGATAGAAAGAGAGCAGAATACCAGAAGAAAGAATTTAGAAGGTTCGTCTATACTAAAGGAAAAAGTTAGCGATGCTATTAAACATAAGAAGAAAGGAAAGTCAACTGGGCCAGATGAAATTTTAGTAGAAGATTTAGAAGTATTGAAGCAATTTGGGGTAGAAATATGAACTAAACTGATTAATGACATTTATAACACTGTGTACATTCGAAGTGATATGATGAAATCTGTCTTTATTGCGTTACTCAAAAGACCAGTAATTGAATCTGAAGAATTTCGTACAATCAACTTAATAAATCATGTCATCAAACTACTACTTAGAATTATAATAAAAATAAAAAAAAAAACAAGAGAAAAAAAAATGTAAATGAGTGAAGAGCAGTATGAATTTATGGAAGGTAAAGGGACAAGAAATTCTATACACATATTACGAACATTGATAGAAAGATCAATGGACATACAAAAGGACTTACATTTGTGCTTTATAGATTATACAAAAGCATTTGACTAAGTTAAACATGAAGAGACGATAAAAATGTTGGAAGACATCGATGTAGACAGGAAAGATTTCTAAACAACTAAAAACATTTACTGGAACCAAGTAGCAGCACATAAAGAATGAAAGAGATGAGTATTTTTGAACAGATAAAGCAAGGATAAAGACATGGATGTGTCTTATCCCAGACCTTTTCTCTCTTTATAGTGAAACATTTTTGAGGGAAATTAAAGAGAATGCAGGAGTGGCGTTGAAGGATAAAATGAAAACAATTAGCGTTATGCGGACGATACAGTTTTGATAGCTGAAAATGCAACTTATTTACAACAACTGCTGGATATTGTGGGGATGGAGAGTGCTAAGAAAGGACTTTCAATGAATATTAAGAAAACGGAAGTAATGATTGTATCAAAAAAGAAAATAACTCCACGATGTCATATCTCAATTGAAGGGAAAAGACTTGACCGAGTCAATTAATTCATAAATTTGGCAACAACCATATCATCAGCTTTAAAATGTGTGACAGATTAAAATCAGAATAGGTCAAACGAAAGCTGCATTTCAGAAAAATTAAAAATATCCTATACATGCTTTCATTAAATGTCAGAAAGAGTGTGCTAAAATGTTACATAGAGCCTGTTCTGCTCTATGGCAGCGAATCTTGGAATCCCACTGAACAAATCAGGAAGAATTTGGAAGCAACAGAGATGTGGTTTCTGAGACTAAAGTTACAAATACCTTGGACGGCCAGAGTAACTAACAATAATTGCTTGAAAGAAGCTAAGGAAAGTAGATCTCTATATACAACAAAAAGAAAGAGACAAACACTGTTCTTTAGCAACATAATTAAAAGGGAGACATTGGAGAACATCGTGACAACTGGAAAGATCAGTGGAAAAAAGGGGCAGATGGGCAAGTGCAAGAATTTAAATACCTGGGAAGTATCTTTACCATCCAATGGTAAAATAGACAGAGAGATTGAAGCAAGAATCCAACAAGCCAACAATGTCGCATACCAGCTTGTGCCCCAATTTTAAAACACCCTGCTGTCCCAGCTGAGATAAAAAGACAAAAATTATAAAATACAATCTTTATACCGACATTAGGTTATCAATGTCAGACTTGGACATTAACAAAAGAACATGAGAGAAGACTAACCACCTGTGAAATGAGATGTTTGAGAATGGCTGCGAATAAAACCAGAAGAGATAGAGTGAGAAACGATGTGATTACAAGAACTATTGGAACCATACCCATCGTTAAATTTAGTGAGAAGCAAAGAATGAAATGGTTTGGTCACCTAATGAGAATGGAACTAACGATGCCAGCATCAAGAGCATACAACATGAAAATCGAAACAACAAGAGGCAGGGGAAGACCAAGAAGAAGATGGATTGAAGGAGTCACGGACAACTTGAGACTTCATAACATCACGGCATATGAAGCGACTGAGCGCGCCCTGGCTCGGTTGCCGATCATCTGATAGACTGCGACGCCTAGCGGCACAAGCAGATTTTGACAAAAGAAGAAGAAGAATAATTGCATCAAATCGTCCAATATTACGTACTGATACACTAACACCTCAAATATAGCAATGAATTCTAAATCCTTCCATTGTAAACACACTTTTCTTTAGTAAATTATAACCTGTAGACGCACCTGAGACACGGGTAATCTAGTAATCCTAGTTTCAGCTTCATAGCGAACGGGTCACCCCATAGTTGCTCTGCTCCTGTGCCAACAAAAAACACACGTCGCTCACAGTGTCACGCCATGCACTCAACTCAGAAGCCGGGCGACGAAACTATATCTTTCCAGTCTAAAAATGCAACGGCTACCGCCTGGCAGAAGAAAAAAAAAAAAAAAAAAACAACAACATTTGCCAAGGCTAAAAAAAGCCCTAAATAGTGGCCGTGTCTAGCGTCCATTTTGACCTGAAGCATTATGTCAGGGTTAATAAATGGTAAACCCAGAGTACCCTCACTATTACCTGGGGAAGGGACAGGACATTACACCCACCAGCAGGCGTCGCCCCTACCTGAGACACTGCTATAGAGTGGCAGAAACTCCATAACTACAGTCGAGGAGTATATGTCCGCATGCTCATTATGTCTTTCAAACCATGAACAACCTTTTAAATTATCAGCGGAATATTTGTGTAATACATAGAACTAACATCCACAAAGTGTGTGTGAGTATGTGTGTGTTTTGTGGGTGGGTAGGTGTAAGTGTACATATTTTGAGGTAAATGGCATTTAAAAAGTAAGTTTTGAAATCGCTAACAAAGTTCTGACCCAAGCGAAAATCACCACGAACGAGTTATAAAACATTTGAAAGAAATAGTTGAAACATCTGTTAAACGAAAGTTTCTTTGGATAACAGGTAATAAGATATGAGATTTAAAGAAAAAAAAAAGGGGGTTTGTGCATCCCCATCTATGATACCAGGATGCAGAAAGTTGCTTACTACTTATGAGATGTCGATGACTCTGTCGGTGATATTTTTTAAACTATGCTATCCTAGTAATAACTTCGACAAAACCTTACATCCTACTTCAACTGCCAAAGAATATTTGAGTTTATAGTATCATTGATATAGTTTACCCTAGTATTAATTTCTAGTAATAAATTATTTTATCTTCTATGAATGTTGTTGAATGTTAAACTAAGAATCGACATCATAGAACTCGGGACACTCCCATAAGTGCTCAGTCCCCATCTTCAACAGTGAGCGAAGAGTTCCAGTTCCGAGTAACGAGTAGCGAGTAACCGTCCGATTGTATATCCGTCTCATCCTTCACCTGAGTGTTGAGCGTCGGCCAGATCCCCTGGTAACATTTTATAAGATCTATCTTCTGTATCTATCTGATAATTAATCTGTAATTAATGCCAATCACAGTGAGAAGATGATAACTAAAAATGAGGAAATATGTAACTGATGGAAGGAGTACTTTTCTGAATTGTTTAAATGTAAAATCCCACTAAATACTTATCCACAGAAAGAGACACTAAAATGTTAACCAAAATTGAAAAGCGTGATTGTGAAGAAGTAAAGTAAAGGACTTTTTCCCACGCCTTTTAGGCATATTGGGTATATAGGGCTAGACCTATATTTTATAGAAAGGTAAAATACGAGTGATGTGGTCAACATTATGCTGGCAGCCTTTACTTCCCAGGACTGCTCCGGGCACCCATTCAAGGCAGGTTCGACCTGGGAGCAAAGGTCGTTTTTAAAATAAGTCCGACCCCGCCATGGAGCGAACCCACGACCTTCCGATCCGCAGGCGAGCCTCTAGCCGCTACGCCACGGCGACTCCCTTTGAAGAAGTACTGTATATAAGAAGAACTTCATAGGGGAGCATGTACAGCAGGGGCCCACCGATCATCAGTAGAACGATCTCTTGTCAACGATTGTATCGGCCATTACCTCCTATTCAAACTCTGAAGGTGGGCCGACCTGGGTCACGAAGCCATGGCCTCGATCTTCCCCTGCTCCACTTTACCGGATGTTCTCAGACAGGGACAAGACGATATGGTGATTTGTAACAGGTGTGTGAATCATTTATATTAGTCGCTGCTGAAGCAAATTAGATCGGCCGACTACCTTACGACCACAGTGATAAGCTTTCAATTGGTTCATCGGGCAAGGGTTAAGACTGGCATTTCGACTATGGCATTAGACAGAGAGACACTGACAGACATTCATCGGGCACTTTGGCTGTTAAAGGCATACGAAGCTCTTTTCCACTAGGGACTTGGATCAGCCTGTATATAAAAAAGAGACCTAAAAAAATACAGCAACTGGTGCTGATAGGATTTGCTACTGAACTTAAACAAGTAGGTGGTCATGCAATACATTAAAAAATATAGGAAATAATATAACTATCTTGAAAGAGTGAAGATCAAAATCTGTTCGTAAATTTAACGAAAACAAAAATTAATATCCACAGATAAAACTGGCTGTCACACAAAAATAACACTAAATAATAAAGAAATTGAGAATGTCACAAACTTTTAATAATTTGGCTCTATAATAAAGAGCAATGGAGACTATTTTACAGAAATTTAAAAGAGGATGGCCATAGCAATGCAAAGATTGAACAGCCTTAAATGTCTATGGTTAAGCACCAGCAAGGAGATAAAAATTAGAATTTTGAGAGCATGCATCTTCCCTGTGGCTACATGCGGATGTAAGTCGTGAACTATCTCTCAGCCCTTAGGAAAGAGAATAGGGGCTTTTGAGCTGAAATGCTAGAGAAAGATTTTCAGAATATCTTGGACAAAGAAAAGGAGAAATACTGACATCTTGAAAGATCTGAATATCAAGGAATTTTGGCTAATAAACAGCATCCTGTCTCAGAAGCTGAAGTATTTTGGTCATATCAAGCGCCACGACGGATTGGGAAAAATTATAACAGAAGGTATGCTAACAGGATGGAGGGGCAGAGTACGACCATCACGAAGATGGGCACAGGATATAAGTCATTCCTTGAGTATGAAAGTACACGAGGTGGAGGTGGGAGAGCTGGCGAGAGACTGAGTTTCTTTCAGGCAGACCGTGATGAGAGCGACTTTCAGGAGTGGACCTGCTACATGATGATGAGTTTGGAAGATGGAGAAATTACCTCACGAGTGGAAAGAGTCATTATTAATACCCATTTTAAAGAATGGAGACAATTATAAATGGACATATTATAGAGGATTGTCCCTGTTATCTACAAACTGTAAGATACTATCGGCTATACTGCTCAATAGGCTAAAACCATACGTCAAGATATACTAAGTGATTAACAGGCGCCTTTTTGACCTAATAGATCAACAATAGATCAGATATTCTTTTTATGATGAATAGCAGAGCCGGACTGGGAATATAGAAAAGATGTACATAATGTTTTTGTAGATGTTAAAATGTCATATGATAGTCTACATAGAAACAGTATATATCTTCTCTAATTGACATGAACGACAAAGTATTGAATTTAACAGATAAACCCCGGCCTTTCAAATGATTCATGAACCAACCAACGATATCTCATCCTAACATGTAGCAGGTCGTTTGTAAAACATGAGTCTCATCATGACTTGCCAAAAGGCCACCTGTTTTCTGACTAACTTTCCCGCGTCTTGAACTTATGTGCCAAAAACGTCTCTGATATTCTATATCCACCGTGGCACTATTCGATCCCTGCCTCTATTTAAAAGATCCAAACGCTCCGTTATGTTTTTATATATATATTTTTTGCAAACCATATAGTCAAAGTATGTAGCGACCGTTTCGATATCAGATTCTGACTAATTTAAGCATTTGTATCTTATTGGTCTCTCATATAAATTACGCGTGCCCATGTAAGTATCTGATTTGTAGCTTTGCGGTCTACTTGTATCTTCACATCTCTTCACATTGTGAAATACTCAAGTACCGGGGTCCAATTTCTGAAGTTGACCGTAAATAAACACATTCCTTCTTTAACACAAAAGTGACATTGTCACGCCGAGGAATAAATTTGGTGCATCACAATGTAGTATTCACAAAGACAGCAGTGCGTGACTGCAACCAACCCTAAATAGGAAAACACATAATGTTTTCCTGTGTCATCCGTTACCTCAGTGCAAAAAAAATATAACAAAGGAAAATATCATAATAAAATGAGAGAAAGAATGCAAACTTATCCATAAGAAAAAACAATAAAGATGCTATTCCTTGGCACTATTGCCAGACAGACAGACAGACAGACAGACAGACAGACAGACAGACAGACAGACAGACAGACAGA
>CAJHNH020002028.1:20000-72500 GCA_905116865.2 Candidula unifasciata
ATCTGGCATACGGGAAGAGCGCCCATATTTTTACAGACCATCAGCACTGGGTGGGTAATGTGGTCAGCATTACGCCGGCTGTCTTTACTTTCCCAGGACAGCCCATCCTGGTACCCATTTGAGGCTGGGTCGACCTGCGACGTCCCATACCACGATAAAAATCCACGGAATAATAAAGTATTACTGAGAAGAAAAGGTTGTTTACTCTGATGAAATTTTTTTTTTTTAAACTAAACTAAAATACGTGGTCAGAAGTACTAGAAAAAAAAAACAAATAGCAGATTCTAAATTCAAGGACACTAACATCAAGATATTGTCAAAACAAAAAGCACATTTAGAAATACAAAGTACAAGAAAAATACGGATAATTACGCAGATAGAATATCCGGTTACTGTAGGAATTCATTTTGTTTAAACAGTGTTATATATTAGGAATATTTGAGAAAACAACAGACAGTATAAAAGTACTGGTGGTTTACCAGCTCCAAATGTAGCAGAGAGTGTAGATGACGAAATGTGTGACGGCAAAACATACCAGCTAATTAAGGAAGCTTAAACCTGGAAATAAAGAAGCTACTTGGAAGTCACAATAAGGGCATACAGCCATGAAATTGCAACATCATCTAACATCCATGAATGAAGAATGTAAAACAAATAAAATGAGAATCAACACTGAAAAGACAGAAGTAATGTCAATAGGAAAAAAGAAGACAGATTTAAACATAGCAATAGAATACAAAGGCATTAAACAGGCATCTGAGTTTAAATATCTGGGAATTACATTTACCGAAGATGGGAAATTGGATAAAGAAATTAACATTAGATGCAGTAAAGCAAACCAAGTATTGGGACAGCTAGCCTCCCACTTACAGCATAAGACAATCCCAATCAGCACAAAGAGACATCTTATTCAAAGCATTTTTATTCCAACTCTGTGCTACCAGTGCCAGACATGGTCACTCACAACAAACCATAAAAGAAAATTAGTAACCACGGAAATGAGATGTCTGAGAAGGGCTGTAGAGATCATAAGAGAACAAGTAGGCACAGAACCAATTCTGGATTACATACAAAGACAGCAAGTGAAATGGTTTGCCCACTTAGAGAGAATGCTTTGTTACACCATACCATACAAAGCATACATGGAAAGAGAAGAAGGACATAGAGCACGGGGTAGACCAAGAACAATATGGAAGGATAACATCAGAGAAACTCTACAACAGCACGATGTGCCTATGGTCGAGGCAGCCAGAAGAGCTAGAAACAGAACCTTATATCTCCCTCGACACCCACAGCGGTAAAAGAGGAAGTGAAGAAGAAGAAGAATAAGGGCATATTGAACAGGTTTTTGAAAAGAATGGGTGTTTCATCAATAAAATACAATAAAGACAGAGGATTCTGGTGAGACTAGGAGTGAACATAGCGTTGGTAAAAGGCAGAAGAAATAATCATATATATTTCTTCTTCTTCTTGGCTTCCACCGGATGTAAGCTCCAGCAGAAAGTTCTGATCGTTCGTTCACTTCCGGACTGCAGTCCTATTCCAGAACCCGAGTGTTGCGTGTGCTACCCTTTGACAGATCTGATTAGTCTGTATGCAGACTGTTGGTTCCTTACCTCTCAGGCAGATGCACTCCGACTTCTAAGGAAGCTCCCAATTAGTCGACTTTTACGACATGCTTATGGACAGGCAGTTGGTGTATTCTTGTTTTCCGAATAATAGGGTCCCAAACCCACCACTAGAATATATATTTCAGTGCAAAAGAGTACCAGGAAATTCAGTAGGAAATCAAGGCGTTGGCTCGACTGTTACCACATCACCCATCAAGTATCACTTGATCTATTAAAGTAATGGATTGGCACTGTATACCCTGACAGCGAGGATGATACATAACTCCCTAGTGAATGACTGACTGACTGACTTTCTACCCCACCAGGACATCACACAAGCGATAAACACCCGATGACACAAAGCGCCACCATGCGGATGAGGATCGCCGTGGAGAGGTCCCAGAAACCGCGTTCAGACATTTGGCCATATGTATGGCCTGCCTATATTGCGGCCCCTGGCAAAAGCCAGGGTAGGGCTTCAAATGACAAAAAAATTTCGTCCTAATAAGGACGAAAAGGGATAACCCTAGTGAAAGTAGCACCTCAGGGCTATATAGTGCTCAGCATACACGGACCTCCAGAGTGGTTGCGGAGCTACAGAGTTCGCACGTGTTTTTTTTTTTTTTAAACGCTCTTGGCAGGCTGCTAGCCGTTTTGCGGAAAGAGATAGAGACAATCAGAATACAACTTGGAGCAACGATGTCAATCCTCTCGATTTTAAATTTAAATTAACTATAAGCCACAATGTAATGTGAAAGACCGTTTTCCACATCTTCAGGCTTGCTGGGTGAATAGAGCTAGACCGATATATTTTATAGACTAATTCGCACTTGGTGGGTGAGGTGATCAACATGATGCCGTCTGCCTTTTTCTTACTAGGATTTTACGTGGCACCCATTTAAAGCTGGGTCGACCTGGGAACCAGTGTCGTTTTTTAGTGCGTCTCCGTCAGGACCCGAACCAACGCGACCTTCGGTTCTTTTTGTTCTTTGGGGGCTGCGTGGTCTCAAGACATGGTGTCCGCCTCGAGTGCTGGAGGTGGACTTGGACTTTTAGTAATTCCCTTAGCTCTCTGGGTAGTGAGATAGGACGCCCGTGTGCATTGTTGCGCACGTAAAAAAATTCTTTGGCAGTTGGAAATCGAAAATAGTCGCCTAACGGCGCTACCAGGGCAACATTTAGAGTTAAAAATCTACCCAAAGTATTTCAGGATCCTCGCTGGTGCTACAGAGTCTATGCACTGTGCTGAGCTACTTCGGATTCAGACTTGAGTTAGAAAAAGAACGGAGCACTTTCGGGTTACTACCCTTGTGTCATGATGTTGATCTGTTGTTCAAACTTTAAACTTCAAACCCCTAATTAGTCGCCTTTTACAAAACATGTAAGAGGTAGTGGTTTTTTTAAATCTTCTCCGCCCCCCCCCCTCCCACCCCTCCCACCCCTAGCTTCTTTCTTTCCGGGCCAAACAAAAAATGTCCGCTCTGAAACCCAGACGGGTAGGCAGATACTTACTCTTCACAAGCAATATTCACAATACATTAGAAAATGTTTTAAGTGAAGAATTACTTACCGTAAACTATTGGATTGAAACAGGAATTTGAGACGGCGAATATAAAGAGTCCTCTCTGTACTTTGCTGTCAATTTTTAGAGCCGAATCTCTGAAATAATGTCATGGACACTAGTTAATACAAGCCACAAATGTATTTTGAGTTGCTTGGTAGTAAACAAATTAAGTCAGCTTCCCTTGCCCTGCGTCGAGGTTCATTTGATTTTTAAACTCTACTTTCCGGGATTGCACCCGGTACCCACTCAAGGCTGGGTCGACCTGGGAGCCAAGGTCATTTTTGAAGAAAAGTCCGTCTCCGCCAGGGAGCGAACCCACGACCTTCCGATCCGCGGCGCGCGTCTAACCGCTCTGCCACGGTGACTCCCAGTTCCATTAGCGTTCCGCCAAAATTTCAGCAGCCAGTGAAGAGTTCCAGTGATGATGGTACCAGTAGAACTTGATTATATGTCCGTCTTCTATTCTAAAGGGGCACGTCTCCTATCTTAGTGGGTTGTGTGCGCATGTTCACTATATATGTTACGTATAAGTATATATATATATATATATATGTATATATGTATATGTGTGTCTATGTATATATATATATATATATATATATATATATATATATATATATATATATATATATATATATATATATATATATATATATATGTGTGTGTGTAAAAAAAAAAAAGTAAATATTGTTATAAGAAGCTAGAGATTTTGGAATGAACTCCATGTTAGAAATCGAGAGAGTTGCTTATGATAGATCAGAGTGGAGTAATCGATTGCCAGACCTATGTGACGTCTAATGGTACACAAGAAAAAAAAAGACGATGATGCGCGAAAATGTATGTATGTATGTGTGAGTATGAGTGTGTGTGCGTATGTACTTGTGTATTATGTGTGAAAATTTCAGAAACAGTAAGTTGCTTCTGATTCTGTGTGTAGTATATGTGCCACAAAAGTTTTAGTATCGATGAAGTGAAACTTCACTGATAATTACAATATGCCAAAAATTATAATATCCGTTTTTTTTCTCCTTTGTGTGTGTGTGTGTGTGTGTGTGTGTGTGTGTGTGTGTGTGTGTGTGTGTGTGTGTGTGTGTATTTGTGAATTTTTGTAAATGATAACCTTTAAATTACAGAATGAGAACTCTTGATCAAATATTCAAATCTTTTGTTAACCCTGCAAAAAAATTAGGGTATATGGCTCATATGTGTCTTTTCAACTTCTTCTTTGCGTTGACTGACTTCAAACTCTGTTGGAAAGTCCTTGTTTTTCTCCCACTTCTGCACTTTGATCTTTTCAGAACTTGAGAGTTGCATGTCCATCCGACCTACAGTTCTGGCTTATTTGTGTGCAGACTAAGTTCATCGCCTCTAGTTTAAGCGCACCCGGCTCTAAAGCAAATGACGACATTATTTATGTTAGATAAGCTCTCGACTGGGAACCTTCTCATTTGATGGTCGCGAAACAAGTGTAGTCAGATCTTGACCGATATGAGATCTGACCTGATGCAGCACCACATGTGTGCTTAGGAACCTGGATATCCCGTATGTGTTGTAAGGTTGACAAGACTGGGTTACTTGTATGGGGCAACATCGTGAACTGCGGATTTTATTTGGAATGTTTTTCGACTAACCTTATGTGGTTATAATTAATCGCGTGGGCAACTGCTGCCTTTGTCGATGATAAACGGCATTTCTAGTGGCCGACTGTTTTGTCTTAGCACTTGTAATGGCGGCCTTATGCTTGTATGCGTATGTATGCTAGTGGCTATGTTGAGAGTGCAATCTGCGTCACTTTTCCACAAGGGACAGTGGCAGACATTCTGTGTGATTTTCCTTGGCACAAAAGCGGAGCAAATATGGGATGACCTGCTTGCTTTGAAAATGAAAGTAAGGTTATCAGAAAACGGAATGTTTTGAAACCCTTCCGAATTTGAAACTACTGTGTATCCATTTCACTGCAGGGCTTCAATGGTATTCAGCTTAGCTAAGCTTTTAGCCAAGCGCACTTGCGCTGTTACAGTAGTATTTCGTGTGTGTGCATCGACACGTACACGTTTTGATCTTCTCGCCCTCTACCCTTTATCACACGATAGAGTATGTGTTTTCACACGACTCACACCATATCGTTGGATCCTTCTTTATTTGACGCAGTGAGACACAGTTCCCTCTACATCTTGTTCACCCCAATCAGTATTTCTCCTATCGCTGCATTTTTCTTCCGATCCCCTTATTCTGCTGATTCTTTGCGTGCAGGTGCAAAGACCTCTAGTTCAGCGGTTCTCAACCTAGGGGTCACGACCTTTTGTGTGTGGGTCTAACGACCCTTTCACAGGGGTCGCAAAAGACCATCGGAAAACACATATTCAATGAAGTTATTTGGTAGCAAAGAAGATAATTGTATGGTTGGGGGTCCCCACAACACAATGAACTGTATTAAAGGACCGCAGCATTAAGAAGGTTGAGAGTCACTGCTCTAGTTGTATCGCATTCAGGGTTTCTCTTCGGGTTTCTCTCACAACGTAGTTTTCTTATGTCTTGCTTCACTGGAATTTGTTTAGTTCTCTCTCAAAACTCTAGTCTTCAGTATTAATTCAATCATGCCACTTTATTACCTTTGATGGCAGAAGTTAATAAATCCCCCCCCCCCCCCGGCCCCACCGTCTCCAGTTGTTTCAGCGCAGGCACAGGGTAATACATGTTTCTAATTTATTGTGTTAGTTGTATCATAACTACATTACATCTTTAGACAACTATTTGAAGCTACTTGTTTTGCTAGCTTATTAATTCGGTGGGTATTTGTTCACCTATGCACTGTCGTTCTTTGCGGGTAGTAGAAATGTTGCTTAGCGCTAAACCTAACTGTGTTGCAGGGGGATATGACACGGAGATTACTTCCTACACGACAACATCAGTAAGTAATAAATGTAGATTTTATAATGAGACGATAAATACTAGAAAAGTATGACAACTGAAGACAATGCGTAGAGAGCTACATGAAACAATAGGAAAAAACCTCTAAGGATGTCGTCCTATCTAGTAAAGGTGTGAGTTATTACATCCTTCTAAATATTGCAAAATGCGGAGAAGAATGATCGCCGAAGCCAGACGACAAAGCGATGATAATGATGTCCGCTTCATCTTTCTCTACGGTAACTTTTAATTCTATATATTTTTTTTTTCGTTTAAATTTTTAATCATAAAACAAATATGTAGGACTGTGCAAAATTAATCATAATAATTATATACAACAGGCTGACCAATCGTTAACATAATTAACTATAAATCATCTTACATTTTGAAATACTGTTATGTCAGATAGACTTTACATTATGCAGTTAATTAGTTATTTGCTTACAATATACTTTTATTACAGTCTGTTCTGTTTGTTTTATATTCTCAACGGGATTGTCTTTGTCCTGAATAGTTTCTAATTACGTCTGTCATTTGGTTCTAGACTCTATAACACATATCATATCTTTCACGTCTGATAAATGTTTTAAAATTTATAATTACCGCAAACAGTAACAGAATAATGTGATCTTATATTTCCTCGTCAAGTTTCCTTTGCCAATTTGGACGGTGTGGGGGATACAGTGTTATTGTTCTGGTTCTGACCGCATTAGCCACAAACACATGTTGCTAATGTATAGTGCCTTTCAAAAGTCGTGCCCTCACACTTTAACAAACATCGCCTCCACATATCAACAAATTTTTTTCGCATGTGACTTTGAATGACCCATATCTTTGGGATTTTTTGTTTTGGTGAAATTTTCAACTGCACAGGTGCTGTTTTATTTTCTTAAAACGGCGACTTTCTTTGATCTTCATTTGATAAATAACGTGTGTACCTTAACAAATAAAATATACAGAATTTACACACGTGAGGAGATTGTTAGGAAATCAATTAATTGAAATTAATGGAAATCAATTTACACGTGCAGCGATGCTTGATGAATATTTTCTGTACCCAATCCTGCATACAATAAAAAAAAAAAAAAAAACTGTTTGTGTAACTCATGGCATTTACCACCTGAGAGTGAAACGCATGAGAAACGTTCGAAATGTGATGGTTTGAAAAGTTCTCGTTACTCGGGGAGTAACAGTTCTCGTTACTTGGGAAGTCACGGTTCTCGGGAACTGTAAGCATGCTGACTGTTTACTTTAAAACGTTTTTATTTCATATACCGCAAACCTCCCCCCCCCCACCCTCCCCCCCCCCACCATACTCCCCCCCCCTTCCTTTCAAAAAAAAAAATTCTCTGATATTTATCTGTCCACTATGGTCTTGGCCTGCTTTGAAACTATATTTTATTTTTGAAATATACCGTTTTAATAGCTTGACAAGGCGTATGAAATGGAAAACAAATGGACTAAGAAAACGAGGACTGCAAAGAGAAACCTTCAGACGAGCCTTGGTGAGAATGGCATCAAATGCTGGAAAAGGTTCCATCCAAGATATTGAAATTTAAAAACAAAATGCACCAGAAAGAAACAGAGTGGTGGAATAGACTAATAGCCCCATGTAACGTATAAACAACATGATGATGGTGTTGATAATGATGTTGATGATGATGTTGATAATGATGTTGATGATAATGTTGATAATGATGATGATGATGATCATAAGGCACCCTCGGGAGTCCCCGTGGCGGAGCAGCTAGATGCTCGCCGCGGATGGAAGTTCGTGTCGGAGCCGGACTTTTTTCAAAAATGACCTTGTCTCTCAGGTCGACCCAGCCTTGAGTAAGTACCGGGCGCAGTCCCGGGAAGTAGAAGCGGCCGGCATGATTTTGACCACATCACCCATCTTGCACCGATTGGTCTATAAAAATATAGGACTAGCCCTATATACCCTATACGCCTAAGGGCGTGGAAAAGGGTTCTTTACTTTTTACTTTTACAAGGCACCCTCTCTCAGACAACCACGATAAATGAAAATAGTTTTTAAAAAAAAACAATTTCTTTTTCATATAATTTGTAAGTGTTGAGCATATGTCTTGCCGTACAGTCAGTAAATGTGTAATCATTTCTTAAAGTCACAGTTAGTAGATACTACGGAATATACTTAACAAAATAGCTAATTGCCTAAGATATAGACTTACATATACAACAAAACGAAATCTACGATGAATTCGACATGAACACGCAGCTGGCTCAGTTCCCTGCTGTATATTTTCTCAGTATCATGCAAGTCTTCGAAACTAGGTTAGCTGCGTATCCTTGACATGACGTTGCCGAACCAACTACAGCAGCCCCTGGCTGTTGTGTGGTTTTTTTTATGCAAATTAACGTCTAGTAGTTTGCCATTGTTTTCTGGACGGTCGGCCTCTTTATACCACTGTCGAAACCAACGTAAGGTGCATGGCCCGCAGCTGGGATCGAACCCGGCACCCCAGCATTACGAAGCGTTCGCATCGACTTAGCCACAGAGCCAACAGACTTCGAAACACCGCCCTTAAAAACTTAAAAACTTCACACTGTCAAATAAAAGTTCAAACTGTATTTTCGTTTTATTACTTAGGTTGCGGCTCCCTCCCCCCTCTTCCTTACGGTACTGCCTGATGCAACCGCCTATCTGTATCATAGCACGGCACGGCTCTCATCTAGCCACATTTGAGACATATGACATTTCATAGAAAAAACACCACCTGCCAAAAAAAAAAAAAAAATAACAACAATAACACGCATCTAGTATCTAGTGAGACATGACGTTTCACAGAAACAACAATACGACAATACTCACCTGTCAAAGTAATACCAGACTGAGATGACAAAGTAAGGTGTCCAGCACATGACATATGCACCCACTGAAAAATAATAACACTCAGAATGTCAATACTGTATTGCACTTTTAATGTTTTGTATTTTATTGGATTAGACTGTATTTGACTAGTAGTAAGTTGTATTTTACTAGTAATCCGTGTATTTTCCTACTAACATGTATTTTATTGGATTAGTCTGTTTGTTACTAGTAGTAAGCTGTAATATACTAGTGTTCAGTGTATTTTACTACTAATGCGTTGTATTTTACTACTAATGTATTGAATTTTGTTAGTAATATGTTGTTGTCAACTAGTAATACGCTGTTGCTTTAAAGTAATATTTTGAATTTTACATGTAATGTTTATGATTTATTAGTCGTGTATTGTATTCTACTATTATTGTGTTGTATTATACTCGTAAAATGTTTATTTTACTAGCACTGTGTTGTATTATAATAGGTAAAATGTTGCATTCTACTAAAAATGTATTGTATTTTACCAGTAATGTCTCGCATTTTATACTAATCTGTTGTATTTTTATTAATAATGTGTTTATTTAACTAATAATGTGTTGTATTATTCAAGTGATATGTTGTATTTTAATAGTAATATACCGCATTTGACTAATGCTGTTCTCTTTTTACTAGTAATGTGTTGTGTTATACCCGTAATGGGTTGTATTTTACTAGCAATTCTTTTATTTTCCCTTTGTAATGTGTTGTATTTTACACCTAGCATGTATTTTGGCAGCGATGTATTGTGTGTGTGCACTAGTAACGTTTTGTATTTTACTTGCAATGGCTGTATTTTTACCATAAAATGTTGTATGTTATCAGCATTATGTTGTATTTTACTAGTAATTAGTAAAGTGTGTTGTATATACTAATAATGTGCTTATTTGACTAGTAAAATGCAGCATTATTTTGTAGTTTTCCAGTTATGTTTATGATTGTACTAGCGATGTGCTGCATTTTACAGCAGTTATTTCATGTTACTAGTAATTGTATTATATTTCACTAGTTATTTATTACATTTCACTGGTAATGAGTTATACCTAATTTACTCGTGGTGTGTTGTAATTAACTAGCTGTGAGGCTCTAGCTTTTCACATTGTTCAAGACTAACCTCCATACGTACAAACGTTTTCTGTACTACTTTCAAGCATTTATTTTCCTAATCTCAGTTGGCAGTGATTTCTTCCCTATGATTTCTTCCCAGGCATAAACTTTTTTCTGAAGCAAAATGCATCAAAATTCATAAAAAAGTGTCAGTTTTTACAAGAGTGTCTCTTTTAGGACTGGAAAAATGATGCTGCATTTTATTAGTAGTTGTTGCGTGTTACTAGTATACTGTTTCACTAATTATTTATTATATTTTACTGGTAATGTATTATAAACTAATTCACTAGTGTTGTGTTGTAATTAACTAACTATGAGGCCTGAGGTAATGCTCTAGCTTACCTAGACATTGTTCAAGACTAACCGGCACAAGTTCAAACGGTTTCTATATTGCTAGCAAGAAATTATTTTCCCAACCTCAGTTGGCAGTGATTTATTCCCTACGATTTCTTTAAGGCATAAATTTTTACTAGAAAAGAGTGTGTCAAAATTCATAAAAAAATTGTCTTATAAGGTGCAAGTATTTACAAACAGTGTCTATTATAGGGCAGGAAAAATGATGACTTAATTAAAGGGTTATGGTATTGCAACGGCTAGACAAACAAAAACTCCCCCCCCCCACCCCACCCCCCATCTCCCATAGATATCATCGATTTGTCAACATACGGTTAGAGCCGCCGTTATGTAGCGGCTAGACGCTCGTCTTTAGATCCGAAGGTTCTAGGTGTAAATCCGTACAGTAAAAAAATTTTTTTTTAAATAATGTCCTTTGCTGCCACAAAAGGTGCCAGTAAAAATTCTGGGAAGTAAAGGCGGCCAGCGTGATTTTGCACGCATCACCCATTGAGGGTTTGTAAAACTATGAGGCTAGTCTCATACGCTAGATGGGCCACTTAGAGTGAAAACTGACCTTTATTTTTTATTTTACTGCTTCTTCTAAAAGTCCATGTTGTGTGGCGTTGGTAGTCGTGTCTATCCTCAACATTCGGTCTCGAGTTCATTCAGTCAACTCCGACACAGACGATCCTTTATGTCGTTTTGTCAAACGGTCTAGGATCTTCTCTATCGGTCTCCCTCTCCCTCTCATCCCCTCCAACTTCCATATTATCTTGATGTATTCAAGTTTTCTACTTCTTATCACATGAACAAAGAATGTAGTTTGTCTCTTACTGATGTGGGTTATCCGTTCTCTTCGTGAGTCAGTTTCTTTCAAGACGTATTCTGTAATGGGGGATATTTTCACCCTGATTAGGAAGGTTGGGGGGGGGGGGGGGGAAAGCCCTAGGCTAACAATAATACTAAGAGAAGCCAGATACTCGGATTAAACGAGGTTTCCAAGATAGGAGACGACCACGAGTTATCACGTGAAAGTAAAGGAGAACGACCACAGGTCGCCACGTGAAACACAAAAACAACCACGTGTGGCCACGTGGAACGAACACTGGGTATATGATCAGACCCCAGTTAGAACGTGTTAGTATGCGTTGACCGTGAGAGCGAAAGGACGTGAGAGTGGTCGGGAGAATGACAACGTGAGACTGTTGAGAGAGGAAGACCAGACGACAACATCCATCGAAGCCAAGTCCAGCAAGGCCAGTCTGTGTGAAGTCTGTGGTAACAACCAGATCCATGTATGCGGCGATGTGGAAGTGAAGGCGCCTAATTCTGGTCGCTGAATGTGTGATAAGTCAGCATGATGGCCTCTGATTAATGTGGTGGGTGCAAGCTGTAAACTAGGACACGGACAGGACTTTTATGTTAGTGATGAGATGTCAATAAACTGATGTATCGTACTTCGAAGTCGGTGTCGGCTTGTCCCAGTTGTGTCATCGTAAGAAAGTGTGCTTAGGTTATTCACTAGACAGATCATCGCCTAGACAACGAGTCATTGCAAGTAGAAGACGACACATTGAATCTTCATTACTCTCTTTTTCTGTCCAGGGTATTATCATCTTTCGTCAATAAAACCCCTCTTAGCTTTAAAAAAAAAAAAAAAAAAGTGGTCACTAATTTACCAACTGTCAATGATTCACTTCCTTATTTCAAGATAGGATTTTTATAGCTTTTAAGAATTCTCTTTCTCGTCTCAACTGACACAGAAAGATTGCATAAAATATTCTTCATTTCGTAAAATGCTGCCTTTTTATCTTTTACTACAGATTGTCATTTTGACACTTAGCCCCCAACTACCACTATTTCTCAAATATTTAATAAACTAGCATTTTATAGTAAAGAAATATAATGTCGCACTATTGAAAAATATAAACAGGAATCGCATTTTTACACAGTAACATTTTCTCAGTTTCAAAAAAAAAAAAAAAAAAGTCAAATATCAAGTATTTGTGCATCAAAAATGAACTGATGAAGGATAATTTCGGGAGAAAATTGGCATTCACAACGACCAGCAGCAGTAAAAAGAATCTTCTTCTTCTTCTTCTCTTCCACCTTGTACCTCAGTGAAGTGTCGGGGGGAGATGTAATGTTCGTTGATGAGCTCTGTCAAGAGCACTATTAAGACTGATGTTCATTTCTGTAAGGCTGTTCTTAATGCCATCATTCCATATTTTCCGAGATCTTCCACTCGCTCTATACCCGTTGTAACGTTTTAGTGTGGCTCGCTGTGGCATATATTACCAGGGCATTCGTGTTAGGTGTCCAAACCACTTCATTTCTTGTTCTTTGATGACCTGTAAGACTGGCTTTATTCCTAGCATTCGTCTGATTTCATGATTTAGTATTCTGTCTTTCTTTGAAACTCCTTCAGCTCTTCTAAGGCATTTCATCTCTGTTGTCACAATTTTACGTTCATTGGAGGATGTCAGTGTCCAGGTTTGGCATTGATAGTATAGTGTTGGCCAAAAAATAGTTCTGATAAGATTCACTTTAGTACTCCGAGGATAGTTGCCCCATTACTTGATTAGCTTTGGCACATCTGGAGCTAATTTCTATGTCCAGTTTTCCGTTGGATGTGAAAACTGCTCCCAAATACTTAAATTCCTCTGTTTGTCTCAGGGTGTTGTTTTTTAATTTTATTTCTAAATTGTCTTTATGTCTTCTTACAAAAGAAAACAAAAAACTATTTCCGCTACCGACAGTTATTTACACAACGCATTAGACAAAGCACACTGAGAATAAACAGAGGACGACAACCATTTTCTACAGCATCACATGTCATTCCTCTTCTTCCTGCCTGCTCTGATCCTGTTCTAAAACATGCGTTTGTTGCTTGCATATCCGTTTCGCAGGTCTGACTCATATGTGTGCAGACTGCTGGTTCCTTGCCTCTCAGGCAGATGAACTCCGACTTCGAAGGAAATCGACAGGTGTCGTAAAAGCAATAAAACGGTGGATGCAATGGATGTGCAGCAATCTATGCCTCTCACCCAGGCTGTATGTTGTCTTGTACTCGTCTATCGTTTACTCACTTACTTTAAATATGTTACTTCAATACATTTGCTAAATGTTAGATTTATGTTGTCGTTGACCTAAACACTTTGCTGTTCTATTTCTTTTAAACGTTACTTCAGTTACCTCTTCATATTTTTTCTCGTTCACCGGTGGTGCAATATAGCCAAGCCACAAAGACAACATCGTGACTTATTCGCTATAGTAATTTGCAGCTTCCAGGTCCAACAAACCTAAAATGAACATCATGATATGCTCTGGGAACTAAATATGACCGGCATTTTGATGAGCATGTACAATGTACAAACATTTTGCGTCCAAGAACAGGACATTGTAGGTTCATCTACCACATGCATAAAGTAAAGACTGTATAGTCTCCACGGTCTGCTTGTCGAACGCGACAACAAACACCCGAACACATTCTGCAGGCCCTATACGTACACCTACGAAAAGAAACATGGCCTTAAGAGCAGAGTGAGCAGAGCAAGCTATAGGAAACCACGAAGGACCTGCAACAGGCATGCATGTTCAAAGAGACAGATCACCTGTCGGTCTAAACTAAGCATACGAAACAGAATGTCAAGAAAAATAACAATCCACCGATCGAGTACCGACTGGTCTTTAAAATATGGCTCCCTCATTCCTTAACTGCATGAAAAGGATCCTGTTAAATGTTTTTTTTTTTATTTTTTTTACGAAAAGGAATCAATAAGTAAGTCACAATTGGTTGTTAAAAAACACAGACACACAAAACCAACACACAGTATAGATAAAAGCAACTTCAAAACCATTTTTTTAAACATACACTGTCCGTTTATTTGTCAACATAATTTTCACCAACACTGATGCAATTTTTTCGTCATTGTTTTAGTCTTCCTAAATCGCCTACATTTAAATATTGCATGCTGAATCACGTGAACACCCTATTGCAGCTGTTACAGAGTCAACCGTTACTTGCCTGTCACATCGAACAACTCCTCCACCCGCTGCACGGATGCGTCTGTTGCAATCTCAACAGGACGACAAGATCTGACTTCATCGACAATCGTAGAGCCTCCTTGAGAAAATGTATTTACCCAGCTATGCACCGCTTTACCGGATAAACATTTGTCAACATAAACAACAAGCATTTCCTAATGAATTTCACTTGCGGACAACCTTTCGACGCTTCCCCCACCCCAAGACCCCCCCCCCAAACTCACAACAGCACGTTTTTCTATGAGGGATGTAAAGTTCGATGTTGCTGTCATTTAATGACACATTTAGAAACCACCAGATGCATTTTCCTGCCATCCCATAACCATTTGTTACTTACTTATTGATATCCCCCCGAATTACTTACCAATAACAAGTGTCATCTTTAAAGTACGTGATCGTGCTCGCTCAATGTTGCCCATTCCTGACCTTCTGAGTACAGTGTGGTCTTTTCTACCATGATCGTAGACATTGCCAGAGATTTCATCTGTAAATTTTAGAAATATATATATATATATAATCAAAACAATAGTTTTAAAAAAAATTAAGAGAACCTTTAAAAAAATCTAATTTAGCCTATAGGTATTCCACCCGCCTGCGAAATCTGTTCTCCATGGTGTTAAGTCCAGTATAGGTCAAAGCGTATTTTCTTATGATAGTCAGATTATATACATAAATTTGTGTTGAGATGAGTTGATTTGAGTTGAGTTGAGTCAAGAATCGACATCACAGAACTCGGGGCATTCCAATGCATACTCCGTCCTCATCTTCAGCAGCCAGCGCAGAGTTCCAATACTGATGGTACCAGTCACAATCTGGTTACACGTCTGTTTTGCCTTTCCTCTGAGTGTAGTGAGCCGGCCAGACCCTCTGGTTACACCCAGGTGCCTCATCAGGCCATAATAATCTTCTTGTCCTACTGATTCCGTTGCTTGTTCTCAAAGGGCCTTGACCACATCTGCCTTGTCGTGTATCAGTTCACCACCCAGTGGTGCGAATCCAGCAAATCTGTCTGGCTCTTCATTACCCACCATGCCGGCATGGCCTGGAGAAAAAAACCCAAAGTGTGCTCACTACCCTTGACCTTTCCAGTGAAGCTATCTACTCTGCTCGAAGCATCCCTGTCCTCCCTTTTTTCAGCATGCTTTCAGGGTTAAATTTTTGTTGAAACTCAAGAGATACATAACATTATATTTTTAGCTGAATATATGCATGTAGAATCATCATGTAGTCGGTTATTTGCAGAACGTCGCTCAGTCACGGTCTACCTGTAAGAAACGCAGTTCTCGTCGGAGTCTGCTGCACAAAACCAGAGAAAATGGCAAACGTGTATTTGAAGAGGCTTAGCAGCTGGCGAGATATTTAGAAAGCAGCAGCTAAACGAGGAAGACAGGTTAGAAATACCTGTTTCCGGCCACTTACCCACACTGTCCCCTGCCTCCCAGTATCCTAGATTCTTCTGTTCTCGTATTGGACTTATAAGTCTAACGCCCCCCCCCCCCCCCCCCTTTTCCCACCATCCCCTTCTCGGGCTTACAGACAGTCAGCTAAAATTTCATAAAAGAAAGAAAGAGTGGTCCCCATCACTTGTAAGAGACGAACAACAACAACATCAACAAGAGAAAACTTACATCTGCTTTGTCGAGACTTCTGCGATATGCGACACAGTATGACACAATAGGCCGATGTTATAACTGCCAGCGGAAGCCCATACAGGGCTATGAAGTTGAAGAGGTTGTAGGCCAGCTCGTGTTCTCTGCTAGGGAAAAAGTTGAAGGTGACACACTGGGTGAACCATCTGTAGGTAGGGTGTCGTTCCACGTGGAAGATCACACTCTGAAAGTAGACAGTAAATCAATAAATGACACACCTTTTTAAAAACTAATCGAAAAACAAGTCGAAAGCAAAATGTACACAGCGGTTAGTCGTGGAAGGCTAACAATAAACAATGAGCGACAAACAGAAGAGACACAGATTGTTGGAGATTTACCACAGCCAATCTTCACAGTAGAGACGGCCCCTGATTGACTGGTCATTGGTTTATGTGTTTGGAAAAATTATTTCCTTATACTTCTTCCTATTCCATTTCTCTCACAAAAGAATGGTTAGCACTTTGGTTGTGATTTACAGCTATGCGCGGTATTTGCCCCATTTGGCCTAAAACATCAGCTTGTATGTAAAGTAAAAAGTAAAGGACCCTTTTCCACACCTTTAGGCGTATAGGGCATATAGGGCTAGACCTGTATTTCATTAACCAATCGGCACAAGATGAGTGATGTGGTCAGCATCACTCCGGCCGCCTCTACTTCCCGGGACTGCACCCAGTACCTACTCAAGGCTGGGTCGACCTGGGAGTCAAGGTCATTTTTGAAAAAAGTCCAGCTCCGCCAGGGAGCGAACAACGACCTTCCGATTCACGGCGAGCGTCTAATCGTTCCACCACGGCGACTACCACATCAGCTTGTAGCACACCTTTTTACGAAATGCAAGTCTCCTTCTTTCTATCATCGGTAATCACATGTCTTTCTCTATCTCCCCCCCCCCCCCCCAAACCCTCATCCCACCCCCCCCCAAACCCTCATCCCACCCCCCCCCGACCCCCATCCCACCGCCCCCCCCCCTCCACCCCCCCCCCCAAAAAAAAACGAATTTGACCTAGAATCTACTAGATGGCCAAAAAATCTACAAGAAAGAAGTTGACATGTAGAGAAAATATTCGTTGAGCTGCAATAGCAAAGAATTGGACGAATTCGTGTGAGTTGGTTGAGTGCCTATGCTCTATTGTGGAATAAAGGGCACACAAAGAAATATAAAGCTTTAACAGTGACATTAGTGACTTCACGGCCCTGGGTTTTATTTTATATAGCTCAGTTTCCCTCCTTCTCTCTCTCTTTGTCTCTCTTCTCTCTCTCTCTCTCTCTCTCTCTCTCTCTCTCTCTCTCTTTCCCTCTCTCGCTCTCTCTATCTATCTATCTATCTATCTCTGCAAGAACAGCTAGCCGTCTGACGACGAATCACGAACGTCATGTATCAGTGTAATGTTCTGTGAAGAAACCTACATATTTAAGATATTTTAAAAACACCCTATACTTTGGTCAAAATGTTCGATTGAGTTAGTTTGCAGCTGTTCGATTCTCTCTGTTGAGCTTTGTAGTCATATTTTGTGTTATAGTTAGCATTTCTTGTAACGAGTGCGACCGTAGTCACTCCCTATTTACGTCATCACTGAAGATATCTAGTCAACTGTTTATTTTTCCTCTCCTTACTCTTTTTTCAATCAAGTTTGCAAGTTACAACAATATTCCCTTTTAAGGTGTTTCATTTTTATTTTTTCTCATAACAAGTAAAAAATACTCTTGAAAGTCTATAATTGATTTCTCTGACAAATTTAGAGTTTTCATTCGTTTTCTGTAGGGGAAAAAATGTATCACTGTTAGCCTATGACAGTTTTGTTTGTGTGTTTGTTGATTTTAGTTTTTACCTCAAAAACAGATTTCCACTTCCATAAGATGTTTTTCAGTCTGTCTGTTCAATAGAAACTCTAATGGGCTATTGAATGGCAACGTTGCGCCATGTATCCTCAATTTGTAATGTAGCTACATTACTCATGACCAAGTAATGCTGTCCCAAAGCGGAAGCGGAAGTGGAAATTTGCATGTGTGTCTTTCTGTCGGAATTGGTTTTTGTGATTTAGGGGCTATGAATTCAGTTTCATAATTCTTACATCGCGGGTACGAGGTTTACGGCAGGCGTTGTGGGTTGATTTTGAACCAAACAATAGAAAATAATAGATGGGGTCAGTGTGCACTGTTCTTAGGACATAAAACGAACTCTTCTAGTAGCAAAAGTGTGTTGCTGGAACCGACATATTGCAAAGGACTTGCTTCATGATGATGATGTCTCTAATATATATGCAGAACTAACCCCAGCATTTTTCAACTGTTTTGGTTTTTCTATGCAAGTTTACGTCCACTTGTTTGCCATTGCGACTGAACGGTGGGTTTCCCGATACCACTGTCGAAACCAACGTGAGGCGCAAGGCCCGCAGCTGGGATAGAACCCGGCATTACGACGCGCGTTCGAAACCCCTACGCCGCAGACGCCGACTTATATGTAATATAAATAATGTTTATCAGAATATATAAGACTAAATTCATAATACAAAAGCATGCAAACAATTAATACAAAAATCATTACATTCATGTTGTTTAAAACACTGTTTAAAAATACGTACAAATATGTGTACAGTCAAGGCTATTGCATAAAAATCCAGATATTGTATTTCCAAAGATCATTTCCTGAAAGGCTCTCCTTGCTGATTGACGCTCAGGACAGATTCATCCTACAAAACATGCTGCTTATGGAGTCAGGTTTCACCCTCATTAAACAATGTGTATTTAATCGGTTCTGGGATTAAACAATCCTTTTTTTTTTTCTAGTAGTCTTTTAACAAAATTAACGTTTTTCTGTCCTTTTTAAACATCAATGTCATCATTAAAAGGCGCGCCGTCATAGAGAAGACATTTGGGATTGGGGAGAGCGCTCAGCCTCTCTCCCACCCCAACGCAATATATTGGTTCTAGGCACGAAACAGTAGAGGGTGGGGGCGCTTAAGGTTTGAATCGTAGTTTTTAATAATAATGATGATAATAACAATAATGTGCTGAATAGTATATATATATATATATATATATATATATATATATATATATATATATATATATATATATATATATATATATATATATAAATCAATATTGCTATATTGTACCTTTATATATAACAACGGATTCACAGTCATTGTTCTCCATTATAGGGGCTGAATGGTCTCTAGGAATAGTGTTCGCCTCGAGTGCTAGAGGTCTCAGGTTCAAAATCCGTTCAAGGCTGGGGGTTTTTCCACGAGGAGTTCCAGTAACTTTTCCTGGTCTCTGGGTAGTCTGTGTTGTTGCGCACGTAAAATATCCTTTGGCAGTCAAAAAATAGTAGCCTAACGGCGCTGTCCTGGGTACAATTTTGAGTTTAAAATCTACCCAGAGTATTTCAGAATCCTCGCCGGTGCAACGGAGTTTGTGCACTGCGCTGAAATTCTACAGACTTATGCTTGAATTAGTAAGTAGAACGGAGCACGTATGTGGTTTACACTCGTGTACCATGATGTGGATCCGTTTAATAAACATAATCATATGCGTGTATTCCAATATTTTATATTCTCTGCAATAATGTTCTTTTCCCCAATAAAGTGTATGTGAGCCTGATCCCATAACTCTAACCTCTTTTATCAACATTCCCCGTAATACATGCTCAGTTGTTTTCCTTAATGAAAACCTTATTATCATTTTATATCTGACACACAGAATACCTTTTTAATAATTCCGAATTAACTGAATTCTTATACTTAAAGCAACCAGTGTTCTGACGCAAAATGGCCTAGTTAGTAGGACGCAGGTGTTCGGTTAATAAGAGGTCATTTTACTTACCAGGACAATTGAAATCTGATTCTAGGGGTAAAAAAAAAGTATTTCTTCGTATTCCTTTATCTTCCAAGTTATTATCATATTCATCATTATTATCACTGCGATGTACATATTAGCACATCTGGAGCCTTTACTTTCTAAGACGCCTGGTAAACTTGGTTGCCATCGATCAATTTTTAAACATCTGATTCGAGCTCGCAGTACAAATATCTAGCCAAAGAACTGCGGACACTCATATTTTATCATATACCTCGTGTTGAAAGGTCGGGGAGTTCTAAATTATGGCTGCCTTCCTTTCGCAATATCCGTTCAAGTGATACATATGAACATGTGCATTTATTCGTAGTTTATTATCAGACGAACAGAAATTTGTATTTTGAAAAGTAGTCTGGGACAAAATTAATGTATGGAAAGCACTGAACTAAACGTTGAAGTTGAGACTGCATTGCACACATATTCAAAAGTTTGTAAGGTGATATATATATATATGAAAATGATGTGTGGAATATTTTTGTTGTTGTTTGGTCATTATTATTTGCAGAACTTAAGTGTTTTTCCCCTTTCAAGTCTGACCAGTTAAATAAACTCTAAAAAGTTTTTTTCATCAGCTATTTCGGAAGCTAATAGGAAGTTTGTTTTCCCCGATAGACCCATTTCACAGGTGCTTTAGCATTTAGGAGCCGCTGGCCGAACTGTTAGAACGATAGGCCCTAAAGAGGGGGACCCGTGTTAGAATCCTTGGCCTTTTTTTTTTCCTTTTTTAAAATTGCGCTTTTGTTTTTGTTCCAAAGAAAGCAGCATATTAAATGCAACAGTAGATAAGAAGCAAAGTTATATTAAGTAATATTTTAAATGGGAAAGTTGGCAACTGAAAAGGGGGAGGGGGGGGTGGGGTGGTGGTAATCAGGACGACTGAAAAGATTTAGCAGTAGAAATCACAGAAGCAGACTAGAAGAAATTATGATGAATGGTCCAGGACTAAGAGCGGCATGGTAAAATATCACGAACAGCATTGATTTAGAACACAAAGGACCCACATCTGATGAGAGACATGAATAAAGACGCCTTCTGGCAAAGCATATGGGAAGGTTGATTATTGTGTTAAATTCATTCTTACTGCCCTTTCGGTTGTTTTTAGAAAACAAAACAAAAAAGCAACATCCTTAGCTTGTGTGCACACTGTTTTTGAAATTTCATCATTTCATCTTGCTGAATCTTTATTGTTTTGCTTTCATCTGTATTGACGACAGCCAGTAATCGAAGTGGGGACAGCCTTGCATTTGCCATTACGTACCAGCCAACCACATATAGCTTCATTAGATTAATTTGACCAAATCAAGACATTAACGACATAGCCCGAATACACCCAACGTGTGGAAGAAATCTCTCCCTAACCGATTTCGGCTTAGTCAAAAACGCGTTTGAATTATTAAAAATGCATGCTGGTCAACACACTGAGCTCTCTCTCTCTCTCTCTCTCTCTCTCTCTCTCTCTCTCTCTCTATATATATATTCTCTATATATATATATATATATATATATATATATATATATATATATATATATATATATATATATATAATCCAGAGCGGCGTCCGTGGTTTATTAAAACATCATGCTGGTCGACATACTGAGAGCTTTATATATATGATCCAGATCCAGATCGGCGTCTGTGGCTTAGGCGCCGCTAGTAATTCCAACATACCGTGATTGATACCTACTGGTGTGAGGCATCGCAGGACGACCCAGCCTAAAATGGGTACCAGGATATATGTCCTGGGGAAGTAAAGACAGTGGCGTAATGCTGGCCACATTACTAACTTAGTGACGGTTGGTCTGTAAAAATATGGGTGCTCTTCCCATTTGCACAATGCGGCTAAAGGCGTGAAAAGGGATCTTTACTTTACTTTACTTTATATTATCCATATTTTATGTGCGATAATCGCAGGGAACAACTTTAAGCTTATATTAACTACCTCACTCAAGCTATTTCGCTACCGTTCACAGCTAACGTGGAAGTTCCTAATCTGTCTAATTGTTGAGGTATAACTGCTGTTTCTGATGTGACAGAAAGACAGAACCGTAGTGTTTATGTTGTAACAAAAATCAAAAATCAAACATTTTTCTTTCCGAAACAATACCAAAATAGTTGGGTGTCCAAGTATTTGAGTACTTTGGTGATGAAATGGTTTCACATGCCGATCTTCCCGTAGTGGACTGCCAGTAGTTCAGTGATGTCCATTTTAAATGCAAGCATTCATTAAAACAGCGCAGAGCAATGCTAGAGGCTGAAAAAAAAATATATGGAAAAAAAAACGAAGCACACATACTAGCGAAAATTCCAGCTAAGGTCTTCATCAACGACTGTAATAACCAATGATGACATAAATGAAATAGAAGGAAATGCAATAGAAGTTCAAAAAGAGAATAGGAATAACATTTTAAACAGCAAGCGAAGATTATGAACAGCTAGTGAGATATATTGTGTACACTTCAGTAACATAGACAATGTAAAGTAAGTAAAGTGAGGGACAACACTTTCCACGCCTTCAGGTGTGTTCGTCTTATAGGGCTAGATTAGTGTTTCTTAAAGTGGGGGCTACCGGGAACGCTGAGGCAGTCCATAGAGCGATAGTGGTCTCAATCAAATTTGGGAGGCTCTGGGACGCTACAGGAGGAGGGGGGGGGGGGGGGGGGGGGGTTTGGTAGCAGCCTCAGATAAAAATTTCGATAAACTGTTCGTACCATTCTCAATGTTGTGTAGCAGGCTAAAATCGCAATGATTGCAAAGTTATAAGCGATTATCTTTCTCATGAAAGAATGTGTTATTGGGTCCAGGGCAACTCGACTGGCGTCCTGCGGGCCAAATCTGGCTCTCAGAGGCCTAGCAAGTGGTCCGCGGATCATTGTCAGCTGTATTGTATCAAGAATCTTTTCCTGCTGGGGCTTGTGTCTTTGGCCCGTGACGATCCTCATTTTCGAAATGTTGGCCTCTAAGTAAACCTAGTTGAGTAGTCCCGTTTAAATGTTATTCTTTAGTTTCATTTCAATCTTCTCATACTTTGACACTGAGTGGAAGGATGACCTAAATAGAAACATCTACAAGCATCAATAATTCACGACATATATTTTTGAATAGGAAACTTTCTGTGCCAAGGATTTCACAGAATTTGAACGGATAGCATCTTCAGCTATATCGACTGTTTAGCTGATCAAACAGTAAAACAGACAGGGTGTGTCTCGGAGCAGCGTAAAAGAGCCTAGTCTTTTTGTGATCTTCATTACTGACATTACTAAATACTGTCGTTATAGTCCCATATGTCTCACAGTTTTACAACGCCAAAGACATCGTAACATAATCTATGAAGTTGAACTGGAGAGAAGGCAGAAAATTGCAAGTCATGCTGTTAGTCGAAAAGGGGGATTGGGGGGGGGGGCGCTCGAGACGATACAGAACAAAACACTAACATTATATCATTCTTTTTGTTTGATAACAGAAGGTGCATTTCAAGGCAAGAAATATACACAAGTAGAGAAGCGAACGTGGACCGCATATACTTTTCGGACTAGCACATGATGATATTGTTAGGAAGACGGGTGTGCTGGGCGTTACTGGTTTTTTCAATGAAAACCGGTGGTAGGCCAAGAAAGTTTGGACAACACAGGGCTAGACCTATGTTTCATTGGCCAATCGACACTTGGTGGGTGATGTGGTCAGTATAACACAGTCCCACTTTACTTCACATGACCCTAGGTGGTGCCTATTCAAGGTTGGGTCGACCTCAAGCCATATTGTATTATTATTTTTTCAGTATTCAATTCTAAAAGAGTCGGCGTCTGTGGCTTAGGCGTTGTGAATTCGCTTCGTAATGTCGGGGTGCCGGGGTTCGATCCCTGCTGCTGACGGTTTGTCTTGCGATGGTTTCGACAGTGGCACCGAGAGCCGACCGTCCAGTAAAGCAATGGCAAACTGATGGACGTAAATTTGCCTAGAAAAACCACAACAGCCAGAAAGTGCTGGAATTGGTTCCGCAACGTCCTGTAAAGGATACGCAACTAAATTAATCCTAAAAGATACATATGAATTTTAAAAAAAATAATGGGCCCATTTACCACTATCAAAATTCCAAATTCTTATTCGCAACGCTACTGCGACACGTAGTTGAATATTTGAACATTACGACTTCTCTACTCCCCCCCCCCCCCCCCCCCCCTCCTTACCCCCATACCTCGAAGAGATAACTGGAGGAAAAGAAGAAGGGACAAGAGGAAGAAGAGGAAAAGAAAAGGAGAAGATGAAGAAGATGTTACAATAAAAGAAAAAATTCATGAAATACGGGAAAGAGAGGAATGTGATGAAATGAAGTGAAGAAGAAGCCCCCCCCCCCCCCTTTTTCCCCCTCCCCCACAAAATAAAATAAAGATAAAAAGGCCATCTTGAAATTGTTATCATGACGTTACCGGGGCTTCTTTACCGTGATGTCGCGTACGTAACCTCTTGACATCCTGAACTACAAGACAATGGTATGCTTATTGTATTTACTATCATGCTTTTATGGTTTTCATTCTAAGCTTACCCCCCTCCCCTGTATGTGGATGTGTGTGTGTGTGTCTGTGTGTGTCTGTGTGATCACATTTAAAGCTAACATGATTGCACTAGACCCTGCAACATAGAAAACAGTTAATACTTTTTTTGGAGAGCCCCTAACATCCTTAACTTACTGAAGCCTCAAGAGGAATTCACATGCACAAGACTAATCTCTGTCCTCCTATTATTGACCACACACCTCATGTTTAAACATTTTTATTGAACATTTACAGAGAAGATTGTACCAACCATCAATTTTCTTCGGTACGAACTCTGCCCTTTAAAGCTAGATAACATACCTTATTCCGCTCCCACTCCATCCTTTTTTTTCCCGCTTACATAAAGAACATCGACTTCTAGATAATCTAATATTTGTTAAGAGGTAAAAAAAAAAAAAAAAAAAGGTAGCTAATATCTCTGGAAAAGAAAATAATTTCTGCAAAAATAAACATAATTTTTGTGCCATAATTCTTGGATATGACCCATAGCTTGTCTAGTGTGCAAATGAAATTTTCATTAATAAAAAGTCTGGAATGTCTACGAATGTCGAGGACAAAAAAAAAACACCCACTACTGGCTTACATGATATAGCGACAAGAGCACGCAAACAAAATTAATAAATTGAATCACCAATGGATGCATCATGATTAGAATTGTTGACTTTCTGTCAAAAAAATAAAAAATAATAATAATAATAATAATTTCACTAAGAAATTGTCAGCTTTTCTATTTTTATGCACCGCAAAACCTTTATGCCTCAAACCGGCAACACGATTTACTGCTGATGCGAGGGTTGCTAGGCAATACTGAGTACAGTGGTACACATGAATTCAAACGCCTCAAAACTCCAACAACTTGGAATCCGAACAAAATTGTTAGGACATTTTTCTCGGAATTCGAACCCCGCCTTGAAAACCGAATGTTCTGTACTTAGGAAAACTGCATTTTAATATTTGTTATTCTTCGACCCTTGAACAGATTAACACTAAAATAGATACACACTAAAAAAAAAGGGGGTGGGGTGAGTGGTCTCAGGGCATGGCATTCGATTTGAGTGCTGGAGGTCCAGGGTTCAAGCCCCGGTGAAGGCTAGAATTTTTTTTACGTGAGCTTCTAGTAATTTTCCCTGGTCTTTGGGTAGTAAGATAGGACGCCCGTGTGTATTGCTGCGCACGTGAAAAATCCATTGGCCTTTGCAAATCGGAAAGGGTATCCTAACGGCGCTGCCTGGGCAAAATCTTGAGGTAAAGATCTACCCAAAGTATTTTCAGGATTGTCGCCGGTGCTACGAAGTTCGTGCATTGCGCTGAGATTCTTCAGACTCAGGCTTGAGTTAGAAGTAGAATGGAGCACTTGTGGGTTACTACCCTTGTGATGTTGATTTGTTGTCTAAACCTAAACCTGTCGGCAAACAAAGTCATACCTCACAGTAGCTGCAGGGAAGAAACACCTCCTACATCAAGCCGTGGTTAGTGCAAAGGGTCATAGAAAGAGGAATGTCTTGAATGGCGAAAGCTAAAGACACAATCAGAGATGTGTGCAGGCTAGATACATTTGGGCGAGGAGAGGAGTGGGTCAAGGTGTAAGAGCAGCTTTTAGACTTGTGTAGGGTTCTTTTGGGAATGGAGGTGGAGGCTGTCACTGCTAACTTTCGCTGCCTTTAGCATGCCGTTACTGTTAAGGTTATTCCGGTGTGTTAAGAAATGAGCAAGCAGACAGACTGGCCGGTTCTGCACCACTTTATGGTAAGCTGACATATGACAAGCTAGATGCTATGAGGGCCCATTGAGAGCCAGTGAACAGTGCGTAAACACAGATAAACCACTACCGTCTGAGGAGAATGGCGCTGCGGTGAGTTATCAGGGGATCAGGCCGACGGCCAACACTCAAGGAAAGGGCGAGACGGATATACCATCAGCAAGGAAATGATTAATAATATGTTATGGGAAATCAAACGTTGTGCAAATCGGTAAAGGCAAAGGCGTTAGCGAGAAATGTAGCATTATTCTGCAACGCAGTAATTGACACCAACTAATGAAAACAGTTTTTTTAAAGTAAAATAGCTTTTGTATATTATTTGAAACCGCATTTACTTCTTCTATTTATTACTGGACGAAAGGCATACCAAAAATGAATGCGACTTAAATAGAAGCTACAGTTAACGTTACTGACAAAAGCAGAAATAATGAAAATCAGTGCAGCAGCACAAGAAGCCATTAGGACGCCCTATAATGTGATATTGTGTCCCGGAGGTAGGGTAATCACTCAATTCACATTTAGCATAGCCAAGTTGAAGCCTGCCAGTTTATGAATGAGGATAAATAGATCAATGTGGCATCGACTTGATTGGTCTGTCTCTAAACACGAAAAAAGTGGAACTCTTGCACCCAGTACAATTTCCATCATCTGTTAACTCTCTCTGGACCAAGCAACTGACTATAACTTTAATAATCCAAACAGTTGGCCCCTTCAGTCTTTCCATGTGATAGTGTAATATTGTGTTATGAGGAGGCATGGGACTCACATACCGTGGCGATGACGAGTGTGACTAGCAAGACCCACCAGCATTAGGAAGTGTCTTCCACATAATTTCAGGAACGTTGTTGTCATCATGTGTGTTTATTGTGTTTTTCTTTTCCGATGCTCAGCTCTCATCCGTTCTGCAGTCATTTTTTTCTTCGTTCACTTTCCCTTCCTGGTGTGCCCCGACTGCGCAACACGGTCCTTGACATTTTGTTTGTAAGAGTCCACCTCAATACCGGATTCATTCATGTTCCACTTGCACACATCTTTATATTGTAGTAGAGGTCAACCTCGATATCTTCTACACATCTGTAATTCACTTTAGAGGATGTCCTTAGGGACTCTGCCATCCTCAACTCTCCTGGTGTAACAAAACCCCCATCCCGAGCCTTCGTAGACTGAGCATTGGGAAAATTGTAATATCTGCTCTTTACAGTACCTCAGTTGATATTGTCTTGCCACTTAATGCCAAGTATTATTTGTAGGCATAGCATGTGAAAGCTGTTTAGCAGTTTCTTTAGGTGTGAATTAGCTGACCAAGTTTCACTGCCAAATACCATATACAGTTAGTCTGAACACAGTATACATTTCTAACTTACGTCTAAAACTGGCAGCTGCTACAATAAATCAGTAAATGTAAAGTTTCAGTTTAGTCTTTGACGTCCCACAGTGTTACTATTTCAACTTCTTTGAACTCAGCACTTTGTTTAGTCTAAATTAGAAATTCATCGGATAAAGTTAACTACATTATCAGCACCACTGTCTTTTTCTGTTATTACATGTCATATACGGCTCACAGTCTTTTCTTCCAGTCTGTTTCCTTCTGTGCAATGCATTCAAAATCATGGATATAATCCTATCCAGCATCTTTGGCCTTTCCTCTCAACGTTCGTTGTAGGGTTTTTTAAAGACGCATTTGCTTCCTCAAACTATTTTTTGCAATCGTAGTGCCTGTTTGGTGATTCTCAGCAATTTGTGTGTGTGTGTGTGTGTGTGTGTGTGTGTGTGTGTGTGTGTGTGTGTGTGTGGCCTGATGTGTCCAGGATAGCACCATCTTTTTTGTCTAATAGCAATTGCTACCAGTGATTGCCTATACGTGCCTGTTTATTCTTTACCCCTCTTGAATTCATCCCATTTTATATTCAACGTGAAATTGATTACAGAGTGGTACTGAAAGAGTTAAGAAGGAAGACGACGTAAGACTTGTTATGGCCAGACAGGGTGGTACTGAAAGAGTTAGGAAACAAGATCACATGCAGACTTTTCATAGCCAGACAGGGTGATACCGAAAGTGTTAAGTAGGAAGATGACATACAGACTTTCTATGACTAGACAAGCTAGTAATGAAAATGTTTAGTAGGAAGATGACCAACAAACATGTTATGGCCAGACAAGGTAGTACTGAAAGAGTTAAGTAGGAAGATGACATGCCGACTTTTCATGACCAGGCAAGGTGCTACCAAAAGAGTTTAGAAGGAAGATGACACACAGACCTTTCATGACCAGACAGGTTGGTACTGAAAGAGTTAAGTAGAAAGATGACAAGGAGACTTTTCATAGCCAGATAACTTAGTTGGGTTCCCTATCTTAATCATATCAAGTTACCACAGGTCTTTGGAAAATCCATGCTAAAATTACAAAGCAGAGATGATTATGCTTAATTGCTGCGGTGTAGTGTGTCTTCAAACTAAAGCCTGAAGGCAGCAGCTGTCCGTGATATCTGTTTTATTCAACCCATTACCCGTTTCTCAACAATTTTGTGATGTCTTTGTATTATTATTGTTATTATTACTATGATTGTTATTATTTTCTGTGCCGGGCATTTACGAGAACTATTACCGGATAGAACGCTGTGGGGTATAACTGTTGAAGAGTATCACATAAAGCAACTGATTGAGTAGTCATTGTTATGTTTGTTAGCAGGGACAGAGTGCCTTTCTGTGGCAGCGTGACATTGGTTAGAAATAATGTCGGGTCAATATTTTCTAAACAACAGGACAAAATAGTCATAATTACATAGTGAACAAGTACTCCAAAATGCAGCACTGTGTGTACGGAAAATGTCTGAAACAAACAGACACTTTTAACTGTTTAGATAACCTAGCACTGACATTTGGAAAATGTACTGATACAGACTAATGTAGAATATCTGAAGTAAAAGGCAGTTTTGAACATAATCAAGAGTAATACGTGCAAATTTGATTAACAACTGAGAGTAGAAAGAAATGTTAAATTCTTTATCTATATAACCAGCCCTGCTGCAGGTAAGTGAATCTCGGACAATTGGCTGATAATTTACAAGTAAATTCTACAAGTAATGTAGAAGCTGAGAAGTTGTGGTTGTTATCAATGGATGCTGAGATAAAAACGTTAATGAAGATATTACGCAGGTACTAACTTAGCTCATAATGATAGGTAATTACCCGTTATCAGACAGACAGACAGACAGACAGACAGACAGACAGACAGACAGACAGACAGACAGACAGACAGACAGACAGACAGACAGACAGACAGACAGACAGACAGACAGACAGACAGACAGACAGACAGACAGACAGACAGACAGACAGACAGACAGACAGACAGACAGACAGACAGACAGACAGACAGACAGACAGACAGACAGACAGACAAAGAACGAGAGACAGAAAGAGAGTGAGACAGACAGGGAGTAAGACAGAGAGAGACATATAGAGACAAAGAAATACACAGAGAAAGACAGGGAGAGAGACAGGGAGACAGACAACGTCACACAAAGAAAGAGAGAGAGGGGGGGGGGGGGAAGCTGCCATTCGTAGTGGCTCATCATGAGAAGTGTAAAACTAAAGTAAACCGTGACAACGGAATGGTTCAAATGGAAGTAGATCAAGAAAGAGAGTGTTGAACACTTTGGCTTCATGGTATGGAAGTATATTTGTTTCAACGTTGATTGTAAAAACACATAACAAAGCTCTGGGCATGTTTGCAAACGCCATACAGTTTGCGCTATGAGATGTTTTTTTTTTTTTAAATTAAGGGATGTTTGTGTCTCACTGTCTCTCTGTCTCTCTGTCTGTCTGTCTGTCTGTCTGTCTCTCTCTCTCTCTCTCTCTCTCTCTCTCTGTGTGTGTGTGTGTGTGTGTGTGTTTAAGCATCACATTATAAGTTTAACTTGATGTTAAGTTGGAGTCGCCGTGGCGAAGCGGCTAGACGCTGGCCGCCGATAGAAAAATCATGGGTTCGCTTCCTGGCGAAGCCAAACTTTTGTCAAAAATGACCTTGACTCCCTGGTCGTCTCAGCCTTGAGTGGGTACCGGGTGCAGTCCCGGGAAGTAAAGTCGGCTGGCGTGATGCTGACCACATCATCCATCTTCTGCCGATTGGTCTATACAAATATAGTTCTAGCCCTGTATGACCTAAACGCCTAAGAGTGTGGAAATGGGTCCTTTAGTACTTTAACTATATGTTAAGTAAGTAATGCATTTATCAAACAGTACTTTGATGCTCATCTCATATAAGCATTATGCCATAAAATGAACATGATTATTTTTGTTTGTTTTACAGTATATGCTATGTGACGATGGTAAACCTGTCTGTTAAAAGAATAGGAGCTGGACCAAAGGGATGCCTAACAGCGCCCTCACCCCCCCCCCCACCCCAATATTTTTTGAAGGGACTAAATGGAAAACTTTATCCAAACAGGGAAATTCTCTGTACACTAATTTGCTTATTCATATTTTTTTTCAAGTATAATACTTTTTTCCTTTTTTGTCTTCAGTAAAGTATTATTATTATTATATTCTTGAACTAGGATTACCCCCTTGAGAATCTTTACCTAAAAAATGTGCAGATATGGGCGATACTATGCTCCTCTTCACAGCCCCATTCCTACACATGCCCCCCCCCCCCTTACTGTCCCCATAATGTTATTCTATTGTCGGCGCCTCTAGACCATAGCCTTCTGTCATTGTAATGTCAAACATTTATAAACAGATGTTCTTCCATGCCATTAAAAAAAAAAAAATAATAATAATAATAACGCCTAACGCCCCTGCGATCCTACGTTCAAACACCATCGAGGCAAAACAATTTGCATCTGTGTCTGTTACTAAAAAAGCTAAGACAACTACAGTGAATGGTAAATGACTAAAATGCAAAATCTGTGTACACAAGAGATTTGAGTGGTCTTAGACAACGAGGCATCCAAACAGACCTACACACTCTTGGCGCAACCAACTGGAAAGAGAGGACCAATCACTTAAATAAGAGGAAGGGAGTTATAGCTGCAGCAATTAACCTCCATGGCCCGGTCTGCTAAAGAAGAAGCCATTTATTTGCTTAACATCTCTTGATTTTTAAAACAGTGCAGTTTTCTTTTTTTAATAAATGCGTTTTACAGGTTTTCTTTTTGTCTTGCAGGGGCGTCTACACAAAGAAAACTGAATAGAAGCTTAGCTAGCTTTCAAGTTTTCGTGGTTGCGGGCCTCAAGAAGTGTCGTGAAGTGAACAGCCAACCCTACACTCTGAACTAGTCGTGACACTGACAACCCCAGCGGGCACGTCACATTTCAAATTTAAACCCGTCTTATATAGTCCCTTATATTGATATATACCTCTATCTGGTGGAATATACATTTCTAGACTCTCTAGGTGTTTTGAGAAGTCTACATTTTCAAACTTGCAACAGTGGGATAAATATTTCAGGAATATTATTCAGAAATTCCTGTAAGCCTTTTTACTCCTTGGGCATGAATACAAGGACTCTTTTTCTAGAGACGCCAAGTTTAGTCTGGGGCAGGGATTCTTTTGCCAGACCGCTGAGGCGTCGGGAGACTTTTAAAGTCGCTCATTAAATTTGGCGCTATCAAAGTGCCAGTTTAATCCTGGAAGGATTACTAAGGTTTGGATGAAATCTACTTAGAAGTCAGGCAGACGAATCACAGTCCAACCAACAACCACCAACCCATACTATCCCTATCACCAAATCTACCCGAAACCCTACCTATTGTTGGCAGAACTTCAACATGGCAGGAATTTGTGTGTGAGTTCCAGTGGCTGAGAGACAGTATTGCAGGCCACCTGTGTCACCAATCCAAAGAATCCTTCTTCTGGAGTTTGTGTGCGAGTTTCAGTGGCTGAGAGACAGTATTGAAGGCCACCTGTGTCATCAATCCAAGGAAGCCTTCTTCAGGAGCTTTTCTGGGCTCCAGTGCAGTTCCTTTGTCCTCATATGTGAGACGATCAGTTTTTACCAGGTCAACCAGAGGAAAAGCGATCTATTGAGTCAGCCGGTTCAAATCACCATGGACTGAGGGGAGCAGTGACCTACCAGATTGGTTAAGTAAACTCTGAGATGACCTACATGCTCTCTTTTTTAATAGCTACCTTCGAATCACTGTGATGAATCATGTACTCCAGGAACTGTGTCTGACTGTTTCAATAGCATCGCTGTGAGGTTGATTCCTGACTCCATTCACTAGAAACCATCTTGATTGTCTTGATATTTATATGTATATATATATATATATATATATATATATATATATATATATATATATATATATATATATATATGTTAAAATTATTACAACTTTTTTCAGAAATTTTCATGGCTGACTTGGGTATCCCTGTTTTACCATTCTAACTTTCTAGCTTTTGTGTTTGTGTGATTAATAAGTGTAATCTGTGGTAATATGGTTATGATAGTATACTATCATAACCTGGGAGCTATCTTTTTATAGTAGTGGGGGTGTCCAGCCAAGTGTGCCTAGGAATAGTAGATATTCTGTATTGCCAGAGCTTGAGCTAACTCTAGCTTAGACTTCCCTGAGGGTAGAAGCAATAGAATCCTATCTCCAACCTCAAGACATCGTTCCTTCATCTTCCGGTTGAAGTGTGCAGCGTACCTCTTACGTGCACGAATCAAATTCTCCTTAGCTAGGTCCCACCCTAGCTTTAACCTTTCCTTAAGTTCCTGTACATATTGTGATATGGTTTTCAAGGAATCATCTGCCTTTTCGTCTGTCCAAGTCTTCCTGAGAATGGCCAAGGGTCCGGAAATAAGTTGGGCGTATATTGGCCATAGGATCTCCCTTAGACCAATACGAGCCAACGCCTCAACATTATTATTTCAGAGTGCTGTTGGTTCCTAAGGAGCAATCCTTAAATCACGCACGCGACACGAGCGGTATGTGACAAGAAGCTAGCGTTTATTAACGGTATAATAGTCGTAATAATACAAATAATAGTAGTAATAATAAAGGGCTACAACGTACATGAGTGTGTATGTGCATATACACACACACACACACACACACACACACACACAAACACACACGCATATACAGTAGAACGTCGCACCTTTCATAACGAGTAATTCGCATAACCAGCAAAACAAATTATAAAAGAATGATTTGCTTAACAGGCGACGTTTTGCATAACGAGTGGCGAGGAGAGGGGAAGTCCCGGATTGTGCGCATGTTATATCAGTCTGTGTTTGGCATTCGTTCAAATAGCATCGTAGTGTCGCTTGTGATCACACATTTTCTTAAACTTTTGTGATATGTGTACATGAATCCTCCAGGCCTACATGATGACCTCCCTGGAGAATTTAAGTTCATCAAGATCCAGTTTCTGCCTCCCAAAACCACTTTGTTACTCCAACCCATGGACCAGCAAATTATTTGTAACTTTAGGAAATTCTACACCAAAGCACTCTTCGAGCATTGTTTTTAGATGACAGAAGGGACCAACATCACTCTCAGAGTTTTGGAAAAATCACTTCCACATCGTTGCCTGTTTCAAGATGATCGACAAGGCAGGGGAAGGGGTTACCAAGAGAACCCTAACTTCCGCTTAGAAGAAGCTTCGACCGGAGAGCGTTGTCGAATGTGACTTTAAAGGGTACGAAACACAGTACCTGTGAAACCTGTAGTCGACGAGATTGTGTCTTTGGTCACTATCATGGGATTGGAAGTATATAACAGTGATATCGAAGAGTTTGTGGAAGAGTACAGCCAAGAGCTGACCACCGAAGAGCTTATAGAGTTGCATTGTGTTTCACAGCAAGAAGTTTTGAAGGAAAGTTTTTCAGAGGAGGAGGTCACAGAAAAGCAACAATCTTCTGGCGAAAAAAGAGGAGTGATAAAAGCATGGGAAACTGTTGCATCTTACACTGAGAAGTATCACCCTAATAAGTAAGTGGCTATGCGTGCTGCAAATTTATTTAATGATAATGCTGTGTTGCATTTTCGCCAAATGCTGAAGCGTCGGCAAAAACAAATGTCGCTGGACATCTTTCTAGTTAAAAAAAATAATTAGCTATGTATCATAATTATTTCGCCTTTTGTGTGTGTGTGTGTGTGCAAATCGAATTCACATTCCAGGTGGGTTCGTTCCGCGTTGAAAGAAAATATAATGACGATTCACACTCCTTAACAATATGTACATAATTTTCTTTGAAACAAAAATCGTTATACGTAACATTTTCTGAGTATTTTTTCGACATGGAACGCACTATCGTATTTCACATTTTTTTTTTATATGAGAAAAAAGTTGTTTCGCATAACGAGTGTTTTGCTTTAAAAGTATGATTATGGAACGAATTATCTTCGTTAAGCGAGGTTCCTCTCTCTCTCTCTCTCTCTCTCTCTCTCTCTCTCTCTCTCTCTCTCTATATATATATATATATATATATATATATATATATATATCCTGGGGTAGGAGCCTGTCCTACTACTAGGCGCGTCCACCAGGTGGCGGATGGTGGAAAGGCCTCTAGATATAGAGGTTAGCCACGAATATATTGAATAAGTGGCCGTGGACCAAAACAGGTGATGGTCATTGAGAGGAGGCGAGTTAGTTGGTGGGACAGCTAACTCTATAAAATACCTCAAAACTCTACGACATGGCCATCGGCGGGTAAGAGGCGCAATAACCTCTCCCCCCTGCTGCCTTGCAGGGTAAGTCTTTTTAGACAAAGGCTATTGGAGTCAAACCATATACAAACCGGCGGAAGGCAAGGGGAAACCACCGCTGTACCATCCCAAAAAAATCATGCCTCAAAATAATACGTATTCAGATAACGACGTGAATGGGGATTCCGGTGGAATCACCTCGTCCGGTAGGGAGCATCATGTTCTACGGGTGATACCCGACCGTCATCCAGCTACTGTAGAAAAAGTAAATGGTAGAAACATCATGAACATTGGTACATGGAATGTCAGAACACTCGTGCAAAACGGAAAACTGGATAACATCAAGATGGAAATGAAGAGAATGAACATCAACATACTAGGAATTAGTGAAATGCGATGGCCAGGAGCAGGGGAAAAGTATTCAGATCAGCACAGAATTATCTACTCGGGAGGGAAAGAATATAGCAAGGGAGTTGGTATTATATTTGGATCCAAAGAACTCAAAAACTGTTAAAGGATTTTGGACATATCAGATACAGTACTATTAGTAAAACTTCGCGGCAGACCGTTTGACATCAACTTAGTACAGATTTATGCCCCAACAGCAGATAGTTCAGAGGAAGACATTGACGCATTTTATGATGAGTTAGACATGGCTGTTGATCAATGCAAAAAATTGTGAAGTAACAATGGTACTTGGAGATTTCAACGCAAAAGTAGGAAGTGAAAAAGTGTACGGAATAACGGGTGGATATGGACTAGGAGAAAAGAATGTGAGAGGTGACAGATTAATAGCATGGGCTGAGTCGCGCAGCATGATAATAGGTAACACCTGGTTTAAACACCATCCTCTAAGATTGTGGACTTGGAAAAGTCCTGGTGATAATGTCCGCAATCAGATTGATTATATTTTGATTTCAAGAAGATTTCAGAGCAGCTTAGTTGGAGCTAAAACTAGACCAGGGGCAGACTGCTTTAGTGACCATGTTCCAGTTGTAGGAAAAATTAGAATAAAACTAAAGAACATTAGAAAAACACCACAGAACATCAAGTTAAATTTAGGAATTCTTAGAACGGATAAAGAAATTAAGGAACAGTACAACGTCACTGTACAAAACCGGTATAATGCAATGGAAATTAAACAAACAATTGATGAACAGTGGGGTATGTTGCGTGAGTCAATTCAGCAGACATCAAAAGAGACAATCCCACCAACCCATACAGTTGCAAAAAAGAAATGGATGTCAACCGAAATTCTGCAGTTGATGGATGAAAGAAGGAAGAAAAAGAATGATAAAGAAGAATACTCTAGAATACAAAAAGAAATAGTGAACAAATGCAAAGTGGCTAAAGAAGCCTGTCTGAATCAAATGTGTACAGAGATTGGGGAAAATCACATGAAAGACTCACATTCCATGTACCAACAGATAAATATGTTAACAGGAAAGATGACACGTAACAGCACTGGATGTTTGATATCAAAGGATGGTGACTTATTAATGGGACAAAGTAATATAATTAACAGATGGACAGAGTATATAGGGGAATTGTATGATGATAATAGACCAGACGTAGAACTGCAGAACAACAATGATGGTCCACCAATAATGACTGCAGAAGTTGAGGATGCAATACATCATATGAAGAAAGGAAAAGCACCCGGGCCAAACAACATCTCACTGGAAGAAATCGAAGCACTGGGAAATTTTGGAATTGAAATAATAACTAAACTTTTAAATGATATTTATAACAGTGGGTATATTCCAAATGACCTTTTAAAATCCATATTTATAGCTCTGCCGAAGAAACCAGGCACTTTAAAATGTGAAGACCATCGCACAATAAGTCTTATGAGTCACATGACTAAGATTTTACTGAGAATAATTATGAGAAGAATAAGAAACAAAATTAAACCAGAAATCAGCGATGAACAATGTGGATTTGTAGAAGGAAAAGGTACAAACAATGCCATATACATCCTAAGGACATTGTCAGAAAGAGCTATAGAAGTAAAGACTGATTTGTACTTATGCTTCATAGACTATACAAAAGCATTTGACTGTGTGAAGCATGAAGAAGTAATCAAACTGTTAGAAAAATTTAACATTGATGGGAAAGATCTAAGAATAATAAAGAATATGTATTGGCAGCAAACAGCAGCTATAAGAATTAACAACTGTTTAGGTACATTTCAAAGCATAAAGAGGGGCGTACGACAAGAATGTGTACTTTCACCTGATTTGTTTTCAATATACAGTGAATATATTATGAGATCTTTAATTGATATGCCCGGAATCGTGGTTGGTGGGCACAATATAAACAATTTACGTTATGCTGATGACACAGTCTTGATAGCAACAAGTCAGAAAGAATTACAGGAAATGATAGATTTTGTGGTGTTAGAAAGTGGAAGAATGGGCCTCAGTTTGAATAATGGGAAGACAGAAGTAATGGTGGTATCAAAGAAACAAATTATTCCTAAATGTGTAATAAAAGTCAATGGTGTTATTTTAAGACGAGTACAGAAATTTAGGTATCTGGGCACATGGATAACATCAGATGGAAGATGCATAACTGAAATAAGAAACAGAATTGGACAGGCAAAAACTGCATTTTATAAAATGAAAAACATCTTGTGCAATATATCCTTGTCATTGAGAGTTAGAAAAAGAATTCTTGCTTGCTACATACATCCAGTTTTAACATATGGATGTGAATCCTGGACAATCGGTAGGCAGGCCAAACAATTTTTAGAGACCTCAGAGATGTGGTTTTACAGAAGAATGCTTAGAATACCTTGGACAGCCAGAGCAACCAAGAGGTTTTAAAAGAGGCGGGAGACCGAAGACAACTTATCACTGACATCAGAAGGAGACAGTCATCATTTTTCGGCCATGTTATGAGAAGAGGGAAAATAGAACATGTTGTGACCACTGGAAAGATCTGTGGAAGGAGGGATAGAGGAAGACAACGAGAGAAGATGCTTGACAGTCTTGTTGCATGGCATGGAGGTGTGTCGGCACACGAACTGATACATGCTGCAGGAGATCGCGGATTATGGAGAGGCATGATCGCCCACGCCAGTCGGCAAGGCACCTGATGATGATGATATATATATATATATATATATATATATATATATATATATATATATATATATATATATATATATATATATATATAAAAGAGGCTCAATGTTTAATTCCCTAGGTATAATCCCCACTCCCACATTTCAACCCTCCCCCCCCCCTTTTTTTTTTCCTTCATCCCCACCGCATCTCGTGTCTTCGATACTCCCATAAGAACTAGCTGATATATCTCTTCTCGGTCTATTCCACTTGTTTTACACGGTATTATTGGACACGATGAAAAGATACAATAAACAACACAAGTACGTTTTTTGTGTGTTATATAATAAAATAAATGTTATTAAAGTAATAAACTATTTACTTATTTCGTCAATAACAATTTTACAGTTCTAGCTTATTTGTATGCAGAGTGCTGGTTCCTTGTCTCTCAGGCAGATGCACTCCAACTTCGATGGAAGCTCCCAGTTTTTACAAGCGTTCGATGCGCTTGTTTTCTAAGAATGTTTATTTTGTATGCGAATTATTTTAATTAACAGCATTAAGAAAGATGCCTTCGTGGTAAAGTTCGGTAATGTCTAATTACAACAAATGTTCAATAATTACCACGGAACACCATTTGATTATATTTTGAGACGACTGATTTGAAATAATTAAAATGGACATGTGCGTTGATGAAGTTTACAAGTGGAGAGACTCATTTAGAAAGAGACACACTTTAAGACTGCTTGCTTGTATTTGAAAAGAGATAATGAATGTTTAAACGAAAGAGAATGTGACACAAAGAGACACTAGTGCAGTGTCTCTTAAACTGCCGGTGGCGACCCTTTTTTTTTTTTTAGGTCGAATGACCCTTTCACAGGGGTCGCCTAAGACAGTAGTAAAACATATTCACTGAAGTTAAAAGAAAAACGTATTGTTTGGGGATCGCCACAACAGGGCGGAACTTTATTAAAGGGTCGCGGCATTAGGAAAGTTTAGAGCCACGGCCCTAGAGCAATATCCTGCGACTGTAATGGACCCTTCGTTGCATGGCCACCACGCTCCCAGAAAGCCGAACAGAAAACTTATGCGGGGGACGACAGCACGAGATTATCAGAGCTGGAGATGTGAGCTAGCCAAAGCACGAGTTTGACTGGTGGTCAATTGTGTATCAGAGCTGCAAGAAGACAGTAGTGATGTCGTCAATGTAGTCTCAAGGACGTGTATTCAACGCTAAATAAATGATTATTGTCGCATAGTTGTGGAAGTGAACAGAGAAAACTGTGGTTGAGTAATTGTGATGCAAAAGTAGAAATAAATTTACAGAATGTATATTGGAAACTCAGCACTGTTTGGCGTTGTTGAAAGCTGTATTTGTTCCAGAGTAAACGAGCTTTATTACAAGTGAGTTAGCAACGTAACAAGTGGGATCTCTGAAGAAAATTTAAACCACGTGGACTTCAATTTCATGTCGTGAAAAACGTTTATGAAACAACCCATATATTAAAAATGTATATCAGGTATTGGTTTTATAATTGTAAGAGGTTTGGCAGAAACTGAACCGTAAACAAGCTGCGAAAAAAAAAAAAAAACAGCGTAACAAAGGAAAATATTTGGAATCAAATCTTTGAAAATACAAAAATTCTTTCAAAAGGAATTGCCTAAAAGAAAGAAATCTTTTTATGGGCAATATTTTCTTTCTACAGGGACAACAGCTGAAACCGAATAAGTGTAGGCAGAATTTTTTTTTCACAGGAATAACTTTACGTAACTAAATTTGAAACTCTACATTTGGTATACAAAGAAAAAAAAATGTGTACAACAAGAACAGCACGGAGACAATGAAAAATGATCCACGATACCAAAGATTAGATACTGCTTAGGGTAGAATGATGCTGACTAGACACAGAGTCAAGAAAAAGAGAGATCAACGCACAGAACAGCAGTGGAGTTGAATTCATCTGTGTCCAACTAAATGAGGAGAGGCATTTGGGATTCTTTGGCGGTAACGACTGGCATTTAGGATTCCTTGGGGTTAATGACTCTGTAAAAGGTGTTGTGGAGACCGTTGAGGAAGCCCTAAACTCTACGCAAAAAACCATCACAATATTCATTTTCATATGAGATTTCTTGTGGTTAACTACTCTGTAAAAGATGTTGTAGGCTGTGGGGAAACCCTAGGTTCTATTAAAAAAATATCTAAACTTTCATTGTTTTTCATGTGGGATTTCTTGGTGCTAATTGCCACGTGAATGGGGTTGTAGGCTACGTTCTATGAAAAATATTCTAACATTACCTTTTTTCTTTCCCGGGAGATTTCTTGTGGCTAACCACCCAGTAAATTGTGTTTGTAGAGGCTGTTGGGGAAACCTGAGGTACTCTGGAAAAACCTATCTCACCACCATCATTTCGGCTGAGAGTCCCTGGGGCTAAACACCCAGTGTGAGGTAATATGAAAACATTGGTTAAACCCATTCTCTATGGAGTAATATCTTCGTGCTCCTCATAATTTTCATTTTAACCTAATAGATTAGATAAGGTGACTAGACAATACTACAAATGCAATTAGTGCAAAGATTATGTACACTCTTGACAAAGCTCATTGCGTCAGAAGCACTCAGTAAAAATATTAAAGGCAATGCAGGTAGGAAGGTAGTTGTACCCCATCAGGACATCACACAAGCGATAAACATCCGGTGACATAAAGTGCCACCATGCAGATAAGGATTACCCATGGATAGGTCACAGAAATTCCTTTCAGCCGTTAGGCCATATCTATGGCTAGGCCATATCTATGCCCCGGCTATATTCAGGGCCCCTGGCAGAAGCCATGGTCGGGCTTCAAATAACTAAAAAAAATGCATCCCACATAGGAACGACCATATGAAGTAAAGCCAAGGCCAGAAATTAGGGTAGAATCATTATCCCTGGTAATGGAATTACTATCACTTTAATTAAATACTGTATTCTTTTTTTAATGAAAATGACACCTAATGTGCCAAAATTTCACTTTGATAATTGGGGAAGGGGGAAAAAGGGGGGGGGGGGCATGGTCTCCACACTCACAGAAAGCCCATTAGAGAGACTATGGCACGAGATTTTCAGAGCTGGAGATGTGATCTAGCCAAAGCCGGAGTTTGACTGGTGGTCAGTTGTGCACCAGAGTTGCAAGAAGACAGTGTTGATGTTGTCAATGTATTCCGAATGACGTGTATTCAACGCTAAATAAATTATTATTATCGCATACTTGTGGAAGGGAACAGCGATGACCGTGGTTGGGTAATGGTGATGGAAAAGGAGAAATACACTGGCAGAATGTATATTTGAAACTGAGCACTGCTTTACGTTGTCAGTTGTTGAAAGCTGTATTTGTTCCAGAGTAAACGAGCTGCTTTACGTTGTCATTTGTTGAAAGCTGTATTTGTTCCAGAGTAAACGAGCTGCTTTACGTTGTCAGTTGTTGAAAGCTGTATTTGTTCCAGAGTAAACGAGCTTTATTACAGGTGAGTTAGCAACATTACAGGGGCACAAACAGATAGAAAGAGAGAACAAGAGAGAGAGAAGTAGAGAAAAACACAAAAGTAGTTTGGATGTGTAAGAATGCAAGAACAAGAGAGAGGTAGAGAAAAACACAAAAGTAGTTTGGATGTGTAAGAATGCAAGACATACAGACAGACTGACCCAAAGACAAAGAGAAATTTATAGTTATGTTTAAATGCATGGAAGTGTGGATCGATGAACGAATGGAGGAATGAATACAGCAATCCTTCCATCGATAGACTGAACGACAATCAGACAGACAGACAGACAGACGGACGGACGGACGGACAGACAGACAGATAGACAGACAGACAGACAGACTAAAGATAGTTCCAATATAGCCTGATACTATGCTTTATGTTTCCTGAAGTTGGTAAATATCTGGTCGACATAGTAAAATTAAATTAGAATTACAAGAAACATAAAACTTTCATAGTTTATGCCAAACATAGTTCGGAAATGTGCAAACCGCATAAAATATTGAGACATGTGAACAGTCAAACACACATGCTCAGTGACTACAAGGGTAGCCATGCAATGGACTATGGAATAGTGCCTAAAATATGCCGCGACGCCATGGGTCTGTTGCCAGACTCAGAAAATATCTGTCAAACCTGGAGAAACGGCGATCTTAGCTTTATATACTGCGAACTGTACCTGAGCTTGTTAAATTCTTTAACTTTAGAAGCTTGGGCCGGCTGGCTCAATGAGGCTCCCCCCCACCCTATTTTTTTAAATACCCCAACAAAACATTTTTTTTTTTTTTTTTTATTATTAAGGGGTGGATAATTAGCCAGCTGCACTTTAAAGTTAGCATTTAGACCTGTCTAATATCTTGTGTAATATATTTATCTGCTATTCAGAAAATTATTATTGTTATTATTATTATGACGATTATTATTATAAATATTGTTATTATTATTAGACTCTTAAAAAGGATAACTCCCACACGCAGTCAAACCTGTTTTGTTAAGAGGTTGGGCATTAGCAAGTTTCAGTTTTAAAGTTAGCTTTCATACGTACATAGTATAATTTCTTCTTCTTCTTCTTCTTCTTCTTCTTCTTCTTCTTCTTCTTCTTCTTCTTCTTCTTCTTCTTCTTCTTCTTCTTCTTCTTCTTCTTCTTCTTCTTCTTCTTCTTCTTCTTCTTCTTCTTCTTCGTCGTCGTCGTCGTCGTCGTAGTCGTCGTCTTCTCCTTTAGCATTCCGAGCCCTTGAGATTCTTTCTAGCTGGTGACACCAACTTTTTGCAGGTCTGTCTGGACATTATCTCTCCATTGTCTTCTTTGTTTGCCTCGTAGTGTATGGCCATTTATCTTCCTCGTATGCACAGTTTTTACTTCTCTGTCACCTGACATTCTTCCAATATGCCCCAACCATTTAAGTCTATTAGCTCTCATGATGCCAATAATCAGTGGGGATTTAAACAGATTATAAATTTCAAATGGATTTAAACAGACAACAGTAACATTTATAATATAGATTTTTTTTTTTTTTTTTTTGTCAGAGGAAATTGATATTGTTATTATTGTGATGACGACTATAATTATAATCACTAAACACTAAGTTCTTAAGTTCCTTGAAGCATGCACCACCACCAACAGAAACGTGCGCCCTTAAACACAATTGAAATATGGGTCAGATATCCCAAGCACATGAACCACCACCCTCTCCCGTCCTCAACCAAATATCCTAACAATACTTTCTTTGTTTCGGTGCTCCTGCTTCAATGCATGTATCTTTCAACTGCTATACGAGCCACGGAAATCATCAACGGTTGACACGTACAGACAACACTCAAAAGACATACACAGAATGACAGACGCTGAACACTGGACGCACTTTAACAGACAGACTATAGGTATGGAAAGAAATGCATCGAATGACATGCAAACACTGAATAGCAGCTACAGACAGACGTTCATTGTTTATAACAATGTTTAGGTTTATTATAAATAATTGTATTTCCACACTCAACCGGCGATGCGAAGAGCAGGGTCCGGTTTCTGTCAATTTAGATGTAAACGCTTTCATCAATGAGAATTCAGAAGAGGGAAGTTGTACTGATCCACACAGACGGATCCATAATGCGCCAACAAAGAAACTGATAGGCGTTCACAGCATGCTCACCGGACATAACAGTTAAAGAAGCCAACGGCGCCTTCACCATGACAAGTAGCAGCATATATAGATATAGACAATAAGACCCATACAGAAACTGATAGGTAGATATCGACATTAGGACAATAGAGACACTAACAGACAGGCATCAACTGATAGACACTACGACACAAAAAAGACACTAACTAATGACAAACGATTTTTCATTTCCATTTCGTTCGTCTGAAAAATGTTAATCAAAAATTAGTCGTGTTCATCATCATCATGTGCCCTGCCAGCTGGCGTAGGCGCTCATTCGTCTCCACAGATCACAACCCCTGGTTGCCTGGAACAGCTCTCTTGATGATTTCCCTTAATGCCATCGATTAAGCCCATCCAGCATCATCTCTCTTTATCTGCCTCTACCCCCTTTTTCCAGCGATCTTTCCAATTGTCACGATGTTCTCCAATATCTCTCTTGTCATTATGTGGCCAAAGAACAGTGTTTGTCTCTTACTTATTGTTGTATATAGAGATCTACTTTCATTATCTTCTTTCGTTCGTCTGGTATTGCTTCAGCATATTTGGTTGATCTTGCCTAATTAGTTGCCTCCATTCAATATTTATTTGTGCCTTATGTTCTTCATCAACAAGGCTAGGACATTTTATTACCAATGGCCCAACTGACGTCGGTCTTCCTTTAGTAAACTCACTTGATCCAGTGCACAATGTCAAAGTTTTAAAAATTTCTTCAAAGTACCAAAACATCAGGCCTGGTACTTGAATTACAGTTTTTGCTCGGCAAACGTTCTGTACCAACATGGGTATACAAGTACCAATTTCGACAGCCCTGACAGCGAGCTGCCTGGTACTAAATAAGTTAATATGTTAGCTTTACTAGTGAGCTTTGAAAGAACTTTGCATTAAAAGCCGAAGCCAAATCATCAAGTCCAGGAAGCAATCAGCACAGACAAGGTATACAGAAATACCAAGTTTGCATGCACTGTGGTTGAGAAATCAATAAGAATATAAAATCCGTCATCAATTAACATAAATCAGAGGCGCTGGAATATGATACACACGGCTGTTTCGGATTTAGGCCAGGGGCACCAGTGCCTGAAGGCTCATACACCTTGAGCTGTCACCCCCCCCCCTTTCCCACCCCTTTTTTGCGACTGCACTTTATTCTGTTTGTCCCACCTAGAAAATTTGCAAGCTGGGTAAGTAGTCTCAATCCCCCCTCCCCCTTTTTTTCCTCCCCCCAACCTTATTTGGTTCCCTTTTCACGAATTCGTTTATACATTTAACAATATTTTTTTTTTCATTTTGTTCGCGATTCAACACAAATATGACGCACATAAATAACGCTTATCCCCCACTCCCTTGAAAATTATAGAAGGACAGATACTCCCCCCCCTCCTTTTCCCCACCACCCCCCATTTTTTTTCTTTGTAGCAGCACGCCTTATGTAAGCGCCTTGGGATTGGAGAACAAATATTTCATTGACGAAAATTGCATCAGCAGTGTGAAACGTCTGAAGTCACTGAAAAGGGTCCTAAGAAAATAAAGAAGAAAAGAAGCCCATTTTCACGCGAGCATCTATCCAGTCCATGGTAATTATGGTAATTAGACTTATATTTTATAGATCAGTCGGCGCTCAGTTTGTAAAAGACATTTTCCCAAGCCTTCAGATATCTGTTATATAGAACTAGACCTATATTTGTATACCAATCATCACTCAGTGTGTGATGTGGTCAAAATCGCGCATGCCGCTTTTACTTCCCCTGACTTTAGCTGCTATCCATTTAAGGCTGGGTCGACCTCGCAGCCTATGCCATATTTTTTAAAGTCTAGTATCGTCAAGACTTGACAACACGACCTTTACATCCACAGTGGAGAGACTAGCTGCCACACCACGGAGCCGTACTCAGCGTGTGCTGCAATCAAAATCACAAAAAAATCATTACTTTCCATGATATGGTTTTCTTGGCCTGGGTAAAACTACCAGGCAAAGTTATGTTTTGCTGTTTAAACCGCCACGATGCTGGTTTGAACTCGGAACATTCGGACGGCAGTCAGCGTCCATGTTAATCAAGCAACACTACAAAAAATGTACATTTAACGTTAGAGTAAAAGGAGCAGTCAAGAGGTTTAAAAAAAGGCAGGAGCCCCACCGAGTGCTGATGGTCTGTAAAAATATGGGACGCTCTGCCTATATGCGTGAAAAGGGATCTTTACTTTACTTTTACTAAGACAACTTATCACAGACATCAGAAGGAGACAGTCATCATTTCTCAGCCATGTTATGAGAAGAGGGAAAATAGAACATGTTGTAACCACTGGAAAGATCTGTGGAAAGAGGGATAGAGGAAGACAACGAAAGAAGATTCTTGATAGTCTTTTTGCTTGGCATGAAGGTGTGTCGGCACACGAACTGATACATGCTGCAGGAGATCGTGGAATATAGAGAGGCATGATCGCCCACGCCAGTCGGCAAGGCACCTGATTATGATGATAAACGTAAGAGTAGACTTTTTTACAATTTAAAAATATCTTCACAATCCAAGAAACTCTAGACAGTTATGATAACCAAGAGAAGATATAAATGGCTTGGCCACGTTATAAGAATGAATCCTGATATACCTGCCAAGACAACTCTCACATGGATACCAGAGGGAAAGAGTAAAAAGGGGTGCCCAAAAACAACATGGAGATGAACAATGGAAAGTGACCTTGATGCGGCATCTCTGACATGGAGAACTGAAGTTTGAACAGGACATGAAAGCATGGAAAGTCCTCTCTAAAGCCTCATATGCCACTAGGTATACAGAGAATTGATGAAGATGATGATATTGCTTGCTTACTTGACAATACCTTACAATTTAAAGCCAGTAGTGTTTTTTTTTTTTGCAGTTTCTTTCTTGTTGAAAATACTTCCCCAGTTTGTTAATCATTAAAACAGAAGCATGTCATTTAGTGAACCACTGCTTCCAGTCTTTCCCTAATACGCTTTGTTAACATTGTATTATGTAACTGTTTGTAATATCGTAGTTACTTGCTTGGAAATGCAGTGATGTAGCACTGTTGATTTATAATTATTATTTTTGCATCGCCTGATAGATCAAGTGCTATGGTGCACTAAAAGAATGACAGTGTAAACAAGCTTTTAGAATTGTGTATACACACACTGTCAACTGAAAATGTAAATTTATTTTGAATGATTAGTATTAGACTTTCAGCATAGTTTGTGAACATTGTGTCTTTTCTTGTTTGTTGTTCCCGGTGAGACTTTGTTGCCGCTTCGTCTCTCTTCTTTCTCTGTTCTCTCTCTGCTCTCTCTCTCTCTCTCTCTCTCTCTCTCTCTCTCTCTGCATGTTTATTCATGTAAATGTTTATCATCTACGCTTTTACGTGCTGGTCACATTATTCCCTGAATAATTGCAGTTAGTCTATAATTAAATTCGACAGAAGTACACAAGCAAAAACACATTGATAAAGTAATAATGGTGGCAAAATGATAGCGTGAACTACTGTTTCACATACATTAGATGGGTAGATAAATGAGAACGTTTTCGAAATGACTGTACTGCTAGTCCCTTTAGACGACTCCCAATCTCCGGTCACAAGATGAATCTGTCTTGGCTATTTTCTTTTCCACTTCTTACATGGCGGATATTCATGGCGCCGTTTTTATCCATTTTGATCGGAATTTTCAGAATACAGAGTGAAGCAAACTAAGCGGTGGAAAAGTAGAGGGGGTGGGGAGGGGGAGCGGGGGCAGATTTAAAATCAGGTTGAACTTAGCAACTGATATAATGTCGGATATTTCAGGGATGAAGAAATTAGGGATTTTTTTTTTCAGGTAAAATCTATTATAGGGACCAGCATCTGCAACATTTATCTGACGAGGTAAGCATTGCAGTCTGCTGATTAAAAAAAAACTGTGAAATTATTCTTGTGTAGAAGTTCTTGGTGAAAAAGAACGGAAACATAAAATATAGGTAGTGCCTGAAACCTTTAACAAAATTCAAAGTAAGGAAAAACTGATAGGCTTGCAGAACAATAGCAAAACTATATCTGCTCCCCCCCCCCCCCACACACACACACACAAATATCAAAGACATTTACAGCACCCCAAAGAAAATCTGGAAAGCTACAAATTGAATGAAAAAAGGAAGGGTAGCTGTATGTCCAAATGATATCCCACCTGAAGTTATTAAGGCCAGTATAAACACATCTACGGAACTGCTACACAAATTATTCAACGAATTTTGGAAGACCAAAGAAATGACCAGCAGAAATGAGAAAAGGATATCTTGTAAAACTGCAACCCCTCATACTCTATGGTTCATAATGGTCCACCCAGGACCTACAACCAACAACAATCCGATAGTGAGAAGCATTTCCTTCGTGGGCATGACGGTCCAAATGCTCCTGACAAATCGTCTGCATTTTGTGTTTCTGTTCATCCGACAGTTGCCTTGGGACCCATCGGCTGCATCCGTACCTATACTGACATACGCCATGAACAGTTTTGTATGCAGCAAGGTGAATCATGTGGAATTCTAATCATGTGCAGCTGGTTGTTCCCTGTCTTTCGGGTAGCTGCAGTTCCACTGCTAAGGAAGCTCCCGATTAGTCGACTCCCGCTTATCCGCAGGGCAGTGGGTCTATTCTTGTTTTTCCTACAAAGGGACCCGGGAACCTTCACTGGAGTGTGTCCTACAAAGGAACCCGGAAACCTTCATGGGAGTGTGTCCTACAAAGGGACCCGGGAACCTTCATGGGAGTGTGTCCTACAAAAAATATATTTTCTGCTTTATATCGTTCCATGCAGACTAGGATACAATTGTCTTTACTTGTGATTTCCACTCGTTGTTCTGCTCTCTGTCCCATTCACGAAATCAGATGCAAGATCACGTAAGCATTGTTAAGATAGATTACAACGATTAGGTCAAAAAAATCTATTTGTGAATAGACAACGAAATGAGAATCAACCCGGCAAATAGTATCTAATTTTTAAAAAATGATATCTCACCCCAAGATGTGAAGTCATACACCTATTTGGGAAGTAAGTAGACAAGGATTATGGAAACTGATAGAGATATTACAATACGAATACAAAACTGATAGAGATATTACAATACGAATACAAAAGACAAGAGGGATTTTAACAGTTAAGATCGGACACACACTAAGAAAAAGAAGAAAGACATTTCGGTATAATATTATTCCTTGTTGAAGAAGTCTATTTTTTAAGCTAAGAAGATAGCGGAAATAAGTTTGGGAAGAATTTCAGAAATACCCTATGCATTATTCCCTTCTACCTGCTATCGTACAGCAATAATTACATCATTCATCACGGGGAAAATTATTCCAATCTCATTATTATCCTGTTATTATTCCGGAAGTAAAACAATTGTGTTTGGATTTTTTTGGCAGAGATTCTGAACATCTCTGTCATCAAAGGCCAGCGATAGTGTCACGTGCAATCTGTGAGATAGACGCACGTGTAACTGTGGTATGGACAAATATTTTAAATCTTTAAGATAGACAACAAATAAAATCTGTTTTATACATACACACACACAAACACACACACACATGTTCTTTATAATACTGACAATACATGAAGTATGTAATAAACTGTCAGTAGATTATTATTATTATTATTCTTGTGTGCTGAATGACAAATAAATATTACAATAAATTTGAAATATTATTAAATGTATAAATAAATTCTTAAAAAGAGAACTCTACATACCATGCTGTGCTCATTCAATATTTTATAGCTGTGGAAAGGCATGGGGTGTGGGGGGGGGGGGATATATTATTGTACCCTAGCTGTTGGTTGATGTGAAACTCAAGTTTGTAAAAGTTAACAAACACAGATGTAAGCTATGACAAAGATGTATTGGCATTCTGAAAATAAGACACATGTAATCTGTAACTAAATCACTTGTGTGATCTGTAAACACACACACACACACACACACACACACACACAATGTATGTAATGTGTAGCAGTGACACATGTGATCTAAAAAGACGCTTACTTTGATAAGGAAGATAAAATTACAGATAAAGTTAATGCCTTCCTATATTCACACACAAACTATGCGTGAACGCCCCCGCTAACTGACGTTCCAGAACCAACCCCAACATTGACAGTTTTTTTTTTTTTTGGGGTTGGGGAGGGGGGCAAATTTACGTCCAGTAGTTTGTCATTGCTTTCTAGACGGTCGGCTGCACGATACCACTGTCGAAACCAACGCAAGGTGCAAGGCCCGCAGCTAGGATCGAACCCGGCACCCCGGCATTACGAAGCGCCGGCGCAACGCCATAGACGCTAACTGATACAACTAGTATAATAAAATAGTAAGGATATCAGCGGGGCAAAAACACCCACAAAAATTCGTCCAACTCTAGTGGAATTGATCTGATGACCCACAGGATGGCTTAGACAGGATAACACAAACAACACGTCTCAGAATCTCGTACAGACATTACCAAAACCAAGAATGGATCAAGTCTGCGATCTTACAAGTTAATCAGCTTAAACTTGCTTCTTGGACATTTCCATCGCAAGTACCCTATCCTGATTCTAGCTGTATAGTATAATATAGTTCAGTGATATATAAGGCTAACAGTAACAATTTAAGTTAAGACCTCTTTGCCTCGCCTTGCGGAGTTTTAGGTAAATGGTGCCAGTCTCATATGTTTATAGAACAATTAGCAATTTGGAGATGTGGCCAGTAATACACCAATCCATTCATTTATTTATACGAAGCAGCTATTAAAAAAAATAAACACACACACACACACAAATCGACCACGTTCAACCTACTGCGAGCAATATCGACTATAACTGTAGTCTGGTTTCATTGTGCAGAATATGCTGGCTAAAAAATGTTAATAGCACCAAACCTAGTGGTTTGGACGGGTACTAAAGTACCTAGCGAGGTTTGTTGTGTAAGGTGTTCGTATGCATCATCTACACCTACAGACATATACAAACATGCGTGTACAACTACATATATATATACTTAACATACACGTCTGCACGCCCACGTGGGAATTCACGTATAGGTGTTTGCACATACACACACACTAACACATACACACACACACAAACACATGTATATGCACACTAACACTCAAAAAAGCTACCGTGGTGTAGCTGCCAAACTCTTGGCTGTGGATCGCGGGGTCATGTGTTCAAATTCCTGACGATGCCGGACTTTTTTATAACATTTCATAGAGGAGCAGCTGGCCGAACAGTAAAGGATGCTGGGCTGTCATGCGAGAGACCTAGGTTCGAATTCTTGGTCAGGTTATGTGGGGTGTTTTCCCGGTAAGGAGAAAAGCAAATCCAACCTGCACAGGTCGGCGTCTGTGGCTTAAGCGCTGCGAACGCGCTGCGTAATGCCGCGGTGCCGGATTCTATCTCAGGTGCAGGTTTTGCGCCTTGCGTTGGTTTCGACAGTGGTATTTAGAAGCTGACCGTACAGAAATCAATGGCAAACTACTGGACGTAAATTTGCCTAGAAAAACCACAAAAGAAAAAAAAATGTCAGCTATGTTCTGCCACTTCCTGTAAAGGATACGCAACTAACTTTAACTTCAACCTACGCAGCCGTGAGGACTGCACTACTCACGTGGAACTGAATTCTCAGACACAATGACGTCCTGACTATATTTTAACATTGTTAAGATGATGAAGTAAAATGAGCAGGGACAGTAAATAGTCATCTAGTCAGCCAGTCTGTCTGGCTCCGCACAACTTTGTTGAAATACTGATGCATGACAAGGCAGACGTGATCGAGGCCTTATGGGAGCACGTGTACAGTTTGGAGGAACAAATGGCTCACCACAGTCTGGAGAGAGTGATGCAGCGGGAAGTGGCGAGGGAAACTGGCCGATTCTCGAAGCTCAGAGGAAAACAAGACGGACAGAAAATCAGACTGCTACTGGCACCATTGGTATTGAACTCTGCGCGTGCTGCTGAGGCTGGAGACAGGAACGCTTATGGGAATGCCCTGCGTGCTGTGATGTCTGTTTTGAATCAACTTAACACACAACTGACAGTAAATAATGGGTAGTTCTTAGAAATGTTTATGCTGGGTAAATATAGGAATCTAGATCAATTAAAAACGACTTCGCTTCGGGTAAAGATTGTAATACGCGTTCACCGGAAACTGGCAACCCAGCAGCGTAACTCTAAAACGGTAACAGCTTTGGCATATCATGTTCCTTAACATCATGTACAGTTTAAATAAAAGGTAACCCATAGTTATCTGATGGCGTGTTTTGTGTTAGTAAGAAATATTTTATACTAAGATATGTTAAAAATAGACTCAAATGTTGTTTAACAGTGTCATGTTACCGTGAATTGTGTACGTTCTTAAAATCGTTGGAACGCAGTAGTCAGTTGTGATTATGATCATATTTTTAACATAACTCATATGCACGCACAACAAAGCAACAAAATGTCTGGCGGACACTCCGCAACAGAAACCCTATAAATGGATAACGTATACCTACCAAGCATAACTATGAGTGCAAAGAGACAGATTATTAATAGCACATTCATTCCAACATTAAACTACCAGTGCCAAAAATAGGCACTATCTAAAGCCCATATACGCAAAATCACCACCTGCGAGATGAGGTGCCTGAGAAAAGCAGCCAATCTAACCATTCGAGATTGAGTGAATAATGAAACTATCAGGCAAATTGTGGGAACGACACCTTGTACTAGATTCACCGAGAAACAGCAGATGAAGTGATTTGGCCATCTCGTTAGAATGCCGCAAGATCAAAAACCATTACAAGCACTACATCTCAAAAGATCAGCTACAAGTGCAAGAGGAG
>CAJHNH020002028.1:77500-90000 GCA_905116865.2 Candidula unifasciata
TCCCTATTATCCAGCATTTTTTCATCTCATTCTCTCGCTGTCTCTACCTTTTGTATCTCTTTCTCTCTTTGCTTCTGTACTTCTCGAAATTCCTCCCTCTGTCTGATCTATTTCTGTCTGACATCTTTCTTAAATATATCTCTCTATCTCTCTAGATTCTCCCTCTCCATCTCACCATGCCTATTAAATGTGATCTATATTCTTAGTCTAACCACTATACCATTTGTTAACTAACGGACTATATTACAAAGTATACATTTTGTGGATAGTCCACAACACTCTGTGAATCTTTGCTTCAAGCTACAGTGGTACCTTGGGTCACGAAGCTAATTAGTTTTTTTTTAACTCTTGTCATTTGTAGAAATCAATACACTCATTATGGGAAAATTCAAGGAATTGTAGAGAGAACAAACTAACAGTAAACATCCACACAACCCCATCAGCAAACTCAACAGCACGCAACATACAACAATTTCCGTCTACGGTCAGGACACTGCTGGCTCAACAATCACCTGTATAAAATAAAGATTTTGCAGTCATCACATTGTGCCTTGCAGACAAGACCACAAACACCTGAGCAAATTTTGCAGACCTGTCCACTCTACGTACAACTTCAAAAAGACACCTGGCCTCAAATGCAAAGTGTTGAAAAGCAAGCTATGGGGAACCATGAAGAACCTGTCAATGACATGCAAGTTCATAGAAGCAACCCACCTGTTGGTCTGATCTGCGAATACGAAACCGAACGTAAATAAGAAGAAAACATCTAAGATCTTTTGGCCACTTGGTCTAAAACGCAAGAAGTAAAAAGGAAGCATCATGAGAAGCCCTAGTTAACAGACGTTTTCAATGATAACATTATCAAACATTTTAGAACAACAACAAAGAAAAAAAAAAAAAATTAAATTGTCGCCAATAACAGAGCACTTTGAAATACTGGCTAGCTTTAAAAAAAAAAATTCAAAACCCTATACACGTGGTGAACGACTATGACATAAAACACCAAACAGGATCACTGATGTGATAAGAGAAAGAGATTAATCTTATAAACATTCATCATCATAAACCACTTCTGCCGTTAAGCGCCGTAGGGAGGAATAATTTGCAATCCACGTTGGCTGCCACTGGCTATTGTCATGCCGTGAAGAGCGTAGAGTGTCTTTAATGTTGTCGATCCATGTTTTCCGCGGCCGTCCTCTTGCTCTTGTAGCTGATCTTCTGAGATGTAGTGCTTGTGATGGTATTTGATCTTGCTGCATTCTAACGAGATAGCCAAACAAATTGATCTGCTGTTTCTCGATGAATCTTGTATAAGGTGTAGTCCCCACAATTTGCCTGATAGTTTCATTATTCACTCGATCTCGTACGGTTAGGTTGGCAGCTTTTCTCAGGCACCTCATCTCGCAGGAGGTGATTTTGCGTATATGGGCTTTAGATTAATCTCCCTAAATCTATCTTCCCTCTCCTAATCCTCTGTGTTATGTCACCATTGTAATCACAGTACAGTAAATATTATGTTTTACATTTTTTTAAAAATATTTTATTGAAACATCTTCTTCTTTATTTGCGTTCACTAGCTGTAAACTGGTGGAAAGTTCTAGTTGTTCGTCCACTTCTGGACTGCAGCCTGTCCAGAACCTAAGTGTTGCGTGTGAATCCGTTTGATAGATCTGACACATTTGTGTGCAGACTGTTGGTTCCTTGCCTCTCAGGCAGATGCACTCTGACTTCGAAGGAAACTCCTAATTAGTCGCCTCTTAGGACATGCTTTTGGGTAAGCAGTGGGTCTATTCTTGTTTTCCCTAAAATAGGGCCCAGGAACCCATATTACCATGTGTTACTTTACTTTAGAGTCTAGTAGATTTAGGAAAATACTTAATAACATTTGAGTTTGTCGGACCTGGAACAAAATAATTTAATTTTCATTATTTTGAATGGGCGAAAATCCCTTTGAAACTCGAACGATTTGGAGTTTACGCCGCCTCGGAACGGATTACGTTTGAATTCCGAGTTACTGCTGTAATGCTAATTACAAATCCTGATGTATTTAGCAAAGCCATAGATTTCTGCACGCCCTTCATTTTTCCTTTTGTTCTATTTCCCCGAAATATTCAGTCGGTCTTTTTTTTAATGCACATTTCTGGAGCCCATCGACTGTACTGCACAATTTCACGCTACAAATTATTTTCGCCGAACTTACGTTAGCGAAAATCAACAAATCCCAATCGTCCAGCGCTTTTTGAAGTTACGTAATAAAAATAATTTATGGCTTTTGACCCAAAAAAAAAAAAAAATAAAATAAAAAAAATAGCAGTAATCAGAATCTGGAACAAGCGACAGATTTATAATGCTCTTATCGATCGATCATGAGCGTAATGATTGTGTATTGATCATCTCAGATCATCAGGGAAATGTGTGTCTCGTTCTGGAGCCAGACCCACGACTAAATTGGCTAAAATAATTCATCTCATTTTTTTTTTCTAGTCTCTTAATTTCGTTTCAAAGGGAAATCATTAATACCACTCGAATCGCCGTATCACGCCTATCATGCTTCCCAACTATCAGGATAAAGAAAGTAAAATAATTTTTTCTCTACGCCATTCTGAGTCAAGGAAAAGGATTGTTTAGAATGTTCGCACTTTTTTTTTTCTTTTTTTTTTTCCTCGCAAATAATCTTTCTATTTGTCACATCTTTCAGATATTATCTCAATAAAAACTGATCTCTCAATGTCAATGAAAGAGTATTGGTCTTTTAAATAGTGAAGTGCTTAATCCATGACAAATGAAAAAAAAAAAAAAACATTCTAGGAAAATATGTTTAATAAGCACTTTCACCTTTATAATGGCTGCGACGTGTATTATGGTAGGAGTGTTTAAATTCAACAGATGTGAGCTGATTCGTCTGTCAGCTTTCATAGATAGTTGTTTAGTTTTTTTGTTTTTGATTTTAAATACAAAGGTATTTTTTACTTCTTCTTGCACGATGATATTCTAAGACTGTAACATTTTAGATCGTAGTCAGGGTTTTCTTGGTTACTTTCAGCAAGTTTGTTTATGTCTCACATTTATATGCTGCAACAAGTAAAATCTATTTGCCCGTATCAATGCCCTCACAAGACTGCAGGACAAACCCGGGTAGTACTTGACGTAGTCTTTAGGGGCTTCCTTATTATAGCTTCTGGCTGGTTGAACAGAGTATCTGAGATCTTCCCTGTTGGTCTGCCACTCAGGATGGCATTACTGAAGTCAAAGGGGTGGCCAAACCCATTAGACAGTAGCCCAGAATGGAGAGGTAAATACACTCTTGCCTGAGGAGATCATTCAAGCAGATATGTTTTATGAATTTAAAAACGCACACAGGTCAGTTCAGCTCAAAAACGGTTACAAGAAAATGTCTAGGAATGCAAAGGTGGTGGCAGTAACATTGACCATTATACTTATCTAGTTCTGATTTGTTTCTAGTCATGTTGTTTATATCAATTCGGGACTAAAGCAATATTCAAAATTCGTCAATATGTCTCAGGGTGGGAGAAAGCCATATTTGCATGTTTACCTAGTCAGTACATATATTAATACTAATTCTTGACATCAAGACAGTTAATTATCTTACATTGCAGCCTCTGGACCTTGTACTTTTAATTGATTTAACATACTAAAGGGCACCGAATCGAACTTTTACAATTCATGCCAATGTGCGCATCTATGCAGCTTAGTGTATTTTTTGCTTATATGACAGTAGTTACATATATTTAATAGCAAATCAGCACACAGTTGGTGATGTGATCAATCAAAAAAAATAAAACAGGATAATTTTTCAAAGTATCTGACTCCAGCGACATTTAAAAAAAGAAAACCGAAACAACCGATTTCACAATTTATAGATTTTCAGTTTGTGAGGTTTACAACTACCCCGTCGGTTCTGTAGCTGAGTCGATGCGAACGCTTCGTAATGCCGGGGTGCCGGGTTCGATTCCTGCTGAGGGCCATGCACCTTGCGTTGGTTTCGACAGTGGTATCAGGGGGCCGACCTTCCAGAGGGCAATAACAAACTACTGGACGTAATTGCCTAGAACAACCAGGGGCTGCTGGGGTTGGATCTGCAATGTCCTCTTTAGGATACATAACTAATCAACCAACAACTACCCCATACCACTATTATCGTAGAAGGAAACAGTGTCCAAGTATCCTAGCTGTATAGCTTTACGTTTGTGCTGAACTGATCAAGGGTAAGAAACGAGCAGCCGGACGGACGGGCGGGTGGGCAGGCGGGCGAACGGACGGACGAGCGGGCGGACGGACGGACGCACGGACGCACGCACACACAGACGCACGCACGGACGCACGCACGCACGGACGCACGCACGCACGGACGCACGCACACACAGACGCACGCACGCACAGACGCACGCACGCACGGACGCACGCACGGACGCACGCACGCACGGACTTACGCACGCACAGACGCACGCACGCACAGACGTACGCACAGACACACGCACGGACGGACGCACGGATGGACGGACGCACGCACGCACGCACACGCACAACACAACACACACACTACACACACACAACACACACACACACACACAACAAACACACACACACACACACACACACAGCCAAAATAATTCAACATTCATGATTCGGGAGAGCGGTCAAAAAAGATCACCCATCGTCCATTGCATGACCTTTAGAACTCAGATGCCCTCGTGAACAAGATCAGATCATTTTGAATTCTGTTCTCGTCGACCAATCGCATACTGATCTGCTCCTTTAAGCACACAAATAAATCGTTTGCATCAAGATTCGTGCAGAAAAGAAGACATTGCCATAAACATATATTTGCCATGGTAATCCGGATAAATAACCCGGATAGCTTGTTACTTCTGATGGCAGCTGATCCTGTATTTCGGTTATAGAGATTCATTTGTTTCATGTATTGTTACTGTAGTACGCACTTAAAGAAATTTTAAAATCTTCCGGGAAATAAATTGTCCAATCTAATGTCTGTTTATTTATTGTTAGATTTCTTTCAAACTAATAATAATTTAAAACATGTAAAAAAAAAAAAAAAAAAAAAAAAAACTTTTATTACGAAGATAGAACAATATTTTTATTTTATGTAGGATAGAAAGCATACTTTGGTACTGATGGGTAAGGTTAGTTCCATGTTCAGTGCAGCAATGATCTTTAATATTGCAATCCTCATGGGACCAATGCTGGTTTGTTTTCTGGCGTCCACAAAAAAAAAATTTTTCTTGGCATTAAAAGACAATTGCTACAATGGAAACCACACGGATAAATGGAAGTGATGTTGTTGTAGAACTTCGTCTCCCAAGATATCTCTCCAGCCTCATCGATCATGTGTTCTAACCTATGATAAGCACCTCATTGCAGGAGCTTTAAAGAAAAAGAAAAAAAACAACCTGCAATTCCATAGGTCAGATGTAATAAATCAATTGATGCCTACATTAGTTCTTGTTAAATAACGCAGTTACGGAATAATTTATCAAATACGAAGAAAATCACTGAGTGAAGGCCACTCTTCAAATGTGAAGGTAATCACTAATATCAGTGTAGGCCACCTATCAAATGTGAAGGAAATCTCTAATATGAGTGTAGGCTACGCATCAAATATAAAGGTATTCACTAATATGAGTGTAGGCCACCCATTAAATGTAAAAGTAATCACTAAAATGAGTGTAGGCCAAGCATCAAATATAAAGGTAATCACTAAAATGAGTGTAGGCCACCCATCAAATGTAAAAGTAATCACTAAAATGAGTGTAGGCCACGCATCAAATGTAAAAGTAATCACTAAAATGAGTGTAGGCCACCCATCAAATATAAAGGTAATCACTAAAATGAGTGTAGGCCACGCATCAAATATAAAGGTAATCACTAAAATGAGTGTAGGCCACCCAACAAATGTAAAAGTAATCACTAAAATGAGTGTAGGCCACGCATCAAATGTAAAAGTAATCACTAAAATGAGTGTAGGCCACGCATCAAATGTAAAAGTAATCACTAAAATGAGTGTAGGCCACGCATCAAATGTAAAAGTAATCACTAAAATGAGTGTAGGCCACGCATCAAATGTAAAAGTAATCACTAAAATGAGTGTAGGCCACGCATCAAATGTAAAAGTAATCACTAAAATGAGTGTAGGCCACGCATCAATTGTAAAAGTAATCACTAAAATGAGTGTAGGCCAAGCATCAAATGTAAAAGTAATCACTAAAATGAGTGTAGGCCACGCATCAAATGTAAAAGTAATCACTAAAATGAGTGTAGGCCACCCATCAAATGTGAAGGAAATCTCTAATATGAGTGTAGGCTACGCATCAAATATAAAGGTATTCACTAAAATGAGTGTAGGCCACCCATCAAATATAAAGGTAATCACTAATATGAGTGTAGGCCACGCATCAAATATAAAGGTAATTACTAAAATGAGTGTAGGCCACATATCAAATGTGAAAGGTATCACCAATATGAGTGTAAGTAACCGTCAAATCACTCATCTGTGTTTATGCCACCCATTAAATGTGAGGGTAATCACTAATATGAGTGTAGACCACCCATCAAATGTGAAGGTAATCACAAATATGAGTGTATGCCACCCGTCAAATGTGAAGGTAATCACTAAGTGTAGGCCACCTATCAAATGTGAAAATAATCACAAATATGAGTGTATGCCACCCGTCAAATGTGAAGGTAATCACTGAGTGTAGGCCACCCATCAAATGTGAAGGTAATCACAAATATGAGTGCATGCCACCCGTCAAATGTGAAGGTAAATATATGAGTGTAGGCCACCCATCAAATGTGAAGGTAATCACTAATATGAGTGTAGGACACCCGTCAAATGTGAAGAGTATCACTAATATAAGTGTAGGCAATCCATCAAATGTGAAGGTAATCTATAATATAAGTGTAGGCAACTCATCAAATGTAAAGAGAGCAGTTAGCAGGAACTGTGCGCAAATTTTCCACATCAGGAATGTCAATCAAAAATGGTCGTAATTTATTTCGAAATTGTATTGTCTCAAGTATAGATTTGTTTCCCTATATCGTACATTAATCGCATAGTTGGCAAAGTATAAGAGGGATCCTCAAAAACCAACTGTTAAAAAAAAAAAATCTATCCAAAGAAAAATTGCGATTTGTGTAGTTCGATTTAAATAGTTCGTATGTGTTTCATTATAGGTAGATTTTATTATAGGCTGGTGTAACTCCGTAATAATGCACCCGAGAAAGTACCGCAAAATATGCCAGGCAATAAATTGTGTAATGTTTCATCTGTGTCTGCTTTATATAGGTTCACCAGGAGAACACATTGTTTTTAAAAACTGTAACGATCAGGAAGTATTCTGACAAGCTCAAAGGCTGAAATATTCGAAGTTAATTAATGTATTTTTCACAAAGCATGACCAAAGTCATGCAGTTAGTTAGTCTTGGAACTCAGCAGCCAACGCATGCGGACATGAAAGCTCGACTTTACCGAATACAAAATAGAATTCCTATCCAAAAGTACAAATAATCTAAATGTATTTCTGATGTCGTTCAACGGTGTCTAATTTCCAGTATAAAGCGATCAAACTTACATCTATGAACTAGAATCATCAGGGTGATTCGTGATCAGTTAAACGGTTTCAACTAAACGATAAAGACAAATGTATTTTCTACGAGGCATGATAACGATCAGAGTTAATCTTCGATCTCAAAAACCAACTTACAAAGGCATGACCAACTGGGACTTCACTGACTAGAATTTCTACACCCAAGTACATATAGGCTAAATTTGTTGTTAGTGTACTTCAATAGTGTCAGGTTTTCAAAAGCATTTCTTAGTGCTGACTCCGTGCTATAGAGTCTCTTGTAACAGAATTTAACGGTTCCCTGCAACATGGATCTATAAAGTGAATTACTTCTTTCTGATTTATGTTCGCAGCATTTTCCCCATATAGGATTTATGAGGGCATTCTCATAAATCTTTCTAAATAGCAGGAGAATTCTCAACCTATCTTTCATTGTGACACATCTCAATGGCCTCTTCGATCTCGTCTGAATACGGCTTGTCCAGACTTCGCTGTTGTCTGAAGTGTGATGACCAAAACATATATTCTCAAGTGCCTGTACGACAATTGTCGATTGGCACACTATCCCTCAATGACAAAGCATTGCATTTTTATGTTTATGTGTGTGTGTGTGTTTGTATATATATATATATATATATATATATATATATATATATATATATATATATATATATATATATATATATATATATAAAAATCAATGTTTGTGTGTTTGTTTGTGACCAATAAACTCGGCAACTACTGAACCGATTTAGCTGTCATTTTCAGGATATGTTTGTTTTGATACCGGACGTTTACCCATCATGGTTTGAAATTCTACCTGTAATTGTTAGAGATAGTGTGCGAAAATTGTTGGCAATGATAAATGTATACACATTATCTGTTGGCTTTCTCATACTGTCTAGCGTACTATTATAATTGTTACATGTTTACAAGTCTACACAATTTGGATTGGCTTTCTTCTGTTATTCAAAAGAATTATATACATTTACATGAAATTCCGTTGCAGGTCAACTGCAGATAGTCTGTAGAGTGTAGCTAGGTCAATTATTTCTTTCGCAAGACATATATACCACAAATCTTACTGCTACACTGGACACCTATTTATGAGTTATAAAATAGAATGTTATCTCATGCTCATATTTTCATTTATTTAAGCTGGGCACTGGACACCTACCAATTCATATTGTTTACCGGCTTTTCAGAATAGTTGCTGCGCAGTTTCTATGCATTTCCTCTTGAGTCGAAATAGAATTTTATCTCGTGCTCATATTTTCATTTTTTTCTCAGCGATACTTCAAGTCACATTTCATTCAGTGCGTGCGGATGAACAAGCTATTGACGATCAACGCTCTCTAAATTCACACGCTGTTCACTTTTTTGTCAAACATTTGCAGTGATGCCTCCAAAACGACCAGCGATTGGCCCATCTACACCTAGAGCACGCAAGAGAAGGGCATTAATTGCTTCAGAAACAGGTGAGCAACATGAGATAAGACTGAAAACCATTCGATTGCGATTATTTCACTCGCTAGACATATATACCACAAATCTTATTGCTACACTGGACACCTATTCATATTGTTTACCAACTTTTCTTAATATTTGCTGCACAGTTTATATGCATTTCCTCTTGAGTTGAAATAGATTGTTATCTCATGCTCATATTTTCATTTTTTTAAGCTGGGCACTGGACACCTACCAATTCATAGTGTTTACCGGCTTTTCAGAATATTTGCTGAGCAATATCTATGCATTTCCTCTTGAGTCGAAATAGAATGTTTTCTCGTGCTCATATTTGCATTTTTTTTTTTTAGCGATACTTCAAGTCACATTTCATTCAGTCCGTATGGACGAACAAGCTATTGACGATCAACGCTCTCTAAATTTACATGCTGTTCACTATTTTGTCTAACATTTGCAGTTATGCCTCCCAAACGACTGCTACAGTTTACCTGTCTACACAATTTCGGTTGGCATTCTCCTATTATTCAAATAATTTATATACATTTACATGAAATTCCATCGCAGGTCAATTGCAGGTAGTCTGTAGTTAAGTCGATTATTTCAGTCGCAAGACATATATACCACAAATCTAACCGCTACACTGGACACCTATTCATATTGTTTACCAACTTTTCTTTATATTTGCTGCACAGTTTCTATGCATTTCCTCTTAAGTTGAAAAAGAGTGTTATCTCATGCTCAAATTTTCATTTATTTAAGCTGGGCACTGGACACCTACCTATTTATATCATTTACCGGATTTTTAGCATATTTGCTGCGCAGTTTCTATGCATTTCCTCTTGAGTCAAAATAGATTGTTATCTCATGCTCATATTTTCATTTATTTCAGCGATACTTCAAGTCACATTTCATTCAGTGCGTGAGGACGAACAAGCTATTGACTATCAACGCTCACTAAATTCACACACTGTTCACCATTTTGTCAGAATTTGCAGTTATGCCTCTCAAACGACAAGCAATTGGCAAATCTACACCAAAAAAAGGAAAAAGAAGGGCATTAATTGCTTCAGAAACAGACGGGCAAAGTGAGGTAAGTCTGGAAACCATTCGAGTGCGCACTGCTAAAGCCCGTTCGTCTCAATCAGACCAGCAACGAATAGCGAGACTAGAAAACGTTCGAGTGCACACTGCTGAAGCAAGATCGTCTCAGTCAGACGAGCAACGAGAAGCAAGACTGGAAACCAATAGAGTACGCACTGCTAAAGTCTGTTTATCAGAAACAATCGAGCAACGGAAAGCAAGACTGAAAACCGTTCGAATGCGCACTATTTTATCCAGGCGAACACCGCATGTTGATTTGAGCAAGATTTCTATTTTCTTTCCTTTCAATTTAGCCAAACTATGCCACAGCAACGCGTGGCCGGGTACAGCTAGTATATATATATATATATATATATATATATATATATATATATATATATATATATATATACACATACATATAAATATATATTTACATACACACATATATAAATCTCCGCGGCATCAAGATATTGTCTGGATTGTTTTATATATACATTAAACAATCCCAACAAAATCTTCTTAAGACCGCGGAGATCTAGTTTTACAGAAGAATCCTTAGAATTCCCTGGACAGCTCAGAAGAGCAACCCAGATGTTTTGAAAGAGGCGAATGCTCGAAGACAATTAACCATAAACATCATAAAGAGACAGTCACCATTTCTTAGTCATGTTATGAGGAGAGGGAAAATGGAATATGTTGTGACCACGGACAAGATTTATGGAAAGAGAGACAGAGGAATTGGGCGTGAGAGGATTCTTGACAGTCTTTTATCTTAGCATGGAAGGAAGTCAACACACGAAATGATACACGCAGTTACAGATCGCCAGTCTTGATGATGTGTGTGTGTGTGTGTGTGTGTGTGTGTGTGTGTGTGTACGTCTGTGTGTATATCCATATTAAGATGCTAGTTTCGCAGAGGCGACCGAACCTGAAAGGGAGGTGGTGAGGTGGGGTGGAGGGGGGGGGGAATGTCATGTGCCACCTTTAAAAAAAATAATAATAATAATAATAATAATAATAATTAATATTAGCTTTTTGTTATTTTGTATTGCTATATGGCATTACTATTCATTAATATGCTAACTTGAGTACAATTTTAATTTATATACACAATTTATTATTTATTTATGTGCTACACAAGGAGTAGAACTTTTCAACACGACTATTAGGTGTAATTATGAATATAATGGTCTTCGGGGAGCACAATAGTTTTCTGACTGTGGGAGACGTATACTCTGAGTCATGAGTCAGATTATCTTCACAGCACTCCGGACACATCCATAGGCCAGCAGATTCCCCTCTCAACATATTCATCAGCTTTGTGTGGTTATTAGTCCTATGTTGGTTAACAAGACTTTGTGTGCGTCCGGTGTGCTTCTCATGCTTGGCTGTGCCGATCTTTACTCCCAATTAGCGTATTCTTAGCAGTGATGTGGACACGTTGCTTCCAAAATCCTCAGAACGTCCTACCTCTCTAAGGGCAATAAAAATGTCTGCGTAATCCATGGACCGGCCATCTTCAAATAATGCAGTACCTGCCAGTCTATCATCTCTTTCATTACCAATAATGCCGGCATGACCTGGGAGGAATATAAAGTTAACTGCACACACAGGAGAGTTTTGCAATGACTCAAACCACTGTCTGCGTAATCAGCCTGCCTCGAACCGCCGGATCATGCTCAAAGAATCACTCACTCAGCACACGCGCGCGGCAATAGTCCTGTGATCCCGGCCACATGAAAGCTTGTTTTACCGCCATCACTTCCATTGTCATGCTGCTGGTGGTCATGGAAAAGGCACCGCTAGCTTCTTGAACTATTCTACCTGAAGAGCGAGCTTTAAATGCCCATGCACTCTTATGTCCACGTATATTCTCAAGCATTGATTGCACTAGCGGGTAAACATCGTATTTAATTATAAATCTTTAGTTGCATTTTAAACTGCTTTTACTGCCGACAGTACTAATTTTAGGAAGCGTATGACAAGAACCGATGGCTCAACACCTGCCTCTTCTTTACGTCCTCTTCGGCTGTCGAGGAAGATACAAGGGCCTGCTTCGTGCTCTTCTGGCTGCCTAGACTATAAACACACCGTGTTGCTGCAGAATGTTTCTAATGTTATATTCCCATCTTTGTTCTTGGTCTACATTTTGCTCGACGTCCCTCTTCTCTTTTAGTAGATGCATTGTATGTATAGCATTAGAAGGCATTATCTCCAGGTGGGCAAACCATTCGATTTGCTGTCTTAGAATATAATTTAGAACTGATTTCCCCCGCGAAAGCTGACGTGTTTTAGCCATTTTAAACGTCATAGTGCCAGACAACAAAACAGAGGCTGACCTCCATA
>CAJHNH020002028.1:95000-115000 GCA_905116865.2 Candidula unifasciata
TAGAATCCAGTTCAGCAGCCTTGGCCTCTCTCATCAACGTTCGTCCTAGGGTTTCTTTTGGCCGTCTTAGCCTCCTCAATCCTATTATTTTCCATGTCCATGTTAATGCCTCTTTAGTGATTCTCTTCTGGTTTCTTCTCAGGATGTATCCAATTTAGCGCCACCATCTCAGTCTTATAACTGTTGATACTAGTGGTCTTATCCTATCGCATTTCCTCCTATATGGAGGATGCGAAAACCGAAATGTAGGATAACTCACGCGAAAGTAGCATTTCAAATTATGAACAAGTGTCTATACCGCGTACTCTTGTCTTGATGATGTGAGATCATAAAAATGTTTTGGCTTAGCAAAGGACGTATAGTAAGACAGCCTGTTAGCGATGGAGGTATAACATTCGGAACCCACAGTCAACGGAATAAAATTCGACTACAACGTCACAAGGAGTAAATAAATAAAGAATAAGGTGAAAAGATAAGAGTACACAGGGTGAGCAAACACGATGACCATAAAAAACTGGACGTTGGGGCAGACTGGTTGAAATCATATACTTTAATAACGGATAAAGAGTAGAAGAAGTCGAAAAAAAAAGGATAAATATACAAATAAGGAGGAGACCACGAAGTAGGAGATTGAGAAGGAAGTGAAAGGAGAAATGGATAAGGAGGAGATACAACAATAGAAGAAGAAGCAGGGGGTGGGGGGGGGGGGTGACGAGAAGAAGACAAAAACAATTTAACAACTGCCTAATATATGTAAAGACGTAATCTATGTCAAACTAAGACTACAAGGACAAAGCCTTTAAAAAAAAAAAAAAAGGTAAATGACACTTTTTTCACTCCAGTGGCAAATTAGAGCAAATAGTATTTTACCATTTTTTTTTTTACAGACCAACTCATAGGTGATATAGTCAGTTATACACTGGCCACCATTAACTTCTTTGCCACTTCATGGTACCCACTTTAGGATGTCGACCAGATAAAATGTCCACCATGTAGAATGTAATCTGGCTCTATGCGGATTGCAACCTTAGCTATTTTGGGCAGCGGGCAAGTTGCTATCCGTGTTATCGAAGCTCACTAGAAAGTATTATATTTTTTAACATTTGAAGAGTTTAAAATTAAATCCCTGGATTCAATGGACAGTTGAATTTTACCACAAATTATTCATTTCTTAATAGTCTAGCCCTGTATGCCCAGTGCCTCTGAAGGCGGGGTAAAGGGACCTTCAATTAGTTGTTTTCTCCTATCTTTCTTGTCTAAGATTATATTCCTAGCAAGTTGGGCTTTGGCCAGACGTGCACTGAGTCTCATATAATATAATAAGAATATCTGAAGGTTTGGCTGATTGCTAGCAATAACAATCTAATTTACTGCCTTGGGTTAGCGTGTAATAAATAGGCTGGCCCAGGACGTATATTAAATTACTCACACATTTAGGATCGTCTCAATATTTTATACTGCTTTTCTTCTGAATTCATATTTTTTATGCCCAACGACTTTCTTGTACTTCTAACTGCTGTGATGTCGTTGACATTGTTGTAATTGTGTATTTCCAGTTGTGTTGTCTATACAGCATGGCAATCATCCTTGATTTAGCTGCAGAATTTCCTGGTATAATATTTATGAATGACATTACAGCTTGTCTATGTAATAAAATTAAACAAAACACGGGAAAATACGTAATCCTTAAGTGTTTTTACCCGCCTGAATGCTGTAATGATATCTTATTGTTGCTTAACTGTGTAAAATCTGCTTACTGTCAGATTTCGTAAGGATAGATACGATTTGTTATAAATATTCTGTTATTCTGTTATTGATTATCAAAGGTCAGGAGGAAAGTAGGTGAGTGAGGTCGATGAATGAATGAATCAGGAATTTCCATCATTATCAGCGGAAAATTCCCATACAGGCTCTATCCCCTTTCTCAGCAGCCACATAATTTTTCCAAAGAAATAGTTTCTAGTTTTAATCTGATTATAATTCACATTCAGTTTTCATCTGTTACCCTCAGCTCAGTCAACCTCTGCAGATAAATCAGATGTTTGACTGTAAGTATGCTGAGAGCACAGCTTTCGCTGTCGACTAATATGTTTAAACCCCGAGGTTTTATTTCGTTTTGAGAAATTCCACTAATTCAAGTTGTATCTCCATTAACCGTTAAGAAAATAAATATACATTGTATGTTGTTGTGTTTATTTTCTGAATAAAATCAAGCCATATGGTGTTAGCATGTATGTACGCAGCCTTATATCACCTGTACCGCAAATGATAAATGTATGCATGCGCGTGTATGGACATATATGTATATACATACATAAATATTTGTGCTTGTGTGTGTGTGTGTGTGTTGCTCCATTTCGTGATGCTAAATTGCATAATACTTTATCATTGGCTTCTATTTTTGTTATGAAGCGAAATATGGTGTTATGGTGTTTTGTTTTGGTCGCGCTAACTCTTATAAAATTCTCACCTGCACAGTCGTGGCAACAGCACTAGTCATGTGGCCTCAAATCCTTTGGCTCAACCCCCCTTCCCCCAATTCCACCCCTCCCTGCCTACACTGCATATAAAGGCAGTATTTGCCAGATGTGTCTACACATCACACAAATCAAACTTAGAATAGGTCACACTACTTCAAGTCAGCAATTACACACTCACTTGATGTAACCGCAGCTCAATAAGGGAGCAGGTTGAATGAGTCACGTTTTTTTTTTTCTTTCTCCTAACAACCGAAACCAAGTTTGGTCGTAACTCTCTCAACACAATTATCTGAAAATGCTTAAATGGGTTGTAATCTTTTTACATTGGAATATGTTTGTAACAATACACATTTCACGTCGATAAAATTATGTTATTTGAAAACAACGCAAAACATGTTTGATAATTTCTTCACGGACACAAAGATAGATATTAACCTTTATTCCCATACCAATCTGGGACGCAGTTTAACTTAATTTCAAAGCCTCAGCCCGGCTGTAGTCTGAGGCCCTAATATAACCTAATGGTTGAACGGGGTTTCCGGGACTTGTTCCCGGGTGGTCCTCATATGAATGGTGGCACTTTATGTCACCGGGTGTTGGTAGCTCATTGTATTTTCTTTGTGCGATTGAACAAAAACAAAATACCAAGCCTAAAATATACTCCAAGAAACGTCTTCGAAAGTGAAGCCGTGGGAGTAATTTTGATTACATTACTAGCCGTATGAATAACCGCCGTAGTGTAGTGGCTAGGCGATCGCCTGCGGATCGTAACGTTCTATATTTGGATCCTGTCGTAGAAATTTTTTTTTTTTCAAATGACCTTGGCTCATAGGTCGACCCAGCCCTAGGAGGGTAGCAGGTATAATCATGGGAAGTAGAGGCTGCCGGCGTGATGTTGACACGTCACCCATAAAGTGTCAAATATCTGTAATATCTATAGTTAGTAAATAGGATTTGTTAGTGTTGCCTTATCTATAGCTAGCGGATGGGATTTGTTGGTGTTGCCTCATCTGTAGCTAACGGAGGGGATTTGATAGTTTTGCCTTATCTATAGCTAGCGGAGGGGATTTGTTAGTCTTGCCTTATCTATAGTTAGTGGTTGGAATCTAAGTGTTGCCTTATCTATAGCTAGCGGATGGGATTTGTTAGTGTTTCCTTATCTATAGCTAGCGGATGGGATTTGTTAGTGTTGCCTATCTATAGCTAGGGGATGGGATTTGTTAGTGTTGCCTATCTGTAGCTAGGGGATGGGATTTGTTAGTGTTGCCTTTCTATAGCTAGGGGATGGGATTTGTTAGTGTTGCCTATCTATAGCTAGGGATGGGATTTGTTAGTGTTGCCTATCTATAGCTAGCGGATGGGATTTGTTAGTGTTGCCTATCGATAGCTAGCGGAGGGGATTTTTTAGTCTTGTCTTATCTATAGCTAGCGGATGGGATTTGTTAGTGTTGCCTTATCTATAGCTAGCAGATAAGATTTGTTGGTGTTGCCTATCGATAGCCAGCGGAGGGGATTTTTTAGTCTTGTCTTATCTATAGCTAGCGGATGGGATTTGTTAGTGTTGCCTCATCTGTAGCTAACGGAGGGGATTTGGTAGTTTTGCCTTATCTATAGCTAGCGGATTTGTTAGTCTTGCCTTATCTATAGTTAGTGGTTGGAATCTAAGTGTTGCATTATCTATAGCTAGCGGATGGGATTTGTTAGTGTTTCCTTATCTATAGCTAGCGGATGTGATTTGTTAGTGTTGCCTATCTATAGCTAGGGGATGGGATTTGTTAGTGTTGCCTATCTGTAGCTAGGGGATGGGATTTCTTAGTGTTGCCTATCTATAGCTAGCGGATGGGATTTGTTAGTGTTGCCTATCCATAGCTAGCGGATGGGATTTGTTAGTGTTGCCTTTCTATATATAGCTAGGGGATGGGATTTGTTAGTGTTGCCTATCTATAGCTAGGGGATGGGATTTGTTAGTGTTGCCTATCTATAGCTAGCGGATGGGATTTGTTAGTGTTGCCTATCGATAGCTAGCGGAGGGGATTTTTTAGTCTTGTCTTATCTATAGCTAGCGGATGGGATTTGTTAGTCTTGCCTTATCTATAGCTAGCAGATGGGATTTGTTGGTGTTGCCTATCGATAGCCAGCGGAGGGGATTTTTTAGTCTTGTCTTATCTATAGCTAGCGGATGGGATTTGTTAGTGTTGCCTCATCTGTAGCTAACGGAGCGGATTTGGTAGTTTTGCCTTATCTATAGCTAGCGGAGGGGATTTGTTAGTCTTGCCTTATCTATAGTTAGTGGTTGGAATCTAAGTGTTGCCTTATCTATAGCTAGCGGATGGGATTTGTTACTGTTTCCTTATCTATAGCTAGCGGATGGGATTTGTTAGTGTTGCCTATCTATAGCTAGGGGATGGGATTTGTTAGTGTTGCCTATCTATAGCTAGGGGATGGGATTTGTTAGTGTTGCCTATCTATAGCTAGGGGATGGGATTTGTTAGTGTTGCCTATCTATAGCTAGCGGATGGGATTTGTTAGTGTTGCCTATAGATAGCTAGCGGAGGGGATTTTTTAGTCTTGTCCTATCTATAGCTAGCGGATGGGATTTGTTAGTGTTGCCTTATCTATAGCTAGCAGATGGGATTTGTTGGTGTTGCCTATCTAAAGCTAGCGAGTGGGATTTGTTAGCGTTGCCTTATCTATAGCTAGCAGATGGGATTTGTTAATGTTGCCTTATCTATAGCTAGCAGATGGGATTTATTAGTATTGCCTTATCTATAGCTAGTGGAGGGGATTTGTTAGTATTGCCTTATCTATAGTTAGTGTTTGGAATACAAGTGTTGCCTTATCTATGGCTAGCGAGTAGGATTTGTTTGTGTTGCCTTATCTATAGTTCCCAAATTATTGACACGCATAGGTGCCTATTTTAATGACAGCGGTGTCTGGCCACACATGATATTGAAAACATTCCTCTGTTTAGAACGCAATGAAGGAATCACCTGTGAGCCCTTAAGACATACAAAAGAAACAGAAGGAGAAAGAATAAATATCCTTCAGTGAGAGCTGAAATATCACGCCAATTTATATAAACTATAAGAAAATTTGTGGATCCACTTGATGAGGTGATGTCGCCTGGAGCAACTTGTTCAAATACAGCATTCGTATCTTCAGTTGCAATTTGAAAACGTGCTCGTCAAACATTGGCAACTGTGCAAGTGTGGCTTCTCAGCAGTCGAAGTAGGAAAAGAAAATAAGGAAAAAAAAAAAAACTAATAGTGGGAGAAAAAATTCAACCCAAGAAAAACTACAGAAGACAGCAAAGTGCATTGGTGTAGTTTAAAGTATCAAACAATTGCTCTAAGAAGTAGCATCAATATTTAAAAAACGCACAGGGCTTGTAGAATATTGGAGCTTCTTCATTTTGCTAGACAGCCCATGGTCACGTTCTTCTTCTGTTTATTCTTGTCCTTCTGTGTCTTCTTCAGCTTTTTCTTTAGCTTCTTCTGTGTCTCTCCATTTTCTTTCTTTCTTTCTTTCTTTCTTTCTTTCTTTCTTTCTTTCTTTCTTTCTTTCTTTCTTTCTTTCTTTCTTTCTTTCTTTCTTTCTTTCTTTCTTTCTTTCTTTCTTTCTTTCTTTCTTTCTTTCTTTCTTTCTTTCTTTCTTTCTTTCTTTCTTTCTTTTTCTTTCTTTCTTTTCTTTCTTCTTTTCTTTCTTTCTTTCTTTTTCTTTTCTTTCTTTTCTTTCTTTCTTTCTTCTTTCTTTTCTTTCTTCTTTCTTTCTTTCTTTCTTTCTTTCTTTCTTTCTTTCTTTCTTTCTTTCTTTCTTTCTTTCTTTCTTTCTTTCTTTCTTTCTTTCTTTCTTTCTTTCTTTCTTTCTTTCTTTCTTTCTTTCTTTCTTTCTTTCTTTCTTTCTTTCTTTCTTTCTTTCTTTTTCTTTCTTTTCTTTCTTTCTTTCTTTCTTTTCTTTCTTTCTTTCTTTCTTTCTTTCTTTCTTTCTTTCTTTCTTTCTTTCTTTCTTTCTTTCTTTCTTTCTCTTTCTTTCTTTCTTTCTTTCTTTCTTTCTTTCTTTCTTTCTTTTCTTTTCTTTCTTTCTTTCTTTCTTTCTTTCTTTCTTTCTTTCTTGCATATGGCATATTATTCATATTTCTATGGGGCAGTGGGTAATCGATTGGTGTTGTGGTTAATCAAACTATCATTACCCGCTCGCCTTTAATATCATGACTGGTACCCTTCTTCTTGTTTTTGTTCGTCTGAAATAAGTTATCTACATCAGCAATTTTGTCTCTTGCCTTGTTCTAAAGCTAAGGATAATGGCTCCTGAAACCATCTATCTGCACTCGGGCTCCTCTGATACGATAGTATGTTTTAATCCAGTTATAAATTCTTCTATTCACATTTTAAATTTTTCCTTGTTTCTTCAAACGCTACTCTTTCAAAACTATGTCGAAATCTTTCCTCAAATCTATTCATTTCTGTGAAGAGTTTGGTATCCATGTTAGTTTTGGTCGACCTTTAAGCCAAAGGTAACATGTTAAAAATAAAAAATAAAAATAAAAAGAAAGAAGGAAAGAAAGCACTCAGATAATGGTGAAGTTTAAAACATTCAAGATGATGGACAAGTTTTTTTTTTTTTAATTGGGTTATCGTCGCAGCACTCCGGACACGCCCAATTGTGCTCAGATTCTGTCTTCAACATACTCATCAGCATCTCGCAGTTAATAGTGCCAGACATAAGCTGGTTGACTAAACTTTCTGAACGAACGGTGTGCCTCTCATGCCTGACAGTTCCCATCCTTACTCTCGATTCTCGCATTATTAGCAGTGATGTGTACACGCTGCTTCCAAAATGTGCCGATCTTCCTATCTCTAAATGGATAAATGTCAGCGCAGTAATTTTAAAGGCTGGAGATTTTGCTTCACTGCACCAGGGTTTATACCATATAGTTCAGTCTATTTCTAATGAAGATCAAAGGTTGAGAAATAAATCTAATCAATCATTGTGATGACTATTTTTTTCATTTTAAATCGTGGAAGATGGGTATTCATTATAAAACAGGTAAATTCAGCAAAACATCATTGAAAGCTAATTTTATAAATACAGCATCAAATTAAGATTAAGATATCTGGATAAAACTACACATTAGATGGAAATACCTCAAAGAGCAAAAGCAAACAGCATTTAAAAATAATAGAAATGACAAGCATATTCATGCAGACGTAAATATAACCCATATTTGCGCACTTTGGCGGAAAAAAAGGCAATGACATAAGGCAAAAATAAATATAACCTTATATGAAATATGTGTGCATCTGCATTATTGTGTCCATGTGTGTGTCAATAAGTGTACGTCTCTGGGTGTGTGTGTAAATGCTTAGACACACGTTATGTTATGTTATGTTATGTTATGTTATCACAATTGCCGTCTCTGTAACACGGAGCATTTCCATGCGTGCTCAGTCCTCTGATGCAGCAGCCACTGCAAGATACATCTCCTAATTGTTCCCATGAGAGGTTGGTTATAATATCTCTTATCTCGGCCTCCAAGGGGGCACAGATGAGGTTCACCATGCTTTACTCCTATGTCACGCAATGGTGTTAATATCAGAGATTCGTCGTTATGAACATATGGGGAAGACCACCCTAGAGATGGGGCGACATCATCATAAACTACCTAGCAGAAATGAACATCAGCTTGTACAAAGCATTGGAAACAGTGCACAAACGATCTTTACTTCTGCCCCTCCCCATCCCCCCCCCCCACCCCACCCCCTTTTCTCCTAAGCACATCCCTGAAGTAAATGGTGGAAGAGAAGAAGAAGAAGAAGGTTTGGTTCTGAGCAGTTCTCTCTCTCTCTCTCTCTCTCTCTCTCTCTCTCTCTCTCTCTCTCTCTCTCTCTCTCTCTCTCTCTCTTTCTCTCTCTCTTGTTTTTTACTGTTTTTTTTATATCTCTAGCCAAACGCTGGTACAGGAAATCCCCCCCCCCCCACCCCCTTTGCCCTTTCCAGTAATACATAATGTTATTGAGAGAGTTTCGTCGAATTGGTAATAATGTATAATTTCTTCCTTTTGCTTTTTATTTTGCCCTTCTAGCTCCCCTCCCCTCCCCCATGTCGATGTTGTTGTTGCTCTTGTTGTTCGTTTTGACAATTACGCACTCACTAGGAAACTATGTATTTAATCTGTTAGATCTGTTAGACAACACTGATACAGGTTATCAGCAGTTATTCAAAACTTTCCTTTTCTTTTTTGTATTTCTTCTTTTCCCCCGCCGCTGCCATATTTTTATGCAGTAGCCTTAACTGAACTTGAGGTGACAAACCGCCCCCTCCCCTACTTTTCTGGACCTTTTCCAACACCGATGTCTAAACACAAATTTCAAAGAGGCAATTAACGACGCTTTGGGCTTTTAAGCGACTTCCAGGAGGCGGTAGCGCTCGCTTTTGGAAACGCTGTAATCGTGCGATTACCTAAACAGCAAGGTAGTCTATAGTTGCCCCATTTCCCTGCCAAAAAACCATTCAGTATCGGTAAATAGCAAAAGTACGCACTAAATGCATAAAGCAGCTGCTCGGAGTACGACGCTCTAAATGTAGTTCATCGTCGACAAAACAGCAGGTTCAACATATTAGTAGCTGCCCGAGAAATTAATCGCATAAGGCGTCATCAGTTCTGTGACAACAGGCCACTCGTGATTTTTCCAAGTCTGCTGTTCACAATACTGACCACGTTGGGCACAGTCAATGAGCATTCCAAATGCAACCGCCAACTCACAGTGTCGCGCCAAGTACTCAGCTCAGACGCTAAGACACGAAACTCTATATTTCCAGTCCACACATAATGGGAAAATGCTACGTTTACCGATTGCCAGAAGTAATTAATTTGCCACGATTAAATCAGTAAGCCGCCTATTTGCCGTGTTGGGTCGGAAGACGTTTTATTCTGCTCATGCACAAGCCAATAAATGATTGTAGTCTAATAGTTTTTGTTTTAGTGGTGTTACGTTTTTCGGATCCATGCCCTCCAAACTTTACTGACATCACAGATAAATTTTCCAACTTTTGTAATAGTTTTCGTGTGTGTTTTACTTCTTGTTGTGTATATCATGCTAATCTAATACAGACACCTGATTATTTTTATTTTTTTACTTTTAAGCCCAAATACACTCTTGAAAGGCGATGTCCTTAACGCTGTTATAAAAATAATTGGTCTTGAATTTTATTTCTACAAACTAAAACTGAACATGATTAAAACGCAACTTAGAAATATTTGGAAATATTTCATGTGGTTAATATAATCTTAAAACACATGTTTTCAGCGACATAAAAGCTACAGATTGCAAAGACGTTCAGTATGTTTGTTTAGTGTATAGTTGTGAATTAGAATGTTTTAAAGAACCATTTGATCTCCATCTACCACTTGAAATATTTCAGTGCATTCTTGTTAAATACTAGACGTGATTTTGCTTTGAGATTAAAGCTTGCTAGGGTATTTACCCTTAGACTGCCTACTGTGATTTTTTAAAGATTAAATCTCGATCACTGAATTACAGTAGGGTACTCAATGCTTCCGGTGTTGTTAAAAAGCTCATCAAGAGTCACATTAAAACGGAAGGTTGTTGGTAATCTATGCATTCACCGTTGATTGCACATTCGCTCTTCGGTGCGATGTGAGACATTAAACAACTGGGTTAATGAAGGGTAGCGATAAAAGACGACCCGGTAGCACCTAGATGCAAGCTACAAATTTTATCGCTGTTGGTGTTGGATCACAGGGAAAATATATGCATAGATAAAAGAAACTCGGCTAAACAAGTCATTTCGAATAGCGTGGAGTTATATTAACATGAGTAAACATTGTGATGTCAAGAGGGAAATTGGTTTAAATCAACGCATCTCTTTGAGGACAAGATTTACTCAGAAATTCAGTTACCTAGACTTTGACCCAACAAGGGGAAAGGGAAGGAGCAGGGACGATTGAAAAGAGACTAACCAAGAACTGCCTGTATACTGTTGCTACACGGGCATACCTCTGACGTGCAAACATTAAGTTCAAAGCATGTGATTGACAGAGCTAGCAGAATGTGATCACACAGTTAATAGTAACTGGTCGTCCCAAAGTGGGATGCAATTTTTTATTATTTGATGCCCCCCCCACCCTGGCTTTTGCCAGGGGCCCTGAATAAAGCCGGGCTATAAATATGGCCTAACGGCTGAAAAGGGTTTCTTAGGACCTCTCCACGTGTTATCTTCATCCGTTTGGTGACACAAATGTTTTTTCGTTTGTGAGATATCCTGGAAAGGGGGAGTTAGGGGGGGGGGGGAGAGTAAAAACAAGATAGAGAGATGAACTGCTGACTTCAATAATATGGGACTAGGATGATGAAAACAACGACAGCTACTAAATGTTGATATAGTCAATAGTTTTAAATGCTGATAGGGTTGATTTCATATATTTTACAGTCCATTTAGACTTAGCAACTAAATTATTTACACAGAAATGTTAATCAAGGTATTAGGTACAAAAAAATAATAATAATGAAGGAAATTAGGCTCGCAGGATAAATAATAGTCGACTTTTTATTATAATAATAAGATTACCTTTCTGTAAGTTGGTAAAAATTGTTTAAATGCGGAAGTGTCAATTTCATTACAAAATGTTTAGCAGAAGTCTATCTCATTTCACAAAACGCATTGATTCTATGAAAAAACATGGCGCAAAGCAATGGCTTCAAAAGAACTTCAAAACAGCTTTTTTTTTTCCGAACAGAAGGACAAAGTCTGAATCCTAACACACGATATTCAGACATTTTTTTCCCCAGCCCCATTGCTGCTTGGACCGAAGTAACGAGATTCAACTGCATGAAGTGTTCCATTAAATAGCCATTAAGTTAAATTCAGAGCATTATATTCCATGGATATATACACATGGAAATGCTCCAAGATCCATCAATAGCTTAGGAATAAATAAGTGCCGCACGCCTTACTGGTATCTCATTTTCAACATATCCAAATGTATGCCAAAGATTTTACTGCAGCAACATCAAAACCAAGCAGACTGGACACAGTACAAAACATTGGTCAATGACTAATACGTAGGGGCATGAGAAGCACATCGGCCATTGTCAGGAGGCAACTTCTGGTCTTTAGAGCACGACCCATGGAAAGGGAGGGGGCATGTGGAGCTTTCATCCTCACACAAAAAATATATAAATGCATGAAGAACAACAACACGCACAGAACAGCAAACAGCTTAACAAGAACAACAACAACAACAAAGACAAAGTGTCCACCATCTATCATATCGCTCTGCGCCAAAAACAGTAACATCCTATCTAGATACCCATCAATGTGGGAAATAAACCAGGCATGCAAAAACACTGACCTTCAATCTAAGTATACAGTCACAACAACAATCCCAGGCGGAAGAATGTGACCTAGACCTGCAGGCAATGACCTTGAATAAGTCCACAACTCTTACCCTTAACCCGAATAGATCAATCTATACGCCGATGGATCATTGGACAGAGTAGGAAAAAAAAAAGGGGGGGGGGTCGATTTGGTAATCCCGGTGTAAGATGAGACTATTTGTAAAAAGCAAAATTCCGAGCAAAGCAGCAAGCAACAAATATTGCAACAAAACTGCTTAATTAAGGAAAGAAGAAGAAAAAAAAAAGACTTCAAAATTGTTTTACTGAGTGATTGAATGTCAATCCTCTAGGTGAATAAAAGACATTCAAGAGACAATCAGACAACATGGAAAAAGGAACTTACCTGTAGCGAAATAACTCTCAGAACACAACACAATTTTTCTCTAAAGGATCCCGAAAATAGTTAGCGGAAAGACTTGCAAACAAATGCAGAGAGAGAGAGAGAGAGAGAGAGAGAGAGAGAGAGAGAGAGAGAGAGAGAGAGAGAGAGAGAGAGAGAGAGAGAGAGAGAGGGGAGAGAGAGAGAGAGAGAACGCACACATTCATTGTTCATTACTAGAAATCATATCACTTATCAATTAGAAATACACGCAATTATGGCGAGAGCAACCAACAGTAAACATCCACAAGATCCCATCGACAGACTCAACAGAAAACTTGATACAACAATTGCCCATCAAAGTACAGGACACTGCGGGCTCAGCTACCACATGGATCAAATAAGTACTGTACACTCCACACAGTGTGCATGTCAGACTGGACTACAAATACAAACACCTGAGTACAATCATAGGCCTGCCCATCATATTTACAGCAACGAAGAGAAACCTGGCCTCAAGAGCAAAGCATACAGAGCAAGGTGTACAGAGCAAGCTATGAGGAAACTACAAGGGACCTGGAACTCACAGTGGTCATATCAACAATGTAGGAGTCCTTTTTAGGACTCACGGTGGCGTGCATTCTTCCTTTTCCTCTTCTTCTTCTTCTTCACTTCCTCTTTTACCGCTGTGGGTGTCGAGGGAAGATAAAAGGTTCTGTCTCTAGCTCTTCTGGCCGCCTCGACCATAGGCACATCGTGCTGTTGTAGAGTTTCTCTGATGTTATCCTTCCATATTGTTCTTGGTCTGCCTCGTGCTCTTCATCCTTCTTCTCTTTCCATGTATGCTTTGTATGGTATGGTGTCACAAGGCATTCTCTCTAAGTGGGCAAACCATTTCACCTGCTGTCTTCGTATGTAATTAAGAATTGGTTCTTTTTCTCTTATGATCTCATTCCTGACCTTATCTCTTATGGTCACTCCTACGGCCCTTCTCGGACATCTCATCTCCATGGTTACTAATTTGGCGTGCACTGCTAATAATGATTTTATTTGGTGCACACGACCTAGTCGCATTTGTCACCTAATGCTCCCCCTTCGGGATGCTGAATGAACGTGAAGATTTTTTTCCCAGTAAGGTGACCACCTACATTGTCGATGTGTTCACATCACTCACTAATCACGTCCGGGGCGGCTTGAAAATATTTGAAGATTAAACTAGAATCTGGTGACGGCAGCCAATCGCATTAATTTGCCGTATTTCTTCAGAACCATATCTGAAAGCTGTTATCCTCTTTCTTTCATGTCCATGTTGTGCTATTTGGATAGAGATACCATGCATAAAAGAATGTATAATATTAAGAGAAAGCTTGCAATACAGCACATTAAAGCAATCAGACCCCCCCCCCCCCCCCCCACCGACTCTTTTTCCACCCTCACTAACGCACATACTTTCTTTTTTTCTTTTATCTTTCACGTAGACAAATGAAACGCGAAACTGTTATCACATTCTTTACTGTGTTTGAAAAGAATCTAAGACTAAATTGTAATTTTACAGGAGGGACAAACATAGATTGTCTCTTTAAACACTGATTTCTATGATAGTCGCAGTAATAATGCACCTGCCAGAATCTGTGTACAATGACTGCATTGGTGACAACCGAATATAATCGTTAGGTGCATCGTATTCCCGTTTTTTTTTTTTTTTAAGCAGACTTAAATTTGCATGCATTGTTTGTGTTTGTTTGCAAGAGAGAGAGAGAGAGAGAGAGAGAGAGAGAGAGAGAGAGAGAGAGAGAGAGAGAGAGAGAGAGAGAGGAGAGAGAGAGAAAGGGAGAGTGAGACAGAGAGAGAGATTTTGATTTGATTTGATTCAAGAACCGACATCACAGCACTCGGGGCATTTCAATAAGCGCTCCATCCCTATCTTCAGCAGCCAGCGAATAGTTCCGATACTAATGGTGCCAGTAGCGTTCTGATTAAATGTTAGTCTTGCCTTTCCTCTTAGCCTCGAGCATCTGGCAGAACCTCTCGTCACTCCCCGCTGCATCAATCTCACCAGACTGTGGTGATCCATCTGCTCCTCTGAACTGTACGCGCTCTCCCACAAGGCACTAACCACGTCTACCTTATCATGTATCAGTATTCCACCAAGTTGTGCAGAGCCAGCTAGTCTGTCCGCCTGTTCATTTCCCAACACACCGGCGTGCCCCGGTGAAAATATCCAGAAAATACTCCTGACCCGTGTCCTCCGCAGCGAGGCATGCCATTGTGCATGAATGTCCTGATCAATCTCAGCATGCTTTCTGAATCAGTTACACTCACGATGTGTGTGCGTGTCGTGTTCTCTAGCCAGCGGAAAGCTGCAGTGACCGCCTTCACCTCCATTCCTAAACTGGATCTTGTGGAATCATATGCTAGGCTCTTCTGCACCAAACGTCGACCATTAACTTTTGCTAAGAAGCCCCAAGCACTTCTTTTGCCTCTTGACACTGAACCGCCTGTGTAAATGATCAAATCCTCTGAGCGAGCATTATCTTGAATTAATTGCTGTATTTTCGTCTCTGTGGCACCTGCTGGCCAGTCTCTGCATTTCCGGCGCAGTGTGATCATGACCCTACACAAGGCTGACTTTTAAGGTGGCACTTTGACCCACTCCTCTCCTCGCCTAATGTTCTCAAAGATGCAGACCTGTCTGATTGTGTCTTCTGCCTAAGCCATCCATGACTTTCCTCAGCCGCTGACCCTTAACCGCACACAGAACTTCGTGCAAAGGGTGGTCTGTGTCTGCAGCTAGCCTGGGATATGATTTCGCCTGCAGCACCTTGTGCCTACCTGCAACAGTCAGCAAACCAAGGATGCATCGCATTCACACCACTGGGGTGTCTCTGGTGCAGCCTAGAATGACCCGCATAGATGCGTTCTGTATGCGCTCTAGTTTGTCCATTTGACTCTTTGGGACGGTAAGCAGTCCCAGGCCACAATCAACCACTGACAGGATCAGGTGCTGATATAGTGTGAAAAGCATTCTCTGCTCTATGTCATTTGCAGCCATAGTCTTAAGTTCACTTAGTCCTTTTTGGCATCTTGTCAAAACACTCTCCACGTGGTCCTTAAAGGACAGGCTCCTGTCAAATTTAATTCCCAGATACTTCAGCATTGCTCTCTTTGTTGACGTTTCTACCATCTATCGTGAGACTTAGGACATTAGCTTTAACGATCCTGTTGTCCACAAAACACCACAAAACATACACCTCTTTTGGGTGGACGACAGCCTTCATTTCTGTACACCACTCAGTCACTTTGTCTACTGTCGCTTGAAGCCCTCTTCCACCTGCCTATATGCAAGTATATCATCAGCAAAAGTTAGTATCCTTCTAACTCCTGGTTTTTTCCCCCTTGTAATCTTGCTCGTATGCACGTTAAAGATCACAGGCGAGATGGCGGATTCCTGTGGCAGTCCTGGGGCCAAACTGCATGGTTCTAGGATTCATAAGCCCAGTCGGAGAGCAACCCGACGTGAATACAGGACAGCTGAAACCCAATTTACCAGCCATTGACTGACCTCCTTCTCCTTCAGGCAATGGCGCAGTGTTTTTTGCCTTTTTCTAAATATGTTTGATATCTTCTATTCATATCATGTCTTCATAATGCATTTTCTTTGAGGTGCCAGCTAACTCCTTACTTAGTGCATCCCTAATGTCTACATCATTATTATATGTCTGAGCTATAAACCTATGGAGAAGAGCCTCCCATTTCTCCTTGTCCGTTGTCATGCGCACACTATCATCTCTACAACTTGTTCCCACTGTCATAGGCTGATGTTTTCTTTGCATCTGCTTTTGCAGTTTCCATAATTTCCCCAATGTTTTAACGCCTTCCATGTCATTCACAAAAATGTCCCACTTTGCTCTTTTGGCCTCTGCAGCACAGCGCTTGATAACCTCCACCTTATCTTTTTTTTTCACATTTTCCGTCATCTCAACTTCATCTCGTGAGGGTGTCTGTCGTATTTTCTTTAGCTGCTTTACTGCGGCCCTCTTTGCCTTCAATGCCTGTTCTACTTCTGGAGTCTACCATAGGGGAAAAAAAGAGGGTGGAGGGAGTGGGCTGTAGCAAATTAGTTCCAGTAGTTCTTTTGCATGCTCTCTGTCTGAGGTGTCCAAGTAGGTTGTTGGTCTACTTACACCGGCAGGTTTTGCGTGCTCTCCCAGCCTTAACCTTACTGTGTTTAGAAATCAGGACTTAACATGGTAGGTGATCACTCCCATGGTCATTCAGGACAGTCCATTTAACTTCTAAAACCGACGACTAGGAGACACATGTCAAGTCAATGGCTGTGTCTGCATCTCCAGACCTCATTGCCATTCTAGTCGGCCTCACATCATTGATGCAGACCATATCGGAGTCAACCATGGCCTCTTCAAAAGCAATTCCCTGTCGGTTTTCTGTGTAAAGCTAGGGCGACCATCCCCAACCCAGCGCGTCCACTGGTGGCGGATGATAAAACGGCCTCTAGATATAGAGGTTAGCTGTGAATACCTATTAAGCAGCCACGGACCAACTGGCGGTGGGCACAGAGGGCAAGGCGGGATTTCAGGATGGGATCTGAAATCCTTTTAAAATATTACCTCATATACTCGGAGACGTGCTTGCCAACCGGGTCAGGGTTCTATAATCCCTTTCCCCGGGTGGGTGGAAGCCGTTAGCTTTAGACAGTAGTCCACCTAGGAGACGGCAAACTCCGAATATAAACCCCAACGTTCAATGTGGACCAACGTGCTGGGGAATTGGATATTCTCGGGTGAGCTGGTCGTGAACGTTGGACGTCTGTCGGGCTTGCAGGGCGACATCAGGCGTATGGACTCCTATGGGACATCCAGTGCCCCTTCCCTTGCAGGCAGGCGATACCTTGCAGGTTGACCGGTGATTTCCTGCAGTACTCATTGTTTCGTATTCACAACCAGTAGACATCATCATCTACACCAGCTACATGCATCCCACTGATCAGAAGCCCCCGTCCCCTCCCCTCCCTTTGCCTCAGCATAACATCTCCCAACAAATGAGTTCAATATCTGTCCTACTATTTGTTTGGATGTTTCAGGTTCGTGAAATTATGCATTTATTCGCTTTTCATCGGTGTTTATTATGGACATGATAGTATAATTGTGTATCTACATAGCTTGGCCAGATGCAGGTTCATCTTGGTAAAGATTCCACATCCTATAATTGAGGAAAGGCCCATATTGGCTGCATCTCACTTCCAAACAGCCTGCGAAGAGTCTCTTTAATGATGGTACACGTTGTCTTTTGATCAACTGCATGTCTTGTCTTTCTCTAGAGCAGTGGCTCTCAGCCTTCCTAATGAGGCGACCCTTTAATAAAGTTCCTCGTGTTGTGACGACCCCAACCATACCATTATTTTCGTTGCTAAATCATAACTTCAGTAATTATGTGTTTTCCGATGGTCTTCGGCGACACCTTTGAAAGCGTCGTTTAACCCAGAAAAGGGCCGTGACCCACCGGTTGAGAACCACTGCTCTAAAGCTTTAAATGGTGTCTACATAATACAGTTTCGTCCTTTAGGATGAACTTTTTTGTTATTTGAAACCCCACCCTGGCTTTTGCCAGGGGCCGCAATTTATGCAGGCCATGAATATGGCTAATTGTATGAACGCGGTTTCTGGGACCTCTCCACGGTGATCCTCATCCAAATGGTGGCACTTTGAGTCATCGGATGTTTATTGCTTGTGTGATGTCCTGGTGGGGTAGAAAGTCAGTCAGCCAGTCAGCAGACAGCTCAGCTGCGTCAGTCGGGTTTGGGTTTTCAATATCTCTTATTGTACTTGTTACCTCGTCTCAAAGGTGTGAGAGACATTTACTTTATGCAGGTGCAGAACACCACTAAGTGGTACCAGTCCTCACTCCAGCCTGCTTTTCATAAACACTCCTACTTGGCAAAATATTCATGCGGCTTTCACCGTCTACGATCTCTGAATTAATGCGATATTCATTCTCAACAGTAGCAAGATTGTTTTTCTAATTAGCATTGCTCCTGAATCCACTTAGCGTTAACAGATGAGCAACCAATTAATTCCCCAATGATCTGAAAACGTCTGGGAGTTAAAGGCGAAGATGAAAGGAATTGGCTCATTTGTCATAGCCTAGAACAGCGTTTCTCAACCTCTAGGTCGCGATCCCTTTGAAGGGTCGAACGAGCCCTTTTACAGTTGTCGCCTAAGACCATCGGAAAACACGTAGTTACTGCTGAAGTTTTGAAGTAGCAACGAAAATAATTTATGGCTGGGGGTCACTATAACATGAGGAACTGTATTAGAGGGTCGAGGCATCAGGAAGTTAAGAACCCCTGGTCTAGAATGCGTGACCGTATAATACTTCACAGCATGGTGGCATTATCTGCTATACGATCGTCTTTTCCATTAATGTGATCATTATCTGTACCCTTCCTTTTGATTACGTCTTTCCCGTTTGCATTGGTGTATATTTACTAATATTAAGGATTTTTTAAACGGACTATACAGTCAATTGAAACTGACATCGTCCTGAAGGTTGGTTGCTAATCCTAATAATCATGTGTCTTGCCAGGCGGTTTAGGCGTCTATGCCTCTTCATAGTCATCGGTCTTTAATATCCTTGTCCAATTCAGCTAAAGATGTTACCCCAATACACCGTAGGAAACCATCAACAATTATCTTCTATTGTTGCTTTCGTCTCGTCTGCCATTGACCTTTTAGTTAATCTGATGCATCTACCATCGACCTGTTAGTTAATCTGATGTTCTCATCACCTGGACTGTTTTGTTTTGTTTCTAGAAACATAGATGTATATTACCAGCAAAGTACTTACAAATGTGCCGGTTCTCACAACATTCATGAAGAACACCTTGTCCCTATTGGGGGGGGGGGGGGGGGGGGGTTATAGTGGTGTGGGGGGTAATGGCTCAAACAATGGCATCAAAGAAAGAATTTATTATTAATTCACAATGACAATAGCCAATGCTACCCATCCCAGTAACTATTTGCATTCCACTTTCTATTTATTCTTCACAAAACAAAACAACAGACCTGAAGGATATTGATGAGAAGCTGACAGCACACTATACATTCCGCTGATACAATTCCTGATTAACGACACACACAAAAATCCACATACATAGCATATATGTTGTCTAGCGGTTGAGTTCCTTAATTCAGAGCCCTAACAAGAATTTTCAACGAAACCTTGACCCTTCTAAAAAGTATTATTAAGCTCGATCAACATACTCTATGAAGGATCGCTTCGTAGATTTATTTTTCTTTAGCTGTACACGTGCACTTGATTGTCATGTTCGCGCTTGAAGACGCCATGTGACAGAAATATCTTTAAATACAATTATTGATCTTACACTTAGATCAAAGATTCGGCTTAACCTCGGAATGTATTTATTTTTCATGTTTTTCTGAGTGGCTAAAGCTACCTTCCTGTTCTTCTTATTTCCTGGCCTTCAGATTCTTTGAACTGATGTACATTTTAAATTATTTGCTCTATTGCCCTGTTGCAGCTAGAGGTTCGCATGCGATCAGAAGATCGTCGGTTCGGGACCTGACTGTAGCAGAATTTTTTTTCAAAATGACTTTGGCTCTCAGGTCGACCCAGCATTAAGTGGGTACCTGATATATTTCTAGGAAGTAAAGGCGGCTAAAGTTTGCCACATCACCCACCTAGTACCGATCTGTCTATAAAATATCTAGCACTATAAGCACAATACGCCTGAAGGCGTAAAAA
>CAJHNH020002028.1:120000-128792 GCA_905116865.2 Candidula unifasciata
AATATACGCCCAACTTATTTCAGGGGTAGGGCAACTCATGCTCTAGAACTACAGAATATCTAATATTCTTAGGCACACTTGGCTGGACACTCCCACTACTATAAAAAGGTAGCCCCTAGGTTATGATAATATACTATCATAGCCATGTTATCACAGATTACACTTATTAATCACACAAACATAAAACTAGACAGTTAGAATGGTGAAAAAGGGATACCCAAGTCAGCCATGAAAATTTCGAAATGAATGTAATACTTTCAACACATACATATGTATAAATATCAAGACAACCAAGATGGTTTCCAGTAAAAGGAGTTCATTACTTAACGTCACAGCAATGATGTTTAAACAGCCAGAGTCAGTTCTTAAACAAGTACATGATTCATTACTGTGAATTAAAGGTAGCCATGGAAAGAGAGCATGAATGTCACCTCAGAGTTTACTTAACCAAACTGGTAGGTCTCGGCTCCCCTCAGTCCATGGTGACTTGAACCGGCTGACTCAATAGATTGTTTTTCCTCTGGTTGATCTGGTAACCACTGATTGTCTCACATGTGAGGACAAAGGAACTACATTGGAGCCCAACAAAGCACCTGACGAAGGATTCCTTGGATTGATGACACAGGTGGCCTGCAATACTGTCTCTCAGCTACTGGAACTCACACACAAGCTCCTGAAGAAGGATTCCTTGGATTGATGACACAGGTGGCCTGCAAGACTGTCACTCAGCCACTGGGACTCACACACAAACTCCTGCCATGTTGATGTTCTGCCAACAACAGGTAGAGTTTTGGGTAGGTTTGGTGATAGGAATGGTATGGGTTGGTGATTGCTGGTTGGAATATGATTCGTCTGCCTGACCTCTAAGGAGATTTCATCCCAAGCTTAGGAATCCTTTAAGGATTAAACTGGTACTTTGAAAGAAGTTTGGCAAAAGAATGCCCGCTCCAAACTAAGCTTCTGGTCTCTAGAAAAGAAGTCCCTGTATTCGTGCCCAAGGAGTAAAAAGGCTTACAGGAATTTCTGAATAATATTATCGAAATATTTATCCCACAGTTGCAAGTTTGAAAATGTAGGCTTCTCAAAACAACTAAATGGTCTAGAAATGTTTATTTCACAAGAGAGAGGTATATATCAATATAAGGGACTATATACGCCCCCCTCCCTCCCTCGGACGGGTTTAAATTTGAAATGTGACGTGCCCGCTAGGGATGTCGGCGTCACGACTAGTCCACAGTTTAGGGTTGGCTGTTCGCTTCACGACAGCAGGGATAAACATAAAACGCGTACACACTCACACACATACAGATACACATAAAAACACTCACGCACGCACATATCTAAATACACACACACACATACAAGAAAAATAGGGTGAAGAGTAAATAACTGTTTGTTTATGTTTATGGAACTGATCAACATTAAGGCACACGGGTGTAACCCATAAGTGCTTCGTTCTACTTCTAACTCAAGTCTCGAGGGGGATGCCATACCCCGAGACTACTCAGCCTCGATAATAGTAAATAACTAGTAAATAGTGAGACAAAAAATAGTAAATAACTATAGTCGGGAGATGTGAACCAGCGTCATTGCACGCTGTTATAAACCATAAATGCTCTGCAACCAGTACAGACAGCTGATAGGAAATTGTCACCCTGTGTCGCCATCCGCACATAACTTTGAAGCTACAGCGACGTGCCTCAATTTACCCCCAGAGTGTCAGTTCTGGTACCCATTTCCAAGAGGTAGGTGAACCGCAGGAATCGCCGGGTATCGAGCTCCGACCGTGTGCTGCAGCGAGTCGCAGCTGGATTTGAACACAAGTCTCCTATAGACTGCGCTAACGCGGCCAAGTGAGTAAATAACTATATACCCACATAGGAGTTATGGTGCATACACTGTGCGTCTAAAACATGTATAGGCACATACGCAGAAAGCCAAACACACTTGTTTCACATACTTCTTCTCCTTCTGCTTTCGCTTTACAGTTTTAGCTGGCACGATGTATTGTGGTTTACAGATAAGCAGGGAAATCGGCGGCTTTCAATCATCAAATTTCAGTAAAATTCTAATTAGTCGACTACTACCACACGCAATAGTTGGAGGGATGAGAGGTGGGCTGGGTCCGTTGGTCATAATAAAAAAGAACTACCTGGTTTCCCACAAAAAACACGCTCACGAACAACACGACAAGCGAGCTCCTAAGCCGAATGCACACGGGCGCCTACATATACGCACACACACACATACATATATTCAAGCACACATGCATGCAGTCATACATACATGCATATCGTAAGTATAGATAAACACTCAGTCATACATACATGCATATCGTAAGTATAGACAAACACAGTCATACATACATGCATATCGTAAGTATAGACAAACACAAAGTCATACATGCATGCATATCGTAAGTATAGACAAACACACAGTCATACATACATGGATATCGTAAGTATAGACAAACAAACAGTCATACATGCATGCATATCGTAAGTATAGACAAACACACAGTCATACATACATGCATATAGTAAGTATAGACAAACACACAGTCATACATACAAGCATATCGTAAGTATAGACAAACACACAGTCATACATACATGCATATCGTAAGTATAGACAAACACACAGTCATACATACATGCATATCGTAAGTATAGACAAACACACAGTCATACATACATGCACATCGTAAGTATAGACAAACACACAGTCATACATACATGCATATCGTAAGTATAGACAAACACACAGTCATACATACTTGAATATCGTAAGTATAGACAAACACAGTCATACATACATGCATATCGTAAGTATAGACAAACACACAGTCATACATGCATGCATATCGTAAGTATAGACAAACACACAGTCATACATGCATGCATATCGTAAGTATAGACAAACACACAGTCATATATGCATGCATATCGTAAGTATAGACAAACACAGTCATACATACATGCATATCGTAAGTATAGACAAACACACAGTCATACATGCATGCATATCGTAAGTATAGACAAACACAGTCATACATACATGCATATCGTAAGTATAGATAAACACACAGTCATACATGCATGCATATCGTAAGTATAGACAAACACACAGTCATACATGCATGCATATCGTAAGTATAGACAAACACACAGTCATACATGCATGCATTTCGTAAGTATAGACAAACACACAGTCATACATGCATTCATATCCTAAGTATAGACAAACACACAGTCATACATACATGCATATCGTAAGTATAGACAAACACACAGTCATACATGCATGCATATCGTAAGTATAAACAAACACACAGTCATACATGCATGTATATCGTTAGTATAGAAAAACACACAGTCATACATACATGCATATCGTAAGTATAGACAAACACACAGTCATACATACATGCATATCGTAAGTATAGACAAACACACAGTCATACATACATGCATATCGTAAGTATAGACATACATGCATATCGTAAGTATAGACAAACACACAGTCATACATACATGCATATCGTAAGTATAGACAAACACACAATCTTACATGCATTCAGTAATAGCAACGTTGCTTTGTCAGAAAAACAGACAGACATTCGTAAATCGATAAATATTTGCTAGTATACAAGCTACGTATACACGATGCTCTTATGAATTCATTTTGATTGTTCTAGAAATGTGTGTGTAAAAGGGGGAGGGGGGGGGGGAAGTGAATATTAATCAAAGCAGCAAACACAGTTAAAAAAAAACGTAATTGTATATAGACAGCATAGTAAAGCCGCGTTAACACGAATTCCACGAGATCGCAAACTGAAAAGTTCGTCTTAAAAAATCTCGTAATTAGTGCTAATGGAGGCTAATGCACTGTAATAGTACATGTGCAAGAATGCTGGGATTCAAATGTTGTTAGTGTTAACCGAGTGTTCGGTTAGAACGAGTTTGGGTTAATGAATTTTACTTTAAATATTACAAGACACCTATCCAAAGATATAATGCAATGAAGTATTAGGCATAAAGAGCTAGACGTATATTTTATAGACCATTCTTCACCCAGTGGGTGATGGGGTCAGCATTACGCCGGTCGCCTTTATTTCCTGGCACTGTGTCTGGGACCCATCAAAGGCAGGGTCGACCTGGGAGCCAAGGTCACTTTTGAAAAAAAAAGTCCGTTACTGACAGGACCCGAACCCACGCCCTTCCGATCCGCTACACCATGGCAGCTTCTTCTTCTCTGAAGTACTTTTATACAAATATGAAACATGCTAAAGTTATTAATAATTATTCAAAAGCATATAAAAAGATTTCTTAAAAAAAAAAATAAAGACAGCAATGAGTAATGAAGCAGAATGACATTAGTAGCAGATAAAACCCATACACGAGAGAAGTGATTGAAGACAACATGAATAAAGGCATAGTAAAGAAAGGAAGTGAAGAACACAGTCTTTATAAAAAGAAAAAAAAAAAAAAGAAGGAAAATTAAAATATGAAATATTAAGCCCCAAATAAATAGCAAACTTAAATATATTTAACAAACAGTCACGCACACAAAAAACAAAACCGAGCTTGTTTTGCAATTATGATATTCCCAGTTATTCCAAGGCTTTGGCCAGAAAGTGACAAGTAACGATTGAGAGTAGTAAAGATAACATGCATTTAATCTATGAACTTTACAAAATGAAAACCTTTTGAAAGCATCGAAATTGCACGAATAGCTAAAAATTGATGCGAGATAAGAAACTCTCACACACACACACACACACACACACACACACACAAACACACACACACACACATATATGTAAATATATATATATATATATATATATATATGTATGTATAATACCAGTACCACCACCATCACCACCACCAATAATAATAATAATACATGCATACCAACGTGCTTTAAGAAAACGTCTACTTGACATGATATATATCTTATGTAAGAAAAAGTCACGTTCGATACATTTCAGCAAGAAAGTAATGAAATGTTATGTCTAAAGATTTTTGTTAGAGCCTTTGTCACTTAAGTAGCACATACTGCTCGACTCATACGACGGGTGATTTGAGCTGATCGCCTTTATTTCTCATATTTCCTAGAACCTATTTCAGGCTTTGTAGAAGAAAAGGTCAATTTCGCTTTGATGTTAATTGAAACCAAATACCTTAGGACCAGCCAAGCTTCTAGATTTAATTTTCTCTCTGCGTGAGTTTTCGGGGGTGAATTAACACATTAGTTTAGATGCAACCGGGGTATTGATTCTGATACTCATGTTAGAAATACCTAAGATAGATAGAGTAACATAGCAGCTTCGGCATGAAGAATTCAATAGTCATAGAATATTAGCTAGTAAGTAAATAGCTTACTGTCTCCCAATCCTTAAGAAAGAAAATAAGGGCTATTGGGCTAAAATGGTATAGACAGATTCTCAGAATATCGTGGACAAAGAAGAAGAGAAATACTGACATTTTAAAAGATATGAACATCAACGAAGATTGGTTGATAAACAGTATCTTGCCTCGGAAGCTGAAATAGTTTAGACATATCAAGCGCCATAACGAACTGAAAAACAAAATAATAGCGGAAGACATGGTACCAGGAAGGAGCGACAGGTACCGACCAACACGAAGATGTGCACGTGTTATGAGTGACTCCTTGAATATATAAGTACATGAGGGGGAAGAGCTAGCGAGAGATCTAGTTTCTTTCAGGTAGATTGTGATGCGAGCGACGTTCTGCAAAGGACCGGCTACATGATGATGATGAAGCAAATAGCACTGCTGTAAATTTATTTCATGAGAAGAACTGTGTTCTAGACAACGTTGTAAAAGTGTCAGAGAACGTTGTGACAACTGAAGAGGTTAGCGATAGGAAAGGTCATGGCAGGCAGAGAGACATAACTGTGGAGTGTCTAAGGCTTGGCATAGACTTGAATGGGACGGATCCAGAGTACCGAGATTTGAGGATGAAACATGTGCCGACACCCTATTACAAATCCAACGACGACAATGACGATGAAGGTGATAACGAAAATAATATTGATGATACTGATGATGATGATTCTTATGATAATGATAATGCTGATACTGATGATGATAATGATGACAATGACGCTGTTTATGGTGATTTTGACGATGATGATGCTACTGATGATGATATTGATGATGATGGTAATGTTAATGATGATAATGACGTTGATGATGGTTGTAATGATAATAATGACGATGATGATGATATAATCTAAATCGCTATCACATATCACCATGTTTATCTAAACTTTTTTAAGTTTGTTGCCAACCATTACCAGTCTGGATATTATTCAATGTATCACCGGGTGTTTATCGCTTGTGTGATGTCCTGGCGTGGTAGAACTTACATACATACACAACTGCTATTTATCTAGTAAAAGTACAAATTAAAATCGATAGCTTTATTTAAAAACAATGAGACGTCTTGTAAGATATTATTATAAATGGCAAATTTGAATTGGACCCACGAATCTGTCATCAGAAAAGAAGGAGAATTTATGAGATCACAACAATTAAAATATGAGATATTTTGTCATTTTATTGTTTCCTATTATTTACAGAAGAATGCTTAAAATACTTTGGACAACCAAAAAGAGCAACCAAGAGGTTTTAAAAGAAGCAGGAGGCCGAAGACAACTAATCACAGACATCAAAAGGAGAAGTCATCATTTTTATCATTCATGTTATGAGAAGAGGGAAAGTAGAACATGCTGTGACTACTGGAAAGATATGTGGAAGGATGAATAGAGGAAGACAACGAGAGAAGATTCCTGTCAGTCTTGTTGCATGGCATGGTGGGGTGTCGGCACAAGAACTGATACATGCTGCAGGAGATCGCAGATTGTCGAGAGGCATGGTCGCCTACGCCAGTCGGCAAGGCAACTGATGATGACTATTATTTCCGCAATGAAAGAGAAACAATGCTCATAAGCATCGAGCATCTTAAAAGGGGCAGGGAGCTGGGCGTATACTGAAAAGTTGGAGAGAGACAAATGTCAGAATTAACAAGTATCTTCATGGGGTTAAAATCACAGGCAGAAATGTGAATACTCGGAAATAGGCCACCAGTTTAAATACGTTTTCTGTTTGCAAACCATTCTTGTCAAAGTGTAGACTATATGGTAATACAGCAAACTAATGTCACCCAATTGTCGCCTCTAGCTTGCCAAATTAGTTCGACTGATTTCATCGATGGCAATTGGGGTCCAACAGTCTGGATAATTGCGTAAGTATAAGTTATTCGTCTGCAGTCTTTCCAGTAACTATGACAGCAGTGAGGTAATTTAACAAGCCCCGTGGGTATGTTGCAAATTGTTGGACAACATTTTGGTAAACTATGGGAGAGATGGTAATTTTGAAGTCTTGTTTCTCTACCTGACACACTTCATGTGGCGATCTAATGACGACAGTCATTTAACGCCTGGCTCGAAAAAGGCACTACCTTTCATGATTTCAAACGAAGCACATTTTCTAAAGTAAATGATTGTTTGTGTCCAATAAAAATGTTTTCAGCTCGATATCTAAATTGATCTTAAGTTGTATGTGCTCTCTTGATTGGCTTGAGCATTGATCTCTCTAAGACTTTACTACTAGTTCCCGTTTGATAGAAGTGAAGTAAATTTGGTTTCCATTCTTTCGATTACATTCTATTTTAGATTCACTGCGGATAACTTCGCATGGAACATCTTCGATTTCTCGAAGAAGGTTTCTTCTAATTTGTCTTTGCTTTTAAAAGGCTGGCATCCTGAGCCTCTTATTTCGTTTGTTTGAAAGAGATTTTCGATATCTACAACGTATGTTTTCTTTTAATTAATTGCAATGCCTTTTGTTTTAGTTCCCCCAATGATGTGTGATAGTTATTTTTCTTTAAATTTGTGTTTTATGTACTATATGTTTGCCCTGTTGTCTTATATTTAAGGCAGTCCTGGAATACATATGCTGCTGTCGGTGGCACCAACGTGTTTGTGTATGACCACCTTATTGCTGCAGTTGGCCTTCTGGTGAGTCACTGTCAGCCTAAACAGCGGAGGGGGTTTAATCATTCATTAGCTAATTTTTTTTTTTCTAAATAACTGTTTTCCTTTAACTTCACATAAAGTTATTTAAATAGTTAGATACATTAAATCCTAACAGATCTTAACTTCAAGGAATATTAGCTAATAAACAAACAGGCTCAGAAACTTCGAAATTTTTGCTATCTAAAGCTATCAGAATATTAGCAGAAGGCAAGGAACTAGTATTCAAGGGCAGGGGTCGAGCAGCACGAAGATGGGAACATGAGATATGTGAGATCATAGGTAGGAAAGTGTACAAGGGAGAGGTTGGTGAGAAACCCAGTTTTTTTTAAGGAGCCCGGTGATGAGAGCGGTGTTCTACACAAGACCAGCTACATGGTGATGAGATGACCAGACGGGTAAACATGTAAATAACAATTTTCAAGCGCAATAAAGGCGGGTATTTTGTTTCAGTTTTCTTCATCATGTTTATCAAACTAATAAGACAGGAAACAATTCTAGATCTGGATTCAAGTGCAAGAGTCACTGGGACAGAGACAAATCATGCCCTGTAAACAGCGTGCCAATTACTGGACAGAACGACATCAACTTGGAAATGTCTCTAGCGGACATGAGTCCTTGTTTGTTGTTGTTCTTGTTTGTCATTTTTGGTGTTGGTGATGTTAAAAGTGTTGTGGGTGATGTTGGCGTTGTTGTTGTAGACAGTGTTGTTCTTGACACTGGGAGG
>CAJHNH020002029.1:0-12500 GCA_905116865.2 Candidula unifasciata
CACTCATTGATCTGGGTCAAACACACACATACTTTGATTAACACAGCCCTGACCCAATTCTGTCCCCATTTCGTATGTACAGATTCTTTAGTTAGTTTAAAACGTACACAATTGTAAGGGTATTAAGTTTTATCAGTATGGGTGGTTTATTGAGGGCATAAGCTATTTAGTCTGTACAGTGGAAGATCTACGTTCGAATCCGCTTCTCTAGCGATCAAGAACGGTCGAACTAAGTGGAATCACACAGCCGATACTGATTTATCTACAGCAGTGACTACTTTACAGACATCATTCTAGGTACTCGTAAACTATAATTAACTTACCCAAGCATATGTAAAAACTGAGACATTCCAGATTGCATAGAAAAGTGAAATTTATACAGGCACAGATTAACACATCTGGACGCTTGAGAAGCTGGCAAGGAGAATAGCGTCACTTAGACACTTCAGGCGTTGGTACAAAAGAAGTCCCTTGTATACTTGGGCAAGGAGTAAATCGGTTTCCAAGAAACCTCAAATAACTCCCTTAATATATCTCCAAGAGATATACATTTAAAAGTGGAGTTTAGTTAAAGTAACCAGAAAAGGCAGACATAATAATGTTGTCCAATACAGGCCTATATATATAGATATAAGGGACTATATATTTCCGGGCGAGTCCAAGTTTGAATTTTGTGCAGATTACAGGTAAGACAGGTTATCAGCCTTACAGACCGATGCGTAATGGCTATCATTTCACGACACAGACCAGGCTCTTAGCCTTGGCTGGCAGCTGGTCTAGGAGAAAAGCTCTGACAGGCTGACAGATAGAGCACTGCTCTTCTGATCTGGCAGCTTCTGCAGCCTGCTTTGTTCCAAACGTACTGGTTTTACCTTTCCTTTGGAGTAAACAAGGCAGGTCGAGAGAGGAATCGTGATGCATGGGCAACACATGGTCTCTACATAACCGCCCAGGATTTGTACTATGGAGAAGATGAACTTCATCCCTGGCCCTAATTGGGCATGGGCTGTTAGTCCCATGTCTCCTCATAGCGCAATATAACACTATCGTCTGGAAAGACGGAAAGGTGCCACTCAAGTTGGTCTTGCCTGGCACATTCGTCATAGGCGGTAATTCCAATGCTTTTCTATAGCACAGTAGAAAGTATGTTCTGGAAATAACATAAATGTGTCAACATATTTCTAGGGACATGAGAGGAGGAAATACTGTACACCAGCGGTTCTAAACCTGCTGGTCGCGACCAATTTTTATGTGTGTGGGTCAAACAATCCTTTCACAGGGGTTGCTCATGACCATCGGAAAACACATATTCATTGAAGTTATGAAGGAAAATAATTGTTAGGGGGTCGCCACAATAAATGTATAAATGATTAGTCTTATTTCAAGGAAACAAAAACAATCAGATACAGAGGCCTGGAAGAGATGGGAATAAAAAGAGAGTTGTAGAAAGGAATAAAATGAGAGACAGTTGAAATATTTTAGCCACATTAAAAGACAAAACACTTTTTGTAACCGTACATGTCGGAAAAGTCAAACACAGTCTAGAGTGAATGGTAGATAACGATACAAGTGAGAAGAAAACACCGAGAGAGGAACGAACAACAGTTTGAGAGGGTGTACAACAAAAACAGAATGTGTCAGAGATCCAAAGCTGCCAACCCTTGTTGCGGAGATGGTACCTGAACGATTGTATTGGTCGACACGGGAGAGAAGTCCTTTAGTCACGAGGTGTATTATTTGTTAAAGTGATCTCCCTTATTTTACGAGCAGCTGTAATTTTAGTCTGCACGGGCATTCCGCTAACTGCTGAGTGTTCGTCACCTCGCCGAACACTTACTTTCTTCTTCTTCGCGTTCACCAGCTGTAAACTCTGGCGGAAGGTTCTGGTTGCTCGTCCACTACTCAACTGCAGTCCTGCTCCAGAACCTGAGTGTTGCGTGTGCATCAGTTTTACAGATCTCATTCTCTTGAATACAGACTGTTGGTTCCTTGCCTCTCCGGCAGATGCACTCCGACTTCAATGGAAGCTCCCCAATTAGTCGACTCTTACGACATGCTTTTAGGGAGGCAGTGGGTCTATTCTAGTTTTCCCCACAATGGGGCTCCGAAACCTACACGGGGGACTTACTTTCTTACTTACTGAGTCGATTCTCGTCTACTTTGGGGTGTATAGGTTTTTAGAGAGAGCACCAGACTTCTCTGTCAGCCGTTTTCTGTTGGCTTGTTTGAGGTTTGAGATTTTGAACAACGGATCAACATCATGGCACACGGGTAGTAACCCATAAGTGCTCCCTTCTTCTAGCTCAAGTCTGAGTTCGAAAAAGCTCAGCACAGTGCACAGGCTCTGTAGCACCGGCGAGGATCTTGCAATACTTTGGGTAGATTGTTAACACCAAACTTTGCCCGGGCAGCGCCGTTAGGCCTCTCTTTTCGATTTCCAACTGACAAGGGATTTTTTAAAGTGCGCAACAATGCACACGGGCGTCTGACTTACTACATAGGGACCAGGGGGAATTACTAGAAGTCCAAGTCCACGTGAAAAAATCCCAACCTTACCGGGGATTAACCCGGAACCTCAAGCACTCGAGGCGGACACCATGCCTAGAGATCACGCAAGCCTCCCGTTTTGGCCTTTTCCCACTCCTCTGTCAATCAGGGATTGTCGGATGTTGTCTTCCCAGTGAACCCTGGGTCGTCCCGGTTGTATGGTTCCCTGGTTCTTGGCATCCCACGTCTACCACTACCACAATGGCCGATTCTTTCTTATTCTGCTTAAATATCCAAACTATCCTAACTGTGACTGATCTATTTGAGTTTGTAAGTCCAGGATTTCAAGATCATGACGTACTGTTTGATTGCGAATTTTGTCCGTTCTTGTCACTTGGACCACCAAGTGGAACGAGGGAAAGTCAATAAGTAAGACACAAATGGTTATGTATTGGCAAGAAAATGTAGTTGGTGGTTTCTAAAGGTCTCATTAGCTGACAATAACATAGAAGTTTATGTCTCTATTCGTTTGATGGCGTTAGGTGTTGCATGCGCATTCGCAACACAGAAACAAAATGGCAACTTGCTTATGGAGTGTACCCTTAAAGAACAACATGCGATTGGGGCCGGGGCGGGGGAACGAGAGCTGCTTGCAAAGAAAATTTAAAAGGAAACGCTTTCTGTTATGCTGACAAATATTTGTCCCGTAAAGCAATGCAATGAAAACCCACCTTGGCGGGAGACATTTCGCGAATGAGACAGAAGCAGAATCTGAAGTGAAAACGTGGTTTAGAAAATAGAGCACGCAGTTTCATGCATGATGTTTGGGAGGACTGATAAAACGATGGGATAATTGCATCAATGTTGGTGGAAATTATGTTGAAAAATAAAGGGACAGTGTATGTGTGTAAAAACAACGGTTTTCAAGTTGTTTTCGTCTTTAGGTAGTCTTTTTTTAAACAACCATTTGTTACTCACTTACTGTCTTCCCCTCGTACATCAGTAACAGATCCAGACGTTGACCACGCAGAATATGGACCGCTAAAATATCTGAGATACTAAAAAGTACTTTATACAAAGCGAACAGAAGAACCAGTTCCATAGATCCCTTCCTGCCCTGACGCCGCGATGCATTCCAGAAGTAGAGACAAGAAAATGCTGTAAACAGGCATAACGCAATTACGTCACTCAATGAACGAATGAGAAGACTATAAAGTAGACAGCCAGAAAAATTAAGGTTGGCCAGCACTAGTGTAAATGATGTAAAGGACAAGCTACTTGATATGTGTGTTTGTATCTGTGTGTATGTGTGTGCATGAGCGCGCCTCAGTATTGTCAGCTTGTATATATTAGGCAACCGTCAGTACCTAGGACTGTGAAGCTGTTTTCTCCTTCCTCTCTCTCTCTCTCTCTCTATGTGTGTGTATATATATATATATATATATATATATATATATATATATATATATATGTGTGTGTGTGTGTGTGTGTGTGTGTGTGTGTGTGTGTGTCCTCTGCTAAAACATTCACATGCTTCCTTCTGTTTATTCAGCGTTTCTTCATTCATTATTCACCATTTTTGTCCGCATACAACAACAGGTCATCCATAACTTTTGAATAAACAGATTCATTGTACTTGTCGCAATCCTTGTTGTTCATCTTTACACCCAAACCCCCGTCTAAAGGCGATCTCCGAGCTCCTGTGTTAAGTGACTAGTGTGTGCTCATGTGCTCTTGTATCCCGTTAGCTCCAGTTCCCACATTACTCTTGACACTTACCGTGTTGAGTGTTTTCAAGCTGTCGACACTGTGTGATCCTGGTATCGTGACCTCACAAACTAAACTGACACAGTACATGTCAATAAGTTTTGTGACACTGGTACACACTGGTATCAGTAGTTCTCAATAAACACTGACACATTATACATAAACACTGTGTGCGACACTTGCCTCATTACTTCATAAATCAAAATGTGCATACATTAATACCCATACCAGCAAAGAAATAACAACCAGAATGGCGAGATCGTGTCTTCTCTGTCTCCACATACGGTTGTGACTCGTAGACACTTTCACAACATTAACAGAAAAAATGGGGACTTTTCAACTGAAATGCTTTTGAAGGATTCTCAGAATAACATGGACCAAGAAGAAAATAAGTATTGATATCCAGATCCTAATAGAACCGAACAAAAAGGAAGACTGGCTAGTAAACAGCATCTTTTCTGGGAAATTGAAATAGTTTGGTCACATCAAGCACCACAGTGGATTAGAAGAGAATGAGATTTGTAAAACTGATGCACACGCAACACTCAGGTTCTGGAGCAGGACTGCAGTTCAGTAGTGGACGAGCAACCAGAACTTTCCGCCAGAGTGTACAGCTGGTGAACGCGAAGAAGAAGAAGAAGAAGGAATAATAGCAGAAGGCACCGTACCAGTACAGAGGTACAGGAGCTGATCAGCGCTAAGAGAAGATCAAGGTATAATTGACACCTTCTTGGGCAGGACAGTGCACGGGGGGGGGGGGGGGGCGGGGGAGTTGGAGAGAGACTGAGTATCTTTCAGACAGACCGTGATGATAACGACGTTCTGCTAAGGGCCTGCTACGGTTCTACCTGAAGGTTTGGCCATCCCCGAGATTACAAGATCTTCAGTGTAAAGTGAATGCAGTAAAAGTTGACATCAAGAAACTAGGCTTACAACTCAGTTGCAAGAAAACGAAAATTATAGTCATCACCAAGAAGAGATATCAAAATGTGAAACATATCCACACGGCAAATTTCTTAAGGAAGTTAATAGATATAACAATGTAGCAACAGTCATAACATCCAATGTAAGATGTCTTGCAGAAATAAGAAAAAGAATCGCAATGGCAACGGAGGCCTTTAGCAAGATGTAAACATTTTCACCAAGAAGAAGAAGTCAACTTAGTGAGGAAAAGACTGTTAACGTGTTATGTAGAATGTGTTGTTAAATGCGTGTGAAACGTGACAGAAGACACGAGATTAGATGAAACAACATGGCTAAGAATGTGTGAACAAGGAATTAGGAGTGGATGCGGCAAGGACTGGCGTATGAGAGGAAGAGAGCAACGTGTGCATAATCAGTGTGCTACGGGAACAGTTAGCATCTACACCTTGAGACATTTGCTGCGGGAGACGGAGCACCTATGGGTATATCCGGTGTACTCGATACAAAGATGTGGGTTACTGGGATAGAAAAACAAACGAAGCAGTCTTCATCGAGATAGATGCAGCCTTAAAGTTACAATTAGTTGTAGACAGTCATTATTTGTAGGATATATTATGAGAAGGAGTGGACGCGGGATCTGGGTAACAACTGGCGAAATTGGTGGAAAGAGAGAAAGAGGAAGGCAAAGAAGTGAATACATGGATGGCCTGACCAGCTGGATGGGGCGAGGCAACTACATTGAACTGATCCATGATACTGGTGATCGTTTAAGTAAATTACAGATTACTTTTCACGCTTTTTAGGCAAATCGGGCATATGAGAAGAGCGCCCATATGTTTACAGACCGTCGCCACCATGTGGGTAATGTGGTCAGCATTACGCCGGATGTCTTTACTTCCCCAGGACAGCCATCCTGGTACCCATTTTAGGCTGGGTCGACCTGCGACGAACAATTGGTGATCTTGTGAGATAGCGAAACATGGGAGCTCATGTTTACCGGCACGGCACATGATGATGATGATGAGATAACTGATTTCTTCTTCTTGGCGTTCACCAGCTGTAAACTCCAGCGGAAAGTTCTGGTTGTTCGTCCATTGCAGGAATTTTAGTCTTGTTTCAGAACTTCAGTTTTGCGTGCACATCAGATTTACAGATCTGGCTTATTTGTATACAGGCTGCTGGTTCCTTGCCTGAGGCAGATGCCCTTCTACTTCGAAGGAAGCCCCTAATAAGTCGACTCTTACGACATGCTTGTTGTGGAGGCAATGGGTCTATTCTTGTTTTCCCCTACCCCGAAGGACAAAAGCCGAACACCAACGGTATCCGACATCTGTAAAGGGTTAAGCTGTGCAGCAAAAATGAGCAATCCCGCCTGACTGTGAAGACTGAAGAGCTCTGTGTCTAGCCCATTGTGACGGTAAAAGGTCACAAGTTCACATACCAAAACTGAGGTGCGAGTTTAAGAGGCTGTGCGATACTACACGTGAACAGTCAATGTATATCTCGGGTTGTTTGGAATGTGTGTACCACCTACCGGGGCTGCCAATGATGGGTTTAACCCCTCCCCCCCCCCCAGAATTGGGGTTTTATTTGACGCCTTTGGTTCAAATTTTAAAATCTAGGTTTAAAAAAAATATAGGGATACATTTTTTTTTAAACCTAGATTTTAAAATTAAAATATATCCCTATATTTTTTTAAGTATCCAGAAACCATGAGTTGTAAACCCTTTGACTCGGTACTATGGATATCGCTAACCTTCGGCCTTGATTCCATTATAAGTACCGTTAATCTGGGAGAAATGTGGCTTTTCTGCCTATTTCCGGGAGTGAACCCGGACCACAAGGATTTCGTCACCCGGCCGCCGCGAAAGTCAGGTTTAACCAACTACGCTAGAGAGCCGGGCATATCCCTATACAAAAGTGGGTAAATGTTCCGTTACGTAACTATAAAATTTGTACTTTTTAACAGTCTAGGTTTTTAATTTTTGTTTTTCGTTCCTCGCCTATGTATTGCTTGGGTTTTTGTTAAGCTTTGCTGGGATTTTCCACACACACAAAAAAAATTCCATTGGCAGCCCTGCCATGTACGTTTTGTTTCCGGTACATATTCTGATTCACACATATTTATTTGTATTCGTGTATACACGAGGAAGATTATATGTTGACCAGTTCGTATTTAATTGGTCTCATTGTAGGGGATAACAAGAATATACCTACTGCCTCCCTGACAAGCATGTCGTAAGAGTAAACTTATTAGGGTTTTCCTTCAAAGTCATAGTGCATCTGCCTGAGAGATAAGGAATGAACAGTCTGCATTAAACACTTTCTGTAAAACGGACGTGCATGCAGAACTCAAATTCTTGAATCAGTCTAAAGTCCAGAAGTGGATGAACAACCGGAACTTTTCGTTGGAGTTTACAGCCGGTGAACGCGAAGAAGAAAATTAAGAAGAAGAAGAAGAAGAAGAAGAAGAAGAAGAAGAAGCAGAAGAAGGAGGAGGAGGAGGAGGTGGTGGAGGAAGAGGAGGAGGAAAAAGAGGAGGGGAGAAAAGGAAGACACAGGCGAGAGGGTGGATTTTACTGTGTCATGTTTATCCTACATGACTGCGTCTCTCGCCGCGAAGCAGACATTTGCCCACAGGAGCATTACACAAAGCATGAACATCATAACCCCAGCAACAACCTCCTTCAATCTCTGAAACACCGGCCTTCCAGTGGTGAGGGGTGCATGCACGGGCTGTACTCGACTCTCACACTTTCCATTGCAACAACAACAACAACAACAACAACAACAACAACAACAGCAGCAGCAGCAGCAACAACAAATGCATTTCTGAATTATTTATTGTAACTGTTTGCTTTTTCTTACACATACTCCTCGTTTCATTGCTAAGGCGAAATAGGCGTTGCCTAGTGCAGCAAAGCCTTGCATATGATATCATCGTCTAGTTTAAGAATGGAGGTGGAGGCAGTCTCTGCTGGCTTCCGCTGGTTTGGGAATCAGCTGTACACACATGTCCATCGGATATTTTCTCCAGGTCATGTCGCTGTATTGAAAAATGAGCAGGTAGATAGATTGGCTAGCGCTGCACCACTTGGTGGTGAATTGATACATGACAAGTTAGGATTGTAGGGTCCTTTGGGAGCGAGTGAACAGTGCAGATGCGCAGATAGATCATGACGGTCTAAGGAGAATGGCGCTGCGAGGAGTTACAGGGGATCTGGCTGACACTCAACACTCAGGGGAGGGATGAGACGGATAAACAATCAGACGGTTGCTGGTACCATCAGAATCGGAACTCTTCGCTTTACTGCTGAAGATGGAGGACGGAGCACTAATGGGAGTATCCCGAGTGATGTGATGTCGATTCTAAATTCAAAAATACTCGCTGCATGCTTACGCTACTCGCAAAGAAACTAACGCATGAGAGCTACCAGTTACCAGTACTTCGATACCAACTGTACACTCATTTTCTCAACAGTGAAGAGAGGAAGAGGAAAATATCACTTGATACCATCTCCCGTGTAATCGTTACCTTATAATGCTTGATCACATTTCGCCGCTGCTACATTCACGAACCGAAGAAGTCAGTCTGAAATAGAACTCGCAAACGTCATTACACACGGCACACCGTTTAACCATATAATGTCCAAACAGACCTGCAAACACTTCGTGTCAACAACTGGATAGAGAAGGCTAATCAGAGAAATGAATGGAGGCGAGTGATATCTATGGTAACTGGGCACCATGAGTAAAACAAAAAGCAGGCAACACTTTAACCTAACAGTAAATGTCGCCATAGGTGACTAGTGGAGCTGACGTGAGACTGACTCCTTCGATTATATTCAGGAGTGTCGGACAAAATATGGAAAGGGCTCTCAAACCTTGTTTAAATGTGCAATAATAATAACGTTTATTATTATCATCACTGAGCAAGCAAAGGAAGGCTTAAATCCTTTAAGGCCACAGCCCCTAGAACAAATTATTGAGTAGTGCCAAGAGGCTTGTTTTGTTTAACTGCACAATAATAATAATAATAATAATAATTTATATTATTGTGCGCTGAATGGCAAATAGAATTTATATGAAAAGCAACAACCAAAGCTTAAACATAGAGCATCCATATATGAGGGTTGTGGAATGGGTGGGGGGGAATTATTGGGGGTTGCTTCCTAAGAATACTGAAAAAAGGGGTGGGGTGGGGCGGAGTTAGTTCCCCACCCCGATATATGTTGGGGAAGGGGGCAAGTGCCTCAACATGTCTGAGCTTCCGGTGCCTATGTTCCAGGTGCATTATTATTTTTCGTTTTAAATCAACACATTATTATTATTACTATGCTATCAATCAATCAATCAATCAATCAATCAATAACTGCCATCACTGCCCCGCTGGATATTCATACATGTACTCCGTCTTCTTCATCATGGCCCAAGGAAGAGTCGACATGCTAACTGTACTTGAAACAATAAAATATTTTAAATAATATTAGTTAGTTAGTTAGTTAGTTAGTTAGTTAGTTAGTTAGTTAGTTGGGTTATCCTCATTGCACTCCGGACATGTCCATAGGTGCTCAGATCCTCCCCTCAGTATGAACCCCAACGTCCGATGGCTAATAGTACCAGTTCTATGTTGATTAACAAGTCTTCTGGCGTAGCTGGTGTGCGTCTCGTTTTTTGCTGTGCCGATCTTAATTCCCAAGTCTGCCATTCTGGCGAGTGATGTCGATTCACTGCCACCAAAGTCCTCTATCCTTCCCATTTCTCTGAGGGCATTGATAATATCAGCATGATCCATAGGCTGACCGTCGGTAGTGATAGCGGATCCAGCCAACCTGTCAGCTCTTTCATTTCCATCGACGCCTGCGTGTCCCGGAACAAAAATAAAGGTGACTCCACGAACAGTGGACTTCTGTAATGATTCAAGCCATTGTCTTCGCACTGAACCTGCCTGAACCCTCCGGATCATACTCATTGAATCACTGAGTATAAAGACGCGGGTGTATTTTTGTGTTTCAAGCCAGGCAAGCGCTTGTGTCACTGCCATCACCTCCATCGTCATGCTGCTGGCTGTCATGGAGAAGGCGCCGTTGGCTTCTTTGACTGTTCTGCCCGCTGAGCGTGCTGTAAATGCCCATGCGCTTCTTCTTTGGCGTATAACGGATCCGTCTGTATAGATTATTGCATCTGCTTCGTCTGAATTTTCACCGATGAGAGCGTTGACCTCTGCATTAACAGCAACAGGATTCTCTTCTCTACATCGCCTGTTGAGTGTGACAATACAGGAAAATGTACAAATAAACGTCTGAGGCACGGGTATCCATTCTGCACCAGGTATGATGTCGGTTAGGCTGCATATTTGCCTAATAACATCTTCTGCCCGACCTAGCCACGATTTCCCCCTCTTCAGAGGGTGTTTCTTATCAGCGCATATTTTGAGATATGCCCGAGCCCTCCACATCCTGATCCTTTAGTTCATTGTTGGAAAGTCAAGTAGATACCTCATAGCTCCACAGGATGTGTCTCTAGTACATCCCAAAATAATGCGCATGGCTTCATTTTGCACTGACAGTGAGGATGGCCAGAGCGTATTCAATGGGGGAAAGGACCAGACCGTAGAATAGAAGTATTAGTAGTCTTTGCTCAATATTGGAAGCAGCCATAATCCTCATTGCAGATAGACCTTTGCGTGCTTTTGTTATCACATGGTCAACGTGTTCCCTGAATGACAAGCTGCGATCGAACCTCACCCCGAGAAACGTCATAACGTTGGTTCTGATCAATACATTATCACGCATTTTCACTTCTGGTAAGTCCGACTTGACAATGTGATTGTTCAAAGAGAACCATGACACTGATGCCTTCGAAGGATTGACATAGGCATTGGAACCATCACACCAGGCAGCAATTCGATCGAGTTCTTTGTGCATAGTGCTGGCGATCTCCTGTCTATCACGCCCTCGTCTATAAATCAAAATGTCATCAGCAAATGACAAAGTCCTTCCCTTTCCATTCAACTGCTGCTCAGTGATCATCACCGTATAAACGTTGAATAAGACTGGTGATAGCGGTGATCCCTGTGGCAAGCCTGGACATATCGTTTGCGGTTCTGAGGACCAGCTACCACATCTTAGTACAATCTTTCTCTGGAACAGGACCGCAGCAATCCAGCGGATCAGAATAGGATTAAATTCTAGTTTAAGCAGTAATTGCATTAAATAATCGTATGGTACTTTATTGTAGGCATCTTCTAAGTCCAACACTGCCGCACATGTCTCTTCTTTAATCTGAAATCCCTCGTACACATCGTAGGCGAAAACTGCATCATTATTTTAAATAATATGAAGTGTATAAACAAATACTTTTTAGAGAGATTTTCTTTAAACGATCAATTAAAGGGGATTCTTAGTCCCCATACAAAGTTATGGGGGGGGGGGGGGGGAGAGATGGCTGGGCAGGAGGTTTCATCCTCCATGAAAGCGACAGACTACCTCAGTTATAGTTGTCAGAGGTCCTACGAATCATGGACATGTGTACAAGAGGCTTCGATTGGGTTAAGTGTCTCTGTCCAAATTAGAGTTGAGATGCAGCAGTTCAGGAAACATACACACTGATTATTTGTTACCCCGTGGGTTCATTCTTATTCTATAGGTGCTAATAAACACCACCAAACTCACCATTCGAGTTATAAGGTTCACTATAAACATGTATCACTTAGCAGTAAGTACTACTTCAAACAGAAATACTGCGCAGAAGACAAGATTCAGGCCATAGACAGATAATGCGCGTTTGTAAACACAGCCTATAACTATGCCGACCTGCAAATAGCTGAAATGGTTGGCCGAACCGACTCCGGATATCGCACACACCTCCTGTCTTAACTCTCGCCTTGGCTATAAATGACTAATTTCGCTTTAAGGATTTATTTTAGCCCTGTAGTTTCTTGAGCATTTACATATGCGTTTTGTTTTCAGTACTGCAGCTGCTGCTACTATTACTACTTCTGCTGCTGCTGCTACTACTACTACTACTTCTACTACTACTACTACTACTACTACTACTACTACTACTTCTACTACTACTACTACTACTACTACTACTACTACTACTACTACTACTACTAGTACTTCTTCTTCTTCTTCTTCTTCTGCTGCTGCTGCTGCTGCTGCTGCTACTACTACTACAACTACTACTACTACTACTACTACTACTACTACTACTACTACTACTACTACTACTACTACTACTACTACTACTACTACTACTACTACTACTACTACTACTACTACTACAACTACTACTACTACTACTACTTCTACTACTAC
>CAJHNH020002029.1:15000-87500 GCA_905116865.2 Candidula unifasciata
TCTTCAAGTGTCTACTCGATAGATCAGTTTGTCCCCTCTGGGTTGATACCCACAGATTAACGCTGCTTATACGATCTCAGCTTAGATGGCAGACCAACAAGACAGATCCCCGACACTTCCTTCAACCTCCAAAGAAGTTGCAATCAGGGCGTAAGCTTTTTTCTTGGCCAAAATAAAATAAAAAAATGTGCCGATAATCACCACAAAGTATGTTGAATGTTGAATTAGGAATCGACGTCACTCGGGAACTTCTCATTTGTGCTCCGTCCCCATCTACGGCAGCAAGCGAAGAGTTTCAATTTCGATGGCAAAAAATAGCCGACTGATTATATTTCCGTCTCATCCTTTTCCTAAGTGTTGAGCGTCGGCCACATTTCCTGGTAACACCTCGAGGCGCCATTCTCCTCTGACTGCAATAATCTATCGGCGCATCCGCACTGTTTACTCGCTCCCAAAGAACCCGCACAATATCTAGCCTGTCATACATCAGTTCACCACTAAGTGTTGCAGAGTTGGCCAGTCTATCTGCCTGCTCATTTCTCAACACACCGGCATTACATGGAGAAAATATCCAAAGGACTCTAACTACCCGAGACCTCTGAAGTGATGCTTGCCACTCTGCACGAAGCATGCCTGTCTTTATCTTTCTCAACATGCTCTGTGCGTCAGTTACAATGACGGCATGTGCGTACAGCTGATTCTCAAGCCAGCGAAAGGCAGCAAAGACTGCCTCCACCTCCATTCTCAAACTAGACGTTGATATATCATGTACAAAGCTTTGCTGCACAAAGCGATGTCCATTCACCTTCGCTATGAACCCCCGTTCACTTCTTCGGCCCCTCAACGTAGGGCCATCTGTATAGATAATCACACAACTTGGGCGGGAACTGTCATGAATCAATTGTTGAATTTCTGATTCTGCAGCGCCATCTGGCCAGTCCCTGCACTCATGGCTTAACGTGATTAGAACACTTCACAAGTATGAAACTTGTTCGGATACCTTGACCTACTCCTCTCCTCATTCAAATTTATCAAGCCTGCACACATGTCTAGTTGTGTCTTCAGCTTGCGCCATCCAAAACCTTCCTCTGTTTGGTCTGTGACCCTTAGCTCTACCTAGGGCTTCATGCAGGAGGTGCCTCTTGTCCGCAGCTACTCTGAGATATGACTTTTCTTGCAGAACATTGAGCCTGTCTGCAATAGTAGGCAGTGCAAGCATATATCGCCTACATACTACCGGGATATCTCTTGTACATCCCACAATTACCCCCATGGCTTAATTCTGTATGCGTTCAAGTTTTATCAGCGGACTCTTTGATATGGTAAGCATTCCAAGTCCGTAATCTATCACCGACAAGATCACATGCTGGAACATTGTGAACAGCATTCTTTGTTCCATGTCCATTGCTGCCATAATCTTGAATGCATTGAGTCCTTTTTGGCATTTCATCGCAACTGCCTCCACGCGATCCCTATAGGATAGGCTTCTATCAAAAGTGATACCCAGGTACCTCAGTTTGCTTTCTCTTTTGATGTTACTGTTATTAATTACATAACATAGCTTTGAACCATTAGGGTGGTGAAGGTGTATTGATGGAAGCACCAGCACATAAATCAGGCCATCTTTTTCAGTCTTCTGCTTGATAAATAAGTGTGTGATAACTTAGTCCGTTAATTTCTTGATGTTGTCATTCCAGAGTTTTTCTTTGCCTTCCTCTTCTTCGACTACCCCCCCCCCCCCAATGTTTCTTGAAATACAGTCTTTGCAATCGAATCATGTCTCACCACGTGCCCAAACGAAGCTAGCTTGCGACATTTCACCTCTGCCAAGAGAGGCTCCTGATGTCAAGCAAATTTGAATATTTTGTCTCTGACATATTTATTAGTTTTGTGTTCTAAATAATTCGTAAAATGCGTCTGTTGCATTTACATTTGAAAGTCTGAATCCTCCTTTCCATTTCCACAGTGAGAGTCCAACTGTCACATTCATCTAAGAAGAAAAGACAACACCAGTGAGGCTTGGAAGATTAGCTCTTACAATTCTATTGTCCAGAGAGCACCACAAAACAGCCGCCTTTTCTGAGTTGATGACAGCACCCATTTTTGCAGCTCCAGGGCTATCCGTTGTCTCATTAAGTAAATATTACAGAAGCGCGAAAAAAAAATATTTCTAAAAGGTGCCGGCGCTGCGTAACGCCAGGTGTAACTTGCAGTCCTATGCAACTCTAGCTCATTCCATGTCTGCCGTCATCATGACCTTCGCCGCAGACTGACACCCACAAAGAGTTAACAGCCAAAGCTACGTGTGACCCCAAACACAATCTGACCTTTGACATTAACCCCCAGGTGGGTCAAGGACATCAGCCCCCAACAACAAGGACCGGCAGCAGAAGGCAGCCCCAGTTTCCGCTCTCGCCATCGACAGCCGACATCCTGCAGACCAGAATCCGACAATCTTTGCACAATTTATCCACAAGTATTCGTTCCAAAGCCGCGATCCCTCGTTCGTGTAAGTATACTTTTTAAAACTAGCAAACATCCTGGGTTAAACTGACCCACAACGCCAAGAGATGCCGTTCTTACTTATCAACGTCTTTATTTGTGAAACTTTGTTGAAGGAAGGAATTTGAAACCGAAGAAAGGGAAAACAATGGAGACCCGCCGCAAACGAAACGATATCAAGTTGTTTCATTTCACAACTATGACCTGCGCGTTTTGTTTTTATAATCCGTTTTGATGCGTTGGCTGAACTTAAATATTAGTGTTTCGATATAATCCTAATGATGTGTCATGAGCTATGGCGACTTCTGTGAAAATAAAGGCATGACTTGTGTATCTGACATTGTTGCTGACCTGGTTTTGACGATAGTCGTAGCGCAGATTGTGGTTTGTAAACACATTCTTTTGCGAAGAGCCGTCGGGCCGCTCCTCCGTGTGCGGCAGATAGAGCGGTCAGCTAGTGGAATTTGAAAATGTGCAGTTATCCTACCCTTAGCTGGTATTTTTCTGGATTTGTTTCCCTGCATTCTGAGCCCTTGAGGTTGATTGCTGCAGATATCACCCACCTCCATTCACCTTTATGATTGGCCTTCTCTTTCCTGGTGATGACTCCAAGAGTTTCCAAGTCTGTCTGCGTATGTCTTTTTCTTGGACTGCCTCTGGTCTACTCACATTCAATTCTTTTGTGCAAGCAGTGTTTGTCTTGTGTCTTACTAGTTAGGTGACATTAAAAAGCTCACCAAGGATGCTAGTAATAGCAGCAGAACTGTAGTCTTAAATAAAATAAGTTCTTATCACATTTGCTTCCGTCGAAGTTGTACATATGTCTGAGAGGAACCAACAGCCAGCATACATGTAAGCCAGCTCTGCAAAACAGATGTGCACTTGAAACTCAAAGCACTGGAAGAAGACTAAAAGTAAAGATATGGATGAACAACCAGAACTTTCCGTTGGAGTTTAAAGCTGGTGAACACAAAGAAGCAGAAAGGGGCATTAAGTGCACTCTCCACCCCCTCCCCCCCATCCTCAATCTACCCATTGCCCTCTGACAAACCTCAGCACCAGTACAGCTTCAACCAACAAATTGTAAAACTTTCAGAGTAAGTGAGAAACACAAATGGCTTAATAACTGCATCAAAAGCTTCACCTAAACTGTTAATGCTTTTATTACCCTTAAACTCCCTTTCTTTAATTATGTCTGTGTTGATTCAACTCCCCATATATGTCTTTCCTATTCTGAAAATAAAATCATTTTCTCACTGTCTTATGTCACAGATGGATGTTTTATTAACCCTTTGTATAGAATAATTAGTTTAACTATTTCTGCCTCTATTTCACTGTAAGGCCTAAGTATTTATTGCTTTTAAACGCAACTCTCTTACATAGATAGGGTTAAAGTAACTACTGCTTGAACTGAAAGAGTTAAAACAGCGCACGCCCTTTGCAGTTAAATGCAGTAAGGCCTAAACTCATATTTTATACACCAATCGGCACTTGACGAGTGTTGTTTTCAACATTATGCTGGCTGCCTTTATTTCCCAGGAGGCTGTATTGACTGAAAGCTGAGGTCATGTTACAAAAAAAAAAAAACTTCCTTTGTTCAGATTTAAACCAGAAACATTAGGTTCCACAGGTGAGCCTCTAGCTGCTACACCTCAGCAGCTCACTTATTTATTGTAGAACTATTAAATTCATCTTATTGTGCAGAAAGTTTGCCACAGTTTTATAGTGGGAAATATTCATGAATCCCTGTTCTTCAATTTTCTTCCAGATATTAGATTTTCAATCATAACTGTGCAGTAACAAAGATCTGACCAGCCAAGCATGTCAGCCAAGGTTCCCACACAGCTCCTGGAGGAGATCAACAAGACAGACTCCAGCAGCTTGCGACATGTTGAAGCCCAGGTGAAGAACCTATTGCCTTCTAATGAGGGTAAGTTCCGGAGTATAGCCACATCTTTCTGTTTCCTTGTCAGGACAGGACACAGCAGACTGAACAGTCACGTCACTCTGTTAAGGTTTACATGATTAGGAAGGGCTGTTGCAAATAGGCACACCGCAGTTGGACTTAAATGAATAAACATTGTACTAAACATAATAAATACTGGGCTAAAATACAATTAAATATTAGATTTAAATGATAAATATTGGATTTTAAATAATAAATATTAGACTAAAAATACTAAACATTGGACTAAAAGTTGTGATGTCATTTTGCTCACTGCCAACAAAACCCGTTTTCTTGGTCAAAGGGAGGTAAAGCATTTTTATGTGTGTTTGTGTGTGCACCGTTGTTATTTAGTAATTACTTCCCATCACATAAAATATTCACCTTTGTCAAAAATCTCTCTAAAAATGCAAATCCATCATTTTAGTGACTTTTAGGCTGTGAGGACGCAATAGCTAGCAGGCTTGCCTGTCTGCTCGGTGGTCATAGGGTTCAACCTCCAGTTTTTTTAATAAAAACTGACCAAGATGCCAAATGTCTTCTCTTCCTTTGGTTTCTTAAGGTAGGGTTTCGGAGGATTATAACAGTGCATTTATTTCTTGTTAAAGATTTTTGCCTGGTTAAATGAAATGGTTAATACCTCTTTAGACGCAAACCCCAGTTTTAGTCACTTAAACAACTTAAAATAGGATGAGTTAGAGTAATACTTTCCAGGTACTGAAAGAGTTACCTAACACTTTTATAGGGGCAGCAGAGTGTAGCCAGGTCATAATGAGTTGAGGACTAGATTCATGTCAACAGTGATATCAGTTAGACCATAAGTCAGGACTGTCCCAGTTATAGATAGTCAACAAAGATAATTATAGATTGTCAACACAGTTGCCAACAAAGACTGGCCTACTGACCTCAGGTCTTTTTATGTGTGGATCTGCCTAGAGATGCAGAGGTGCTGAACCACATGTGATGGTACACCAGCACCAGGGCATATACACCAGCACCAAGGCATATTCACCAGCACCAGGGAATATACTGATCAAGATCTATCTCAACTTTTCGTGGTCAATCTAGAAAAAGATCAAGACCTATCTACAACTCTTCATGGTAGTTTAAGACCTATCTACAACTCTTCATGGTAGTTTAAGACCTATCTACAACTTTTCATGGTTATTCTAGAAATATTTCAAGATGTATCTACAACTTTTCTTGGTAGTTTAAGACCTATCTACAACTTTTCATGGTAGTTTAAGACCTATCTACAACTTTTCATGGTTATTCTAGAAATATTTCAAGATGTATCTACAACTTTTCTTGGTAGTTTAAGACCTATCTACAACTCTTCATGGTAGTTTAAGACCTATCTACAACTTTTCATGGTTATTCTAGAAATATTTCAAGATGTATCTACAACTCTTCAAGGTCATTCTAGAAGTAGTTCAGAACCGGAGATATGATCACCATGGTTATCATAAATACATTTAGACTGTATTGAGCTATGCTTCATTCCAAAAGTTAAGTCCAGTGTGCACATCCATTTTGCAAATCTGGCTTAATATTTGCAGACTGTTGGTTCCTCGCCTCTCAGGCAGTTGCACTCCAGCATCAAAGAAAACAGCCCTAATTGAGTGGCTTTCATGGCATGCTTGTTAGGGGGCAGTGTGTCTGTTCTTTTGTCACCAAAATGGGGCCCTGGAATCCACAGGGGAAAGTAGCACTCTTCAGTATGGGCACCGTTTATAGCCCTGGTGATGCCTGGCCAGTGTTCAAACTCCTGCCATGTCTTTCATCCAGAGTTACAGTTGTAATTGCTGTAGCGAACCTCTCTTTTGAGATGCTGGATGAGTTCTTATACTCTTATCGTCTTTTTAAGCCTCACAGTCACACAGAACTTAACCTTTTGGTTGGACATTTTAAGAAGCCTTGTGTTTATGTTCAATAAAGTATTCCTTTTAAAATAAGTTTTGTTTGTTGTTTGTTCACCTGCTGTAAACCCCGGCGGAAAGACATGGTTGTTTGTCCATTTCTGGACTGCGTCTTTGTTCCAGGACACGAGTTTTGTAAGTCAATTTGTTTTACAGATCTTGCTTATTTGTATGCGGACTGTTGGTTTCTTGCCTCTTAGGCAGATGCACTCCAATTTTTTAAGGAAGTCCCCAATTGGTCAACTGTTACAACATGCTTGTTGGGGAGGCAGTGGGTCTGTTCTTATATTCCCCACAATGGGACCCCAGAACCCACACAGGGAATAACAGTTTAAAAATCCTGGCAGTCATCCTTGAAGACCCAGTATGTTGGGTTAGTTAGTTTGTTGACAGATTATCCTAATTGCACCTTGAACCACTCAGTCCAATAGTGCTCGGATCCTCTCCTCAGTAAATCCTGCAGCATGTATCGGCTGATGACACCAGTCCTGTGTTGGTTTATTCTTCTTCTTTAGCTACCCGCGTAGTGTTCTTGTTTGGCGACACCCCGTTTAACTTGCTGCTCTTGCAGTCTGACCATGGTTGCAGATTCACAGTTCTCAATTGGTTCACGCAAACATCTTAGATCTCTTAGAGCATTCAGTATATCAGCCTGGTCCATGGCTTGTCCAGCTTTCACAGTAGCCTTATCTGCAAGCCTATCAGCTTGCTCATTTCCTTGTACCCCCGCATGTCCTGGCATGAATAAATCTAGTATCTAAATCTGAACCAGTATGTTGTGTGAGTAATCTCATGTGGCTGCTTCTGTTTCAGCCATCATCCAGGAGAAGACAGCCGAGTTGAGAGACACGATTAACAATTTTAGCAAAGACCAGCTCAAGCATGCAACTACAGAGGAGAAGATTTTTCTCCCAAGCACAGATGGTATGTTCTTGCTGTACAGTCATGTATGTGTCAGTGTGAAGTTGTTGCCTTTGTTTTATTGTGAAATTGTTGCTTTCAAATTTTAGTGTGAAATGTTTGCCTTGAAGTTGTTTTAGTGTGAAGTTGTTGCCTTAAAGTTGTTTTATTGTAAAATTGTTGCTTCAAAGTTGTTTAATTTGAAATTTTTGACCTGAAATTGTTTCAGTTGGAATTTGTTGCCTTTAAGTTGTTTTAGTATGAAGTTGTTGTCTTGAAGTTGTTTTAGTGTGAAATTGTTGCCTTGAAGTTGTTTTAGTGGGAAGTTGTTGCCTTAAAGTTGTTTTAATGTGAAATTGTTGCCTTGAAGTTGTGTTTTATTGTGAAATTGTTGCCTTAAAGTTGTTTTCATGGAAATTGTTGCCTCGAATTTGTTTTAGTGTTTAGCTAGTACTTGGCTTAGAGCTTAGTGAAAATGTACCACAGTCCTGGTTGTACCACAGTCCTGGTTGTACCACAGTCCTGGTTGTACCACAGTCCTGGTTGTAACACAGTCCTGGTTGTACTACAATCCTGGTTGTACCGCAGTCCTGGTTGTACCGCAGTCCTGGTTGTACCGCAGTCCTGGTTGTATCGCAGTCCTGGTTGTATCGCAGTCCTGGTTGTACCGCAGTCTTTGTTGTACCACAGTCTTCTTTGTATCACAGTCCTGGTTGTATCACAGTCCTGGTTGTATCACAGTCCTGGTTGTATCACAGTCCTGGTTTTATCACAGTCCTGGTTTTACCACAGTCCTGGTTTTACCACAGTCTTGATTGTATCACAGTCCTGGTTGTATCACAGTCCTGGTTGTATCACAGTCTTGGTTGTACCACAGTCCTGGTTGTATCACAGTCCTGGTTGTACCACAGTCCTGGTTGGTCCATAGTCCTGGTTGTACCACAGTCCTGGTTGTACCACAGCCCTAGCTCTGTCTCAGTCCTGGTTTTACCACAGCCCTGGTTGTATCACAGTCCTGGTTGTACCACAGTCCTGGTTGTACCACAGTCCTAGTTGTACCACAGTCCTGGTTGTACCACAGTCCTGGTTGTACCACAGTCCTGGTTGTACCACAGTCCTGGTTGTATCACAGTCCTGGTTGTATCACAGTCCTGGTTGTATCACAGTCCTGGTTGTATCACAGTCCTGGTTGTACCACAGTCCTGGTTGTATCACAGTCCTGGTTGTACCACAGTCCTGGTTGTACCACAGTCCTGGTTGTACCACAGTCCTGGTTGTACCACAGTCTTCGTTGTATCACAGTCCTGGTTGTATCACAGTCCTGGTTGTACCACAGTCCTGGTTGTACCACAGTCCTGGTTGTACCACAGTCCTGGTTGTATCACAGTCCTGGTTGTACCACAGTCCTGGTTGTATCACAGTCCTGGTTGTACCACAGTCCTGGTTGTATCACAGTCCTGGTTGTACCACAGTCTTCGTTGTATCACAGTCTTCTTTGTATCACAGTCCTGGTTGTATCACAGTCCTGGTTGTATCACAGTCCTGGTTGTACCACAGTCCTGGTTGTACCACAGTCCTGGTTGTACCACAGTCCTGGTTGTATCACAGTCCTGGTTGTATCACAGTCCTGGTTGTATCACAGTCCTGGTTGTATCACAGTCCTGGTTGTACCACAGTCCTGGTTGTATCACAGTCCTGGTTGTACCACAGTCCTGGTTGTATCACAGTCCTGGTTGTACCACAGTCTTCGTTGTATCACAGTCTTCTTTGTATCACAGTCCTGGTTGTATCACAGTCCTGGTTGTATCACAGTCCTGGTTGTACCACAGTCCTGGTTGTATCACAGTCCTGGTTGTACCACAGTCCTGGTTGTACCACAGTCCTGGTTGTATCACAGTCCTGGTTGTACCACAGTCTTCGTTGTATCACAGTCTTCGTTGTATCACAGTCCTGGTTGTATCAGGGTTAAATATCCACAGTGGGTAGTTTATAAAATGACCACTGTCGTGGTTTTTGGTCAGTGGTACAAGAGTCGCACAATGGAAGAGATTGGGGTCTTACTATATGGGTGCTCACATCTACTACACCCAACTGTGTTCAGGAGATGGCACCTTTTGTGTCAGGTAAAAAGTTTGTTGCATGTCCTTTACAGGGTGTTGCAAAACCAGCTGCACATTTTTAAGCTGTTTGTGATTTCGATAGGCAATTTTGCGTTGAGTAGTTTGTTGCTTACTGAATATCCGGCTCTCAATACCGCTGTTAAAACAGACCCAAGAAGGTCTGCTGCTAAATTACCCACAGCTGGGGTTGAGCCCGGCACTAGGGAGTTACGAAGCATGTTCACAACGCCTAAGCCACGGATGCCGACGTCAACTAAAAGGGTTATTAAATAATATGACAGCGTCACTAGTGTTGAGCTTTTGGAGATAAATTGAAGTGAATCAAGAAGCGAAGAAAAGATGCTGGCAGTGGATAGGGCACATGATGAGACAACCTGAAAATAGTATAACTGTAATGTTTTTGCAATAGAACCTATAGGCTCCCCCCACCCACCCCACACACACAAAACGCATGGAGACAGGAAGTTAGAGGGTAAAGTTAAAAAGGAAGGGCGGAGGGAAGTGAGAAAACACTAAAGAAAATGGGTCATGACCACATTGGAATTACAAAAAAAAAAAAAAAAGATCTTTTTAAAACAACCCATTTTTACACAGGTTACTAATAAATGTATGCCAAATATAATCTACATTGTAAATTTAAAAAAAAAATAGCATGTAATAATAAATGAAGATAGTAATCTGTAAACACAACAGGATGAAGCGTTGAATCAAATACATTTCCAGGGGCCTAAAGAAAACACATGTCTGGTTACTCATTCCCTGGCCTCTACCACTGCCGCTTTCAAGAAAATCTGACATCAACTTGGCTTAAAAAAGTTATTTAGCTCAAAGGGCACCCCCCTTTCATGCTAGTTTTAGTTAATGAATTTATATTCTGACCTCTAAAGTGTTTGTGCAGGCGTGGAGACAGCTAAAAGCATTAACTATGCGTCTCCTAAACGGGTCAGTGTGGACAAGTCATAAAAATGACATTTAAGGGGACTTGGCTCCCAGTTGGAAGTGTCGGTTTTGTGGCTTCTCTGGGCAAAGGGTTAATGAAAGCAAGTCAGTATTCCAGGCAGACAGATGTCTTTGTCAGATTGGCACCTGACCCTGGCACTGAGCTCTTGCCACAAGCTTCTGTATTTATGCTCCAGGTATTGATTCTTAGTTAACGCAAACACATGCTTACTCATCCACTTGTATTGTCACTTGTAAACATCAGAGATTCAACATGAGAAGGTAGAAGTGGAGTTACGGGAAAGAATTGGATCTTTTCATAAAGAAGAACTTCATCACACGGATACAGAAGTCAAAAATTGGTTGCCGACAGAAGCTGGTACAAAACCATTTTATACGGTAGTGCCAGATCACGTCGTCCCATCTTACAAACATATACCCCTTTTTCCAGCTTTTTATTTTGGCTTAAACCAACTCTATCCTTTGTTGTATTTTTTTCTTGTTTGTAGATTCAATTTATTCCATAGTGATGTTAGCAAGAAAAGTCTTTTTAAGTTTTAGTATCATGCTAGTTATGTGGCTGCAACTGGTGCCAGATTACCAGTTCAACCTAAAGAAGGTTTGAGTTCTTATTTTATTGAAAAAAATAAACTTGAATTTTTGGGGTGTTAAAAAACAAACATGCAAGCACTCTAGAACGTTCTTCTGGTAAAAACTAAAAGAATTGTGGAAAGCTGCAGTTAATTTGAGTTTAGAGTAGCTGTTAAGAGTTAACAGAAGTATACATTAACTAAGACAGTCCTTGAGTTCAGTCACAGGTCAGCAAAATGGAAAGAAGGAGAGACATGACATGACATTGTATTAGTTTGGAAATTGAGATAACAGAATAGGCCAGTCCAGTGTTGGGTTCTCATAGAATGTAGTTAGTATTTTCTGTGAAATTATAAAGGTCAGTTCTTTTGAAGTCAGAGTGTATTTACCTGGGAGGCGAGCCATAACAGTCTGCATGTGGATAAGCCAGATTTTGTGAAACAGATGTGCAGTAAACCTCAGGTTCTGGAACTGGACGAACAACCAGAACTTTCAAAACGAGTTTACATCCAGTGAACGCAAAGAAGAACACATGAAGCCAGTAGTTTCCTCTCAGTGGCAGATGTTCAAGTAACAGACAAAATTGTCAATTTTAGAAAATGAAAGTATTTTCTTATTAAAGTCATTATTGGTTGGTAGCTAGTGAAGAAGATTGATATAAATGAATGAAATAAAGAGTTCAATTTCCTTTGACCTGCTTGAAATCTTTGCTTCTCATTTACTTTTATTGTCCTAAACCCATGCTTGATCATTTCCTAAAAATGTTGAAATCACTTGTTTTCCCTTCACCTCTGCTTAGATGTAAACGTTTGTTATTTACATTTCCCTTTACTTAAAGACATTTGTCTCATCTATTTCCCTGTACTCAGAGACATTTATCATTTAGAAAATTCCCTCTGCTTGGAAAAGACATTTATCATTTATATTTCCTGCTTGGAAAAGACATTTATCATTTATATTTGCCTATACTTGGACAAAGTCAGTTATGTTTCTATGTACTTGGACAACGACATTTATCTTTTGCAAAATTCCTGTACTTAGACAAAAACATTTATCTTTTACAGTTCCCTATACTTGGACAAAGACATTTATCATTTACAGTTCCCTATACTTGGACAAAGCCATTTATCATTTACAGTTCCCTATACTTGGACAAAGCCATTTATCATTTACAGTTCCCTATACTTGGACAAAGACATTTATCATTTACAGTTCCCTATACTTGGACAAAGACATTTATCATTTACAGTTCCCTATACTTAGACAAAGTCATTTATCATTTACAGTTCCCTATACTTGGACAAAGACATTTACATTTCTCTGTACTGGACAAAGTCGTTTACATTTCCCTGTACTTGACATCATTTTATTTTCAACTTCTCATTTTCATTTGAGATAATTTCAATTTACTTGGGACAAAAGATACATTTACAAGTCACATGATTGTGCTTTCATTTTTACTTGGAACAGATGTGTCACTCATGTTGTTTCCCTATATCTGACTTACAAAAGCATTTGTTATTCACTAGATTTCCCTAAATATTTACTGGGGGGGGGGGGGGGGGGGGGAGATTTACTATCTGCATAATTTTCCCTTTTCTCTGTAATTAACATTTTTTTCTCTCACCAATACTGGGACAAAATCGATGGACGGGTTCATGCCCCATGCACCCCATTTTACTGTATAAACAGTTATATTGAGACACTATATAGCTAGGTGAAGAAACCCACTGTTGTTTATGGATATTGGACGTTGATCTCAGAGAACTAAACTTGAAGAAAAACGGAAAAGCTGGAGAAATTAAACAGCAGCTCTAAACCTTGATAAAGATGGCAAGAAACTCTGGAGATTAGCCAAATCACTCAATGAAGAGAGTTTCTCTCCTAGACAAACAATCACGCTAAGTGATGGTGACAAAATCTTCAGAGGAAAACAAGCTGCAGATTTGTTTGCCAGAACATATAGTGTTGAAAGCAACATGACCCTTAATGAGGACCATCAGAGAGAAATAAGGAAAGAAATACAAACAAGCAAACAAACAAATAAGAGACAGACAGATACTCCTGCCTCTATGAGGGAGCCATTTACCATGGGCGAACTACAAAATGCCATCTTTAGGCTTAAGTTAAAAAAGTCTGCAGGTCCAGATGAAATCAGCAACGAAATGCTAATCAACCTGAGCTCATCTGCTAAAGTAAAGCTGCTGGAAATTTTCAACATCAGCTGGGAGAAAGGTTTGGTGCCTCAGGTATGGAGAGAAGCCATCACAATACCCATTTTAAAAAAAAAGAAAAATTAAGACACAAGCTTCGAGCTATCGCCCAATTAGTCTCACAAGCTGTGTAGGAAAGACATTGGAAAGAATTGTAAATTCAAGACTGAAATGGCACTTAGAATCTGAGCAGATCTTGGGTGCCAGAGCAGGCTGGGTTTAGGGAATGTCACAGCATAGAAGACCAAGTCACCTACCTGTCACAAACTGTAGAGGATGCCTTCCAAGAGAAGAAAAAGGTCCTGGCGGTATGGGTTGACTTCAAACAAGCTTTTGACAAAGTCTGGAAAGATGGTCTCATTGCAAAACTGAAGAGAAAAGGAATCCAAGGAAACATGCTAAAATGGATCCAATCCTTCTTACACAGCAGGAGAACTAGAGTCAGTCTTGATGGCCAGCAGAGTAGAAAAGTGTTACTTCGACAAGGAGTACCACAGGGAGGAGTTATCTCTCCAACTCTCTTTCTTGTGTATATAAATGATCTGGTGAAAGACCTCCCTACAGGAGTAAAAGCTGCCCTGTATGCAGATGATCTGGCACTCGGGTGTACCGATGAACACACCACAGTGGCAAATATAAGAATGCAGCGAGCAGCAGATCTCTTGATGACATGGGCAGAAAAATGGCATGTTGCCATCAACACAGACAAAACATCCACAACGCTTTTCTCTCTTTCCACCAGGGACAAAGCTGCTAGTATTCACCTAGGAACATCCTTGCTAAAGGAAGAAAGCTTCCCCACTTATCTTGGAGTAACATTTGATAAAAGGCTCACATGGAGCAAACATATAGAAAATGTAGAAGGGAAGGCCAGGAGACGACTAGGCCTACTTGGAAAACTGGCAGGTACAGGATGGGGAGCGAATGGAAAAACCCTAAAGAAAGTTTATAATGGAGCGATAAGACCCCACTTGGAGTTTGGTGCAACAGCATGGTCAACAGCTGCTAATTCCCATCTACAATCGTTAGACAGAGTGCAAAATCAAGCTCTTAGACTCATCACAGGATCCATGAAAACTACACCAATCCTGAAGATGCAGAAAATAACTGCAATGCAGACATTGTCCTATAGAAGAGACACTAAAACTATGATCCAGATGGAGAAGTTTAATAGTATGCAGTCACACCCAATGAATAAAAGGTTAGATGATCTGGCATTAGGGCGTCTCAAACGTAGCAGCTTTGTCCATCGGGGGAAAAGACTTAGAAGACAGTATCAAGCTGATCTACCTATTAGAACAACACCACTGAAACCTACCCTATACCCTGTACCTTGGGAGCAAGTCAGTGATACAATACAGATAATGACTTCAGTCAATGGATTCACAACTGGAGATGAGTCCAATGATCTTCAAAAACGAACAGCTGCTCTTAGCATAATTCATGAAAACTATCCCGAACAGTCATGGATACATGTTTACACAGATGGATCAGCAACCAGTGCGGTTAAAAATGGGGGTGCTGGAGTCTTTATTACATACCCAGGCAACCACCGCCACACAAAGTGGATACCCACTGGTAAATTCTGTTCCAACTACACAGCAGAGATTGTAGCACTAGAGCAGGCTGCCGAAATGTTACACAACACCAGTTCTGACTGCCACCAAGTAGTTATATTTACAGATGCGCTTTCAGTGCTTCAAGCCCTCAAGAGTGGCAAACTCCCTCACTTGAGATCAGAACTTGGCAAGGTGGCTGCCCAAAAGTGTACTGTACTCCAGTGGGTGCCATCCCACTGTGGTATACCAGGAAACGAAACCGCAGATAAACTTGCTAAAAAAGGGGCAGAATGTGACCAGGAAGAGAATGCAGTAACATACTATGAGAAGAAAAGGGCCATCAAGGCTATTAGAAGTGAACAGAGTCTGGCCAGAGATGACTACCACTTACTTGACCGGCATGGGCAGGTCATTGTCCTACGTCTCAGGACAGGACATAACAAACTTAACCAGCATATGCACAGGCTTCGTCTAAGTAGTTCACCTTTTTGCCCTTGTGGGCTATGTGTGCAGACTGCAGAACATGTCCTGCAAGACTGTCCCTTGTTCAGCCCATTAAGAAAGGAATACTGGCCCAGTGAGTCACCACTGTACACAAAGTTGTATGGGACTAAAAATGAACTCATTAAAACAGTCAAGTTTATCACAAGAACCTGTCTGTCGGTGTAAATCAGAAAGCGAACACAAGAAGAAGAAGAAGGACGTTGATCTATACTTGGAAGTGTTTGCATTATCTCTGTTTATATAATATAGACAAATATTTCTCTTTACTTTATATAGACAAATATTTCTCTTTGCTTAATATAGACACATATTTCTCTTTACATAATATAGACAAAATATTTCTCGTTACTTTATAAAGACAAATATTTCTCTTTACTTTATAAAGACAAATATTTCTCTTTACTTTATATAGACAAATATTTCTCTTCACTTTATATAGAAAAATATTTCTCTTTACTTTATATAGAAAAATATTTCTCTTTACTTTATATAGAAAAATATTTCTCTTTACTTTATATAGACAAATATTTCTGTTTATAGACAAATATTTATGTTTATAGACAAATATTTATGTTTATAGACAAATATTTCACTTTACGTAATATAGACAAATATTTCTCTTCACTTTATATAGACAAATATTTATCTTCACTTTATATAGACAAATATTTATGTTTATAGACAAATATTTCTGTTTATAGACAAATATTTCTGTTTATAGACAGATATTTCTGTTTATAGACAAATATTTCTCTTTACATAATATAGACAAATATTTCTCTTCACTCTATATAGACAAATATTTCTCTTTACTTTATATGGAAAATATTTCTGTTTATAAACAAAAATTTCACTTTACGTAATATAGACAGATATTAATCTTTACTTAATATAGACAAATATTTCTCTTTATTTTTTATAGACACATATTTCTCTTAATATAGATAAAAATGTCTCTTTACTTAATGTAGAAAAATATTTTTCTTTACTTAATATAGACATAAATTTCTCTTTACTTTATTTAGACAAATATTTCTCTTTACTTTTTATAGACAGGTATTTCTGTTTATAGACAAATGTTTCTCTTTACTTTATGTAGACAAATATTTCTCTTTACTTAATATAGACATATATTTCTCTTTACTTTATATAGACATATATTTCTCTTTACCTAATGTAGACATATATTTCTCTTTACTTAATGTAGACATATATTTCTCTTTACTTAATATAGTCAAATATTTCTCTTTACTTAATATAGTCAAATATTTCTCTTTACTTAATATAGACATGTATTTCTCTTTACTTAATACATATGTATTTCTCTTTACTTAATAGACATATATTTCTATTTATTGACAAATATTTCTCTTTACTTACTATAGACAAAAATGTCTCTTTATACTTATTATAGAGAGATACAACCTTCTACTTATAGACAAATATTTCTCTTTACTTAATGCAGACAAAAGCAACATTTTACAGTATTTCTATTACCTATATTTGAATAGCAGTATTAGCCATTTACAATATTTTCTTTACCTTGTGCTTTGACAATCATGATTCTGTTGCATTGTTGTTCTTTACCTAGCTGTGGTCATCTATTTAATTTTCCTTTGTTTGTGCACAGAGGTTTTATTTGGGCTCCACCACCACATATTTGGTACGCTTCTTGAGCTGAATTTGTACAGAATAATTTACATCAGTATCTCCAACTGATCCACCCCGCACTGTAAATAAAAAAAAAAAATTATAAATACAAAATTGTTAAAAACTGTAAAACGGGTTGCTGATAACATTTTTGATCTAATGACTAGTTTGTACATCTAAAGTTAAGAATGTAGATTAATATGATAACTCCTGCATTTAATTATAGATTAAGAACACATTCCCTCCCAATTTTGATGCCATTTTATTGGGGGGGGGGGGGGGGGAGGGAGGGAGCGTCCTTGCCACATCTTCAAGGCAGGTGCCTCCTGAAAAAGGTTGGATACCGCTGATCCAGATTATTATGTTTAATTCAAATTTTCTGTAATCAGGAATTGCGAATTGAAAGATTGACTCACCATGTGGGTTCTGGGGCCCACTTTTAGAGGGAAATAATAGACGGCCCCCCCCAAAACAACCTTGTCATCAGAAACAACTAACTAGGGGTGTTTGTTTGGAGTTGGGCATTATCTGTCCGAGAAGTCAGGAACCACTGATTTGCATATAAATATTATAGATCTGTGAAATGGATATGCATGCAAAACTCTCAGTTCTGGAACAAGACTAAAGTCGAGAAGTGGGTGAACAACCAGAACTTTTCCTTTCCACCCACTGGAGTTTACAGCCGCTGGACTGCAAGAAAAAGACATGCTGTGATTCAGACAGTCACTATTTGGAAGTGACTTCAACAGGAGCAGGGAGCAGAAACCCTGTTCAACCATATAAAACAAATCATTGACCCATCTTGCATTTACAAAGTAGCCACTGTCCGGTTGGCTGGGTTCTTCACACTATTCAACTGAATTTATTTAGGGGCCACATTTTTTAAAAGGACGATCATCTTCCCTCCTCTAGTGATTGTTCCTGTGAGGAGTTAATTATAATGTTCCTATCTCAGCCTGGAAGGTGGCATAGACATGCTTCACCATGATAACTCCTAGGTCATGCAGTTGTATTAGTGTCAGAGATTCATTATTGTGCACAAGCCTAGTCTAAACAGGAATGAAGGTATCTGCTCTGTCCGTGCTTCTTCCTGTATTCTTTGTTGCATTGCTTGCCAGTGGGTTGGTTCATTCAGTACCTTTTATGTCATTATGCCCATGAGTGTAGATCCAGGTGAAGCGTGGTTAGGTGCAATTTCCGAGTGCTTTCTGCCCATGGCATGTACTAGCTGTAGTGATTGTGTCTGCTTTATGTTCATGGAGTCGTGGGCTACCATGGGTTAACATGTGCTAGCTGTAGTGATTGTGTCTGCTTTATGTTCATGTAGTCGTGGGCTACCATGGGTTAACATGTGCTAGCCATGGATACTTGTGGCAGTCTACTGCTCCCATCATCATCCTGTATCAGATCCTTTGCAGAACGTCGCTCTCATCACGGTCTGCCTAAAAGTAACTCGGTCTCTCTCCAGCTCTCCCGCCTCGCGCACTTTCAGTTCCCAGATGAGCAATATTGATAACAACACCTGTCATTGCATTTTTTTTGCAGATCAGTTGAAAAGTAATTATTTTATCTGCACTGCTAAATCAGTTAAAATATATGCGTAATGTTTCAAAAGTTAGTTTTGTATGTTTTTGTTACAGATGGGATGTTTGTGTATATATTATGCTTTCTAGTTATGTCACATTTTATTTTCTTCACAATCTCCATCTTTTCCTTCTTCCAACTGTTCCTCTTTCTACTGTTTTCAAAGAGAATGGTTGACATCTACTCTTTAACCTGCCTAACTGAGAGGTAAGTATGCATGACTTTTATCATTTTTGTAAACTAAGATTTTACTTCTACTCCATTCAAAGTAGTAGTCTCTTCCTGTGGACCTTCCCCCTTCCGGGTCACACACATACACACACTACACTGGTTTTGTGTGGGTCATTGCAGGAACTCAGTGGCCTGTTCTATGTAGTTTACATATTATTAGAGTAACAAAAAAGTGTATTGATCGGGGGGCTTTCTGTTACTCGATTAATTCATAATATTTAACGGCCTCAAAGGTTCCCCCTCTGTTTATTTATATGTAGTTTACAGTGACTTCCAGAATTTTAGTGTGCAACTTGGCATTTCAGATTTATTACTTTTTTTTTAAAATCGAGGACTAACTTTGGAATTTGAGACAATCTTGTCCCATGTCCAGTCACACTATTATGTCTTGTCTTCTTGTTTCAGACATTGGACAAGAGAAGAAACAGCAGGAGCTCAAGCAGTCGATAAGCTGCTTCAAGAGAGATAGCCTCAAGCACGCCGAGACTCAGGAAAAGAACCCGTTGCCTGAAACAGAGGGTAAATATCTTGTCACTGCTAGTGTCATTCCAACAGAGGGTAAATATCTTGTCACTGCTAGTGTCATTCCAACAGAGGGTAAATATCTTGTCACTGCTAGTGTCATTCCAACAGAGGGTAAATATCTTGTCACTGCTAGTGTCCCTCCAACAGAGGGTAAATATCTTGTCACTGTTAGTGTCCCTCCAACAGAGGGTAAATATCTTGTCACTGCTAGTGTCATTCCAACAGAGGGTAAATATCTTGTCACTGTTAGTGTCCCTCCAACAGAGGGTAAATATCTTGTCACTGTTAGTGTCCCTCCAACAGAGGGTAAATATCTTGTCACTGTTAGTTTCCCTCCAACAGAGGGTAAATATCTTGTCACTGTTAGTGTCCCTCCAACAGAGGGTAAATATCTTGTCACTGCTAGTGTCATTCCAACAGAGGGTAAATATCTTGTCACTGCTAGTGTCCCTCCAACAGAGGGTAAATATCTTGTCACTGCTAGTGTCCCTCCAACAGAGGGTAAATATCTTGTCACTGCTAGTGTCATTCCAACAGAGGGTAAATATCTTGTCACTGCTAGTGTCATTCCAACAGAGGGTAAATATCTTGTCACTGCTAGTGTCATTCCAACAGAGGGTAAATATCTTGTCACTGCTAGTGTCATTCCAACAGAGGGTAAATATCTTGTCACTGCTAGTGTCCCTCCAACAGAGGGTAAATATCTTGTCACTGCTAGTGTCATTCCAACAGAGGGTAAATATCTTGTCACTGTTAGTGTCCCTCCAACAGAGGGTAAATATCTTGTCACTGTTAGTGTCCCTCCAACAGAGGGTAAATATCTTGTCACTGTTAGTTTCCCTCCAACAGAGGGTAAATATCTTGTCACTGTTAGTGTCCCTCCAACAGAGGGTAAATATCTTGTCACTGCTAGTGTCATTCCAACAGAGGGTAAATATCTTGTCACTGCTAGTGTCCCTCCAACAGAGGGTAAATATCTTGTCACTGCTAGTGTCCCTCCAACAGAGGGTAAATATCTTGTCACTGCTAGTGTCATTCCAACAGAGGGTAAATATCTTGTCACTGCTAGTGTCATTCCAACAGAGGGTAAATATCTTGTCACTGCTAGTGTCATTCCAACAGAGGGTAAATATCTTGTCACTGCTAGTGTCATTCCAACAGAGGGTAAATATCTTGTCACTGCTAGTGTCCCTCCAACAGAGGGTAAATATCTTGTCACTGCTAGTGTCACGAGAAGGAATAAGCAAACAGACAATGTATCAAACGGCACTCATAGAAAGAAGTAGAAAGATAGAAGAACACATTAGACAACATAGAAATCGAAAGCTGTAGTTGCCGTGCCGGGAATCGAACCTGCTGTCACCTCCACATGGTGTGTGTGTGCCTCGCTGTGAAAACAAGTGCACTAAGAACATGAACAACTAGACACCTCCATGAGAGAGAAGGAAAGAATGTCATTATTGGAACTTAATTACAGTAGGGTAAAAAAAATAATTTAAAAAAAAAAGGGGCGGGGGTGGAAGGGGTTTTTGAGAAGAGAGAGAAATTGGTGTACATCTTTCCTGTGTTTGTGTGTGTTCCAAGGCCCCACAATCTAACATAAGCATGTTGTAAACGACAACTAATCAGTGATTTTTTCCCTCCGAAGTCTGACACGTTTACCTGAGCGGTGAGAAACTAACAGTCTGTATACACGTAAGCCAGATCTGTAAAATGAATGCGCATGCAAAACTCAATTTCTAGAAGTGAACAGCAGGAATATCTGCTGGAGTTTACAGCCAGTGAATATGAGGAAGAAGATGATGTCCATCAGGGCAAGTCAGCTAAGTTTGCCCAGGGTGGAGGTTAGGACAAGAATTCTCGCATGCTATATGGAGCCAGTGTTATCGTGCAGGTTGTGATGCCTGGACAAATAAATAAACAAGCCAACAAATTTCTGGAGGCCTCAGAGAGATGATTTTACAGAAGAATCCTTAGAATTCCTTGGAGAGCAGCCCGAATGTTTTGAAAGAGGCGACTCAACAGGAGAGAACAAACATCAATTTTTAGACTTTGGACTGGACACTGTGGTCTTCGAGCACACCTGTACAGGATAGGCATAAAAGAATCTGCTGCCTGTTATTGTGGAGCAGAAAGACAAACCCCTGAACACATACTGCAGTACTGCCCTTACCTCTCCCAGCAAAGACTGGATCTGGCCCAAAGGAGCCACATTGCAAGAGAAGCTATGGGGGACCGGTGGCGACCTTAAACGCACAATCCTATTTCTGACCCAGACGGGACTCAATGTTTAGCATGACTGATATCGAACGCAGAAGAAGAAGAAGAAGAAAGAGGCGAGTGCATGAAGACAACTTATCACACATATCAGAAGGAGACATTCATCATGTTTTAGTCGTGTTATGAGAAGAAGGAAAATGGAACATATTGTGACAGCTTGTATGAAGTGGCAGTTTTGATTGTAGTTTGTGACACCGTTGATATTATATTGTCCCTGTGTATGTTTTGGGGCCCCATTTTGTAAAAAAAACAGGAGAGTTGTGAGAATTTAGTCCCTCCTAACAAGCAACAAATTATTAGTTTGCTGACATTGGATGTGTTGGGCCAAAAGGCACAAATATCGCAGCCTAACTGTAAACCACAACATGACAACCACCCTTTTAATGGTAAGCTGTTTGTCTGTCTGTGCCTGGAGGCTATTTAATTGTTCCTGTTTTCTTCAGCCATTGAGCAAGAGAAGAAAGATAACGAATTTCGGCAATCCATCGAAGGATTTGAGAAGACACATCTGAAACATGCTGAGACTGATGAGAAAAACCCACTGCCCACTAGCGCAGGTATGTTGTTTTTGTTTCCTTGAAGTCACGATAATCTTTGCCGTTGTCGGTCCCAAGCTGGGATAATAAGGAGGAGGGTTGGGTGTGGGACTAGTTACCCCACCCTGTAACGGTTTTGTTGTGTGTATAGAAACTTGCAGATAGAATGGAACATTTGACTGTAAGCTCTGGGTGGCATGAAATGGCCCAGCAGGACAATGAGGAAGTCCTGATACACTTGGTAGAAGCACATGTCATTTCATTGATAGGTAATGTCATGAGTGTGGTAAATCATCTTCTTCTTCTTATTCTTCTTCTCCTCCTCCTGCTGCTTCTTCTTCTTCTTCTCCTCCTCCTGCTGCTGCTGCTTCTTCTGTTGTGATTTTTGTGCTCTTCAGCCAATATTTATGACTTCCTCAGGTAGTGGTGTGTGGTTTAACTTTCCAGTGAGTGTGGGCAATGATTCACTTCCACCTGCCAGGATTAACTGTGATCATCATCAGTCAGCAGGTTCTTAACAGAACGTCTCTGTCTTCACAGCACACTTGAAAGTCTTAGTGCAGTGAAGCAGACGGAGAATCCACACATTGAAAGAGTAATTCAGTTGGGGGGGGGGGGGGGGAGTAGAGGTTGTGGAAGGTATTCAGCATTGAGGAGGAAACATGACCGGACTTTCAGTCCTTGCAACTGGTACTGTTAGCATGTCAACTCTTCGTTGGCTGCTGAAGATGGTGTCAGAGCACCTGTGGGAATGTTCAGAGTGCAGCGATGTCAATTCTGGATTCATTCATGCACACTGACGTAATGTACCATAGGTGAAACTTGAGTACATTTCAACATGCAGGCAAAGACAAAGTTTCATATTTGATCCAGGGTACGCAGGTGTACAAGGAAATAAGCATGCTGATAGGCTTGCAGGTATTGTTTATTTAATAAAGGTTGTACATTGGACAGGACCATAAGTACTCAGATCTCCTGGTGAGTATGCCTTCAAGTGTTTTTAGGCTGATAACTCCCATTCTGTTTTTTGCTGATGTAATGATTGGTGGCACCTGCATGTTTTTCCTTTCTTGCTGCATGGTACGCCCATGGTTTGCTGCCTGTTAAGTGAAAAATCATTTTCCACAAAGCTGAAAGCCTCACAGCATTCAGTCTCTTCCAAGTTGTTGATGATGTCTCTGCTGTCCATAGATGGCCCATTCCTGATAGTTGCATTGCCTGCCAGCGTGTCTGCTCTCTCATTGCCTTTCACACCAGCATGATCTGGGACAAAAATAGGGATTTTGCAAAACACTGCGTGCTGTATCAGTTGGCGCCACTGTTTTTGTATATGCCCCCACCTTGATCTTCTGTAGCAAGCTCAGTGAGTTGCTGAGAAAGCATGCATAGGTAAACATCTGAGTTTTCAGCCATTCTAGCACCTTTGTCACAGCCATGACCTCCATTGTTATGTTGCTGGTGGTAGAAGCAAAGGCTTCACTGTCTTCTTTGATTTTTCCTTTTCTTGCCGTGAAAACCCACACATTTCTTAAGAATTACAAAACCATCTGTATATATAACAGCATTTTCCGGTGATATGTGTTCTTCCACCAAGGCATCAACTATTGGTGACGCCAAATCACGGCGCTGTCATGTCAGGGTGATAACCACCACAAAGTACTGTTTATATTCATTTGGTATGGGTATCCATTTCCCCTCCACGGTTTATGTCTTGAAGGGAAATCACCCGTAGAAGTACTGTCTCTGCACAGCCTAACCAAGACCGGCTTCATTGAAGTCTGTTACCTTTATATGTATTTAGTTAATCGTGCAGAGGATGTGTACAGATCCCCAGTGATTTTGAGGTAGGCACATGCTTGGCACAGTTCATCCTGCTGTTAATATCTGGAAGATCTAGTAGGTATCTCATTGCTCTACATGATGAGCCTAGTATGGTGAGCATTGCGTCATTTTGAACCTTTTCCAGACTGTCGATTTGTGTCTTGCTAAGAGTTAGAATTGCCATTGCATATTCTGTGACAGAGGCTTTCAGGTGAAGCTGCCATGGACGGCTGATGAGCCATGGACCAGACGGATATTCTGAATGCTCTACGGAGAAGTAAGATCAAGAGCAAGAGATGACTTCTTCTTCTTTCGTTCGTCTGAAATAAGTTGTCTATATCAGCAATTTTGTCTCTTGTATAAATTTCACTGTTGTTGTTAATTCATTCAGTGGTCCATAGAGTTTACGTTCCACTGTTGTCCTTTCTGGCCAAAAGGTTTGCCTTAATGTGTCAAATTCGGTGCAGTCCTGGAGTACATGCTCAGCTGTCTGGGGCACCTTTCCACAGGTGCACATGGCTGATACGCCTATCTTGAAATTTGTGTACATGTGGTAACGTAATCGGTTGTGCCCTGTTCTAAGGCGGAGGATAATGACTTGTTCTGATCTGTCCAAAATAAAATAAGTCGTCTTGTGCTGGGGCTGGTGGTTTCCTGATTGATTTAATGATTCTTTTCTTTTGGTGGTATGTGACTGAATCTGCAATCGTGACCAGACAGTAAGAAGAACATGTTAAAAGGAGTGTGGTCAGACAAGAGCACTTTGCAGGAAGCCAGAGAAAAAGAATAAACCAACCCAGAACTGGTGCCGGGAGCTGCTACACACGGCAGGATTTACTAAGGAGGGGATCTGAGCACTTATGGACTGAATTGTTTGATGTGGAATAAGGATAATCTGTCAACAAACTAACAGAGAAAGTTTGATTTAATTACCCTGTTAAAAATTATTATCTAACTTAATAGATCATCATATGATCGTTGACCTATACTAACCTATTCTTGTTCTGTCCTTATTCAGAAATAGCTGAGGAGAAAGCTGCAAAAAAGTAAACTCTCGCTGCAGAGAAGATTTCCTGGCCACAGCGAAGATACCCAAGGGCATTCAATGTTTACTTTGTCACAGCTTCTGAAAATAATCAGTGATCGTCCGTTTCTGTGAACCTCAAATGTTTGCCATGTTGTCGGCGGAGAAAGTTCTTCTTTGTTCTGTGGAGATGTGTTTGGTGCCTGGCCTATATATTATCACGTTGTTGCTGAGTTTGTGCATTGGATTAGATTGTCTTGGCCCTGGGAGGATCATCAGAAGATGCAGGAACCAGGACAGTTAAGGGATGAGAGACCAGTCTGTTGTAGGAGTGTGCCACTTCTTTCACTTGATGCCCATTTAGCTCGAAGCTCATGTAACATTGTGTGGTGATCACCTGCTGAGCTGAGATCAAATCACAACGTATGTGTTTCATTTGTATGGATATATATCTAATAATTGTTGCTTTATTATCCTTTATATTGATGCTTGTATTTGCACGTTTATTTGTGTAATTTCAATGTATTATCAGCATTATTTCAGTCACCGTGTGGTTAAGGATCTGTTTTAAGTGCAGTAATTTTCTGGATAGTTTCTACTGTTGATTTATTTTTACTTTGTGTCTGTTTTAGGCTAGCTGTCACTGTAATTGGATCTGCAGGAGGCAGCAAAGAAGAGAGGGGATAATTGGTGGAAGTTGGTTTTTATCAGAAAAGAAGACACACGGGAACCAAAAAATATGAAAAATTACCTCAGAAAAGAGAAGAAAATGGGAAAAGAAGTCACATATGTAGACAAAAAGAATGGGGGAAAAACAGAATAAAAAACGAAAAATGAGAAAAGAAGAAAAATATATGAAAAATTGGGGAAATGATGAGAAACAAACAAAAAATGTGAAAGATTAGAGGGAAAAAGAAAAGATACACAATCACATATGGTTACTACCATGAAGTGTTATTGTCTTTGTTAATAGCAAATATGGGGATGTGTAATTAATTTGAAAAAAAAAAGTATTCTGTTTATAAGTGAACTTGTGGAATGCCAGGGGAAGCTGTCACTTTAATTGCCAAGGAAAGCCCTGGGCAGCCATAGAGCTAGCATTGACATGTCAGTCTCTGACACTGACTGACCTGGCAGGACACAATACAACTATATCACCTGTTACATTTTCTGTAGTTCAGTCTGCACATTTATTATTTTCACACATAAAATACAATTGCTAACTTTACAATGGTATAATATGTACCATTATGTTGGTATTTGGAACAGATGTCGCCATTTTCTGGCATTATCAGTAACATTTACGAAATGCATTTATAACGTAATACAATAACCAAGAGACTGACATTTTAGGAAATAGAAATATCCTAGCGTATTTTCACTTTTTTGCACGTAATATTCTTATCTCAGTTGTGGGTGTGAAGCATAGAAGGTGAGCATTTATCGCTGTCCAGGGTTTCTTGTGAGATATTTGTACTGTTGAATGTTTAATCATGGTTTGTTGTCATACTTTGAACTTCAGATGAATTTCTTTGGAATCGGGAAGAAAGGGCGGGAGCAGTTGCAGGGAATCAACATGTAATTGAAAGTCAGAAACATGATAGTGATGTGTGTTTTTATCTGGAAGCCATCACACTCAGAAGTTTGTTTTTCTGTGAGAAGTCTCGCAGCAGCAAGTCTCATGCGCTAAAAATCATTTGTAAGGCCGTAGACACTGGGAACTGCAGTTAGTATATGACTGTCATATCTTTGACAGTGAATATACTGACAATTATTTTTGGGCAGTGAATATACTGTCATGTCTTTAGCAGTGAATACATTGTTGTGTTTTTGGCAGTGAATACATTGTTGTGTTTTTGGCAGTGAATACATTGTTGTGTTTTTGGCAGTGAATACATTGTCATATTTTTGGCTTTGAATAGTTATATAAGTCAAATCCTTGACAGTATTATTAAGCATATCCTTGAAGAACTTAATGTTATATCCTTGGTATTTAGTCACCCTCTGCAGTAGGTGAAATAATATCTTCCACAGTGAAAATAGGGTGTGAGACTGAGACAGTAATAGTATGAATGAATGCCGGGAAGGCTAACCCGGTCAACAAATGCCTGCAGAATTCGGATGTGTTGGCCGAAAGGTGCAAATATCGCATCCATGCTGTAAACGGACACAACGCAATTACATCTTTGGATGAACGCAGAAGAAGAAGAAAAAGAAGTATGAATGAATCATAGGGCATTAAACAAACAAAATCTAACGCTAAGCCACAATGGAACTCCCAAGATCAAAATTTCAGACAGTGCACATGTTGTTGTTGAATGCCTGAAAGGTTGCAGCTCTACGTTAACTCTTAAGTGCCTTCACATTTTATAGATTTTATTGTGTGTGCCTTTTCTTATCATGCTATTCTCACATGTATCGCACTTTTGTAAATGCTTTAATTTGTGTACGCAAGTTCCTTATTGCTTTCTGATTTTATTGTTTCACCAGTCACACATGGTTTTAATACCGCATGTAGCTAGCACAGCATTACAAACAGCCTTAAATAAATGCTAAAGATTATAACAAATACAATATGTAACACTAGTGAATGTAGTAAGGCGAGGCAAGATGGATACAGGACATTAAAGATGCATTGGAAATAAAAGCAAATGGGGTTGGAGAGCTGGCTAGGGAAAAGGATACTTGCTAATTGATGATCATCAGTAAATATAGAAAATCAGAAGTGTCATCATTATGCTCATGGCTTTCCTCTAGGGAAGAAATGTTTCTCAGACTCACCACAAAGTGTCTCAAATAGGTTTTTCTACTCACAGCACTGCGGATTATAGCTGCACTATAAAAAAAAAAGGGTGCATTTTCTGTGTACCATTACATTTGTCCAGAAAAAAGCCCTATTATATTACTGTGTTTACTGAAAAGAGATATGAACAAGAAAAAGACAATATAAAATTATAACTTCTGCTGGGTTTTTGGTAATGTGTTGTATTAACTCTTTCAGTCGCAGATGGTTTTCGAAGTAGAAACCTAGTCTGGCACAGTAATCACAGTGAGAAAGACATCAGTGTATGACTTTCAAAGTCTTTTTAATGGATGGCCAGATTTATTTTGCAATCCCAGAACCAAACAGGAAATGCATAACAACACACCATGTGTTGTGCTGATACATGTGGACCTAAGCGGAGCAGACACGGTGCATAGATTATGACATTGTTTAGTGATGGTAGTATTTTGATGTCTGGTGCTCTAAGTTTCAGTCTAAAACATGGCCAAGATTTAGATGAACACTTAGTTAATAAGATGTCCAAGCGGCACCACCATGAATTATCAATGTCTAGACCAGAGATACCGATTTAGTTAACTGTTTTGGAACCTGAGACGGCATCATGCCGTGATTGATATCTGATCTAATTGTCCCCTGTTACAGAAAGAGTTAAGACATTGAAGACTCCTCTTATTTTGATGTGGTTACTGCAGACCCCATACTTGTTAATAATCATACTAAAGGACTTATTATAATTTATAACTATTATCCCCCCCCCCCCCCCCAATGCATTCTGTAACCCAGATCCGCCACATTTTTTGGGGGCCAATCACTATTTTCATTTTTTGAAAAATGATAAGAACCCCCCATAATGTTTTTAGTAAATTTTACCATGACCCATCCAAATTTTGGGGTTAAAAATATAAACCCTTTTTGTTTCTTTATTTTTTTGGTGAATGATACAAACCCCTTAATAACTATTTTTTTTTTTTGGGTGGTAAATGATATGAACCCCCTTACATTTTAAAAAATGTTTTGGGTGTAGATGATATAATGAACCCCTAAATTCATTATTGAAAAAAAATATGATATTATGAATCCTTTAAATTGTTTTGATGGAACACAAAATAGGAAGCATTGATCTAGACCAGTGGTTCTCAACCCTCCTAATGCTGTGACCCCATAATACAGTTTATTTCTTATGTTGTGGCGACCCCCAAACCATACAGTTATTTTCTTTACTAATTCATGACTTGAATGAATATTTGTTTTGGGATGGTCTTTAGGGATCCTTGTGAAAGGGTCGTTCAAACCCAAAAAGGGTTGAGAACCAATGATCTAGACCAATTGTTGCCATTGATAACTGGTTTTTAAAAAAAAAAATATCTTTTTAGCTGCAACTTGAAATTTTTAACCAGCAGCAGTAGTAGTTGGAAACAAACATGGCAGTATTGCCTCGACCACTCAGTGAAGTAGTTGGAAACAAACATGGCAGTATTGCCTCGACCACTCAGTGAAGTAGTTGGAAACAAACATGGCAGTATGGCTTCGACCACTCGGTGTACATCTCTTTCCTCAGCAGGAAACATAAATAAATGCCATATGTGACCGTAAACACATACTCACTATTGTTCCCATAACAGCAAGTCTGCACAAATCACTGATCTGTGTTATTGCAATCTGATTGTGTCACTTGACTCCGCTCACCTGACTGTTGCTGAGATGTCATGGTTACTTGTCAGGCAAACATTTGATAGATTCCACTCTTGTTTGAAAATTATTATCATTTTCTAAATTCAGTTGGAGTTTAGAAACGTAATTCTTATGTGTTGCACGGAACCCAGTTTTAACATATGGCTCGTAGTCCTGGAATATTTAGTTGAAAAAAAAATTTCTTTTGAAGCCCCAGCGATAGGGTTGGGTTTTATGCAGGTAGGGACTGACGAAAATGGAGTTGACCACCCTAACATCCTTCACCTTCGCCTGACACAGTCACAGCATATGTTGGTGTCAGACTGCAAATGCGTGTTTTATCTGGGCAGTAGTAGCTCATGTTGAATTAGTTAATGATATCAAACTGAGAAGCTGGTTTCAGCCTGAGAGTCCTCAATGTTACATTGGTTAAAGTGCCTTTTCCATGACAAGTTGACAGTTGCTTGGTAAACATTCCATCCTTATCACTCTGGGACGTTTATTCAGTCGAATGTTGCCTGTGACCAGCTGCTACAGCCATGTAATCTTGCTGATTTTATTACAATATTTCATGTACTCAGCTGGTGTTCACTGCTCTTATGGATGTGCCTGTGTGTCTGTTTGAGTCTGCATATTTGATAGATGGCTTGGTCAAACTTGGAGAATGGAGGATGGCAGAGTCTCTAAGGACATCCTTTATGGGGAATTAAAGACAGGAAGAAGAGGTCGAGGCCGACCTCTACTACGATATAAAGATGTATGCAAGCGGGACATGAATGATACAGGTATTGGGGTGGACTCATAGGAACAACATGTCATGGACCGTGTTGTGTGGAAAGGGCATATCAGGAAGGGAATGAGACTGAAGGAAGAAATGATTGCAGAAAGGATGAGATCTGAGTGTCTGAAAAGAAACGGATTAAACACATATGTTGACAACAATGGTCCTGAAATCCCATGCTATCATTGTGGAAGACTTTTCTTGACACGGGCGGGTCTGGCTAGTCACACTCGCCATCGCCATGGGTTGTGAGTCTTACGCCTCCTTATAGCGCAATATAACACTATCGTCTGATAAGACGGAAAGGTGCCAATGTAATGTGTGTGTGTGTGTGAAATATTCAGTGTTTGTGTGCCAGATTGTACTAACATTGCGTGATTCACGTCTGGTTGACTTACACAGTGCAACTTGCATTACAACTTGAAGGTTGTCTGAGAGTTGAAAAACACAGCAAAAAGTCTGCAGATCCATGCATAAGACGTAAAAAATAGTCAGATTTAGACATAAAAGGTCAGAAATAAAACATCAGATTCAGACATAAGGGGTTAAAAAAAGTCAAACCAGATTCAGACAGGAAAGGTAAAAAATTGTCAACATCATATTCAGACAGTAGAGGTAAACAAATTACCAAACATTGGACTCAGACATGATTGGTCGAAAATAGCCAATCTGTTTCAGATTCTACCACAAGATGTCAAAAATAATCCAACCAATTGTGGAACCATACTTGCTTAGTTAAAAAAAATATATAGCCGAACTTTTGCTCTCACTTGCGCAGTAAGCATGAATAAATACAACTAAAGATGAAATGTATTAAAAGTCTTTGGTTAAGCACAGCAAGGAAGTAGCCAGAGCAACATTTGAAATACCTGCATGTTGCCTGTAGCAGCATACAGATGTGAGTCCTGGACTGTTCCATGGTCATTCAGGAGACAAAATAGGGACTTTTGAACTGAAGGGCTATGGAAGGATTCTCAGAATCCCATGAAATAAGAAGAACATAAATATTAGCAACCTATAAGATCTGAACATCAAGGATGATTCGCTAGTAAACTGCATCTTGTCTAGGAAACCGAAATATTTTGGCCATATCAAGCATCACAATTGATTGGAAAGAACAGTAGCAGAAGGCACGGTGTGAGGAAGGAAGGGCAGGGGCCGACCAGGACGAAGATGGGTACGTAGCATAAGCAACATCTTGGCTGGAAAGCTGGCGAGAGACAGTTTTGGACTAACTGACGACATTCAGCAAAGAAGCTGCTACATAAAGATGATATTATTCAGGTACATTTAGACAGGGGAGGGGGGGGGGCCGAGGGGCTAGACGCTCGCCGCGGATCGGAAGGTCGTGGGTTCGCTCCCTGGCGAAGCCTGACAATTTTCAAAGATGACCTTGGCTCCTAGGTCGACCCAGCCTTGAGTGGGTACCGGGTGCAGTCCTGGGAAGTAAAGGCGGCCGGCGTGATGCTGACCATATCACCCATCTTGTGCAGATTGGTCTATACAAATATAGGTCTTGCCCTATACGCCTAAAGGCGTGGAAAAGGGTCCTTTCTTTTATTTTTTTTTTACATTTAGACAAACATCTGCTGCTCAGAGGTTATAAAATCTACTGTATTTGGCTGGAGCGTTGTTTCTGAGAGACGAAGCGCTAACAAAACATCCATTTGATTTTCCTTTTGGGTTCCTTCCAATTCCTTCAATTACTTTCAAGAAAAAATCAAAAACTCAACCACGTTTAACCTGCTGCTAGCTAGACGAAGCTGCCAACAGTCTCCGGCTGTATTTGTGGTCTTGTTTATTTGCGCCTTCTCTGGGCTTAATTTCTTCCCTCCAAGTCAGACCGTCAATTCTCTATCCTGTTGTCAACTGTTTTTCTTGCTCTTTCATTTCTGATGGTTCGTTTGTTTGTTTGTTTTAGTATCCAGAAGCCATGAGTCGTTAACCCTTAGGCTCGGTATTATGGATATTGCAACCTTTCGGCCTTGATTCCATTGCATATACCATAAAATGGGAGAAATGTGGCTTTTCTGCCTACCCCGGGAGTGAACCCAGAAATGTGGCTTTTCTGCCTACCCCGGGAGTGAACCCAGAAATGTGGCTTTTCTGCCTACCCCGGGAGTGAACCCGGACCACAAGGAGTTCGTCACCCGGTCACCGCGCAATCCGGTTTAGCCAACTACGCTAGAGAGCCGGGCTTCTGATGTTTCCTCCTTGGTTTCAGCTCCTTCTTCTTCGCGTTCACCAGCTGTATACTCTGGCGGAAAGTTCTGGTTGCTCGTCCACTACTGAACTGCAGTCCTGCTCCAGAACCTGCGTGTTGCGTGTGCATCGGTTTTACAGATCTCATTCTCTTGAATACAGACTGTTGGTTCCTTGCCTCTCCGGCAGATGCACTCCGACTTCAAAGGGAGCTCCCCAATTAGTCGACTCTTACGACATGCTTTTGGGGAGGCAGTGGGTCTATTCTTGTTTTCCCCACAATGGCGCCCCGGAACCCACACGGGGGTCAGCTCCTTCTGATTTGGCCAGGCTTAATTCGTAGGAGAGCGAGATCTCAACATAACGTCCTTTGGATCACCAATTATAATTTTAAAATTGTGAGTATTTTACTTTGCCAGAAAGTACTGAAAACAATTTTTGGATTTGGATAGATCGAAATCTGAAAATATTCCGTGTTTGACAATAGTGGTCTTATAGTTGTCTTCCTGCAATAAGAGTTCTTCTATTAAGTGGCATTATGATTAAGCGGGCATTTCTAGCGGATCACCAGGCAATTTCCACAGACCAATGGCTGGAGAACGCCGCTTTATATAATTCACTACAACAACACCATCTGCCACAACAAAGACCTTCAAGAACGGTCGTTAACCCAGTTTTCAACCAACAGATGTTTCCACAATAGGCAAAATATTTCCTCTTGAGAAATCGATAACCATTCCCTTGAGTCTCTGAACACGTCAAGCTAATTATCAGGTATCAGCCTAAGTGCAGTCACCTGAAACAGGCCCAATATGAAAAACAAGACTTCATGTGTTGGTTGCTGTTCGCGTGCTTGGATATTTCACTCCGCTTGAAAAAATCCAGATCGCGTACTGTTGTACGGAGATTTGATTTGTCGAGCGCTGTGACTACCGGGTATTTTATTAATGATCTCCGGGCTGTGTGGCAGTGCAAACTCGGCAGGGGAGCCAGCAAAACTGGAAGCTTCGAACCATTAAAAATCTTTCCCTCCTATCTCCCCCCCCCTTCCCGCCATGAAAGCGTTGATCCAGTTTTGAGGTTTGAACAACGGATCAACATAATACCGTCCGGCTCGCTAGCGTAGTTGGCTAAACCGGACTACTCGGTGACCGGGTGACGAGCTCCTTGTGGTCCGGGTTCATGCCCGGGGGTAGGCAGAAAAGCCACATTTCTCCCAGATTTACGGTATTTAGCCTATCATGGAATCAATGCCGAAGGGTTGCGATATCCATAATACCGAGCCTAAAGGTTAACTAAAAAAAAAAAAAAATTACCATAATGCCACACGTGTAGTAACCCTTAAAGTGCTCCGTTCTTCTAACTCAAGTCTAAGTCCGAAGAAGCTCAGCACATGCTCTGTAGCACCGGCGAGGATCCTGAAATACTTCAGGTAGATTTTTTAACTCAAAATTTTGCTCGGGCAGCGCCTTCAGGCAACTCTTTTTTTTTTATTTCCAACTGCCAAGGGACTTTTTACGAGCGTATAAATGCACACGGGCGTCCGATCTCACTACCCAGAGACCAGGGTGGATTACTAGAAGTCCCAAGTACACGTGAAACAAAATCCCTGCCCTTACCGGGGTTTGAACCCGGAACTTCTAGCACTCGAGGCGGACATCGTCTCCCATTATTTACTGAAAACCTCTGAGGGTCGGCCCACATTAATTGCGCCTCATGTCTGTCTGTCTGTCTGTTTTTGTGTGCATTCGAACCCATCTGCCTAATCTGAGAAAGCATCATCACTTACGACACTTGGTGCCTTGATTTCGTCGCTACTCTCCTTGTGGGTTCCGGAGAAAAAGAAAAAAAAAAAGGAACAGACACTTTGCTCCCTAGTAAGCATGTCGTAAGAGTCGACTAATTTGGGTCTTTCTTTCGAAGTCGGAGTGCATCTGCGTGACAGGCAAGGAACCAACAATCTGAATAATGTTAAGACAGATCTGTAAAACGGATGTGCATAAAACTCAAGTCTTGGAACAGAAGTGGACGAACAACCAAGGCTTTCTGTAGGAATTTACAGCTGGGGAACGCCAAGAAGAAAAAGAAACAGGTTCCCTGCTTATGACACTTCGGCACTAAGTGGGTGCTGACGTCAACATCACACCGGCCTCTTTTACTTCCCACAAGATATCTGGAGACATATTTTCGCTTGGTCGACATTTTAGAGGCCCTAATACTACATTCCCTGTGTGGATTCCGGAGCCCCATTGTGGGGGAAAACAAGAATAGACCCAGTGCCTTCACTACAAGCATGTCGTAAGAGTCGACTTACAGGAGGTTTCCTTATAAGTCGGAGCGTATCTGTCTGAGAGGCAAGGAACCAGCTCACAAGTCAGATCTGTAAAACAGATAGGCAAGCAACACTCAGGTTCTGGAACAAGACCAGAGTCCAGACGTGGACGAATAACTAGAATTTTTCGCGGGAGTTTACAACCGATGAACACGAAGAAGAAGGAGAAACACTGCATTATTGCAAACGAAATTCAAGTGAAGATACTGAAGTAGAGAAGGACTTAGACGAAGACAAAAGAGAAAACAAAGACGAAGAAGATGTGGGGGACGTCAGAAGAAGATTCGGGAAAAGAAACAAAAAAATCAGATAACAACGGACAAACAATCCTTATATTTTCAAAACATAACCGATCGATACTACTGTTAACTTGATCCAGTTAAGGGAAATCGATAGAATATTAGAACGACCTTCCCTATCTTAAAATAAAAAGATATCGAGCCAGATCAATAAAGTCCGCACCAGTAGGGGTTCACCGCTATTGATACCACAACACCCAAGTCCCCACGAGACCAGCAACTGTTTCCTGCTGCCACTCCAAGAGCTGCCTTGTAACTTGAGAGGCCCTATAATTGGTTTTCTGAAATATTTCGCATTGGTGTGTCAACAAATATTTGTGGCGACGTTATTTCGTTCCAGCCGTTAGTGCTATCATTACTATGTAAATGTATTGTGCTTACTGAAAGTTCATCGATATCGTAAATTATTTTGCAATTATAATATCTAGAAATTACGATAACACCTTCATTAATTCAGTGTGCACTTAAAGTATATAAGTAAATGTTATATGAGATTGTATGTGTTCTACAACACATTTAAAAGACGTGAATATTTTCTAAAATTTCCGGGTATTTCCTAGTGATTGTGTTCTCAATTTATGGTATTTTTTTTATATTTTTTTTATTTACACATATCTACGTATGTAGATTACGAAATCTGTGTGATTGTTTTGTGGTGTTTAAGAAAGCTTCAGACTTTCGAGTCACAATAAACTAAAACTATAATTTAGTACACACAAACAGTAGAACCAGTCAGCTTTACAGTATCACAGAAACAACGTAATCGACAAATGAACGTTGCAGCTAGAGTGCCTTCAGCAGCACCTTTTGTAGATCTACAATACTACAAGTGTGGACAATAATACATAAAATAACGTAATTGACTATCTCCGATAGAAGTCACGTCTCAGTATGACCAGTAGATTTGTTGGTGAAGCTGCGAGGAGTTTTGAATCGCCGATCTAGATCATTTCACTCAGGATCTTCTCCAGGTTTGCACTATATTTTTAATCTACATATAAACTGGGAGAAAAAAGTGTATATGCCTGGAAAAAAAAAATAGAAATTTGACGTCCAGAGTATCGTTTTTATTGCCCCGGGTTTTTATTCCATAAAGCTGGTCTCTCTCTCTCTCTCTCTCTCTCTCTCTCTCTCTCTCTCTCTCTCTCTCTCTCTCTCTCTCTCTCTCTCTCTCTCTCTGCCGAGCGACTTGTCGCCCGAAGTTCCAACAACGACTATAGGGTTCCTGAAATACCTGAACTTGTGAACCGAACAGCAGGCCTCATAGTCGAACTACAACATTCCGAGCACAATTAGTAGCAATTTTCACCAAAAAATATCCCCTTCAGTCCTTGGGTTTTAAATGGGATACAAAGTGTTAACTGAACTTTCAGAGTATAAATTAATTAGTTTATTTATCGTGTAGTTATTTATCTAAGACAGTTACATGATCTGTATTTTTATTTCAAATATTGCTTTGTTTACACTTTTTTTGGTTGTGGTATAAATTTTACAGTGACTTTCCTGTGTAGGTTCTGGGGCCGCATCCATTTTGGGACCCTCCCCCCCCCCCAAAAAAAAATAATAGACCAACGGTTTCCCTAACAAGCATGTCGTACAAGGCGACCAGTTAAGGGTAGTTCCTTCGAAGACTGAGTACATTTGCCGGAGATGCCAGGAACGACCAGTCTGCATGGAAATAAGCTAGATCTGCAAAACAGATAAAGATGCAAAACGAAAGTTCTGGAACAAGACCAAAGTCGAAAAGTGGAGAAACAGCCAGAACTTTCCGCCTGGAAAGAAGTACTATGCATATTTCTCGGGTACAAGGCAAACAACGTTAGCATTTCGACACGAAAGCCTCCGGATTTCTCCTGTTTATTGAGTTGAGTTTAGTTGAGTCAAGAATTGACATCACAGCACTCGGGGCATTCCCATGCATGCTTCGTCCTCACCTTCAGCAGCCAGCGCAGAGTTCCAGTACTGATGATACCGGTCACAATCTAGTTAAATGTCTGTCTTGCCTTTCCTCTGAGTGTAGTCAGCCGGCCAGACCCGCTGGTTACACCCAGGTGCCTCATTCTCTCCAGGGCATAATAATCTCCCGTTTCTTTTTTACGGTGGTGATTCTTTTATGGTTGACACCTAGTTGTCTGGTAGTCTGGTAGTCTTAGTTTCAGCTTCATAGCAAACGGGTCACTCCATCTTTGCTCCGCTCCTGTGCCAACGAAAAACACACAGAATGTTTATCACAGTATTAGAATTGCAGTTCATCATTGATGGTAGCAGAAGTCGCCAACAGATCAGCAGTTGCCCACGCGATCAGTTTTAATCACATACGGGCACTACAACACTGCACGACAGGCATCGCGCCATTTTCTGAATCTACAATTCACACCAACACGTTGGTCACAGTCGAAAAAACATTCCAAATGCAATCCGCAGCTCACAGGGTCACGCCATGCATTCAACTCAGAAGCTGGGCGACGAAACTATATCCAGTCTACAAATGGAGCAAAAATGCATCGGCCACCGTCCGGCAGAAGCAAAAAATTTGCCTCTGTTTTGAACAGTGCCGCTGCCTAACGTCCATTTTGACTGGAAGTTGTATGTTTGTTAGTGTTATTAATCAAATTATTCCGATAACATAACAACTTTTTTGTTTGTTCTCTTGAGAAAATATGAAAAAACTGTGTTTCGCTTGAGATAACTGGGTTAAGAAATTGTGCAAATAGGTTAGCAGGCGCGGTATTTACTTTGTTCACCGGCTGTGAGCTGCGGCGGAAAGTCCTGGTTGTTCGTCCATTTGGACTTTGGCTTATTTGTGTGTAGTTGTTCCTTGCCGCTCGGGCAGGTGCACTCCGACTTCGAAGTAAATTCTAAATTACTCGACTCCTACGTCATGCTTGATGGGGAGGCAGTGGGTTTGATCTTGTTGTCTCCACAACGGGGCCCCAGAACCCACACGGGGAGCATTTTGTCTAAAATGTCTACCACGCGTAAAATGGGTATCAGGATAACGTGTGGGAGTAACCGAGGCCGCCATGATGTTGACACCGGCACCCACTGAGTGCCGTCTGGGTTCAGCACTGTACACCTGAACGCCATTGACGTGAAACATGTCATTTACTTTAGACTTAATGAGGCCCTGAGCTATATAGAACTCTCAGACCCTTACTGCTTTAAATTACACCAGTAATCTCAGGAAAGTATATAATTTATACGTCTTTTAAATATATGTATAATAGAAATATACTGTCGTACAATTTTATTATAAGGATTAATAAAAATGTGTCTGCAAAATCAAAATTTATACAAAGTAAAGATCCGTTTTCACGCCTTTAGGCGCATCGCGCATATGGGAAAAGCACCCATATTTTACAGACCAATCAGCACTAGGTTGGTAATGCATTATCATTCGCCATGTTAGGTTGGTTGGCATTACGCCAGCCGTCTTTACTTCCATAGGACAAACATCATGGTACCCATTTTAGGCTGGGTCGACTTGCGACTCCCCATACTATGATAAAAATCCACTCAGCCAGCCCTGGGTTACGATCGCAGTACGTTGGTATTACGAGCCGGACTCGCAACGCCTAAGCAACGGACGCCACACATAATTTATATAATTAATTATATTAAAGGCTCTATTAAAAGTAAATTGTATTGTGTATGGGGGAGGGGGGGGGGGGGCATTTGTTGGGACCCCTGCAGATTGTGAGGCCCCCAAGCTAATGCCTAAATCCAGCACGGTTGATTTTTCTAACTAGCTGTAATACATTCCCCAGCGGCATCAACAAGATGCTGTTTGCTATGTTAATCAGCTCTCTATTTGCCATGTTAATCAGCTCTCTATTAGCCATGTTAATCAGGTATCTATTTGCCATGTTAATCAGCTCTCTGTTTGCCATGTTAATAAACTCTCTATTTGCCATGTTAATCAGCTATCTATATCCTATAATAATCGGGTAATCTATTTGCCATATTAATCAGCTATCTATTTGCCATGTTAATCAGCTATCTATTTGCTATAATATTCGGCTTTCTATTTGCAATGTTAATCAGCTATATTTTTGCCATGTTAATCAGCTATCTATTTGCTATAAAAATCGGTTATCTATTTGCCATGTTAATCAGCTATCTATTTGCTATAATAATCGGCTATCTATTTGCCATGTTAATCAGCTCTCTATTTTCCATGTTAATCAGCTCTCTATTTGCCATGTTAATCAGCTCTCTGTTTGCCATGTTAATCAGCTCTCTATTTGCTATAATAATCGGCTATCTATTTGCCATGATAATCAGCTATCTATTTGCCATGTTAATCAGCTATCTATTTGCTATAATAATCGGCTATCTATTTGCCATGTTAATCAGCTATCTATTTGCCATGTTAAGCAGCTCTCTATTTGCTATAATAATCGGCTATCTATTTGCTATAATAATCAGCTATCTATTTACCGTGTTAATCAGCTCTCTGTTTTCTATGTTAATCAGCTTTTTATTTGCCATGTTAATCAGCTCTCTATTTGCTATAATAATCGGCTTTCTAATTACCATGTTAATCAGCTTTCTATATCTTTGTCTTAGACAGATAAGAAGTTGAGCTATAAACCGGGGAGAAAAAAACAGAAAATTAACTATAAACCGGTCAAAGCAATGTCGGATATTTATTATTTCTAACGGATGTTAATTCAAAGGCTTTCATTGTCAACAATTATTACTATGACAACTGTAGTGGCCAACAGCGGGGCGTCCACCAGGGGAAACCACCACATTCTCAGCTTATCATCAAGACTGCCATTTCCCACATCGCCATCACTACCCGACCGTCGGACCAGATCAAACGGACAAAGTACAAGTTTAGTCAGGAGAGACGGTGTAGGGCTCGGTCGGAGTATAGATGTAACTTCCATGGACAAGAATGATACTGCGAGTAACGATCAGGGGTCAAGACGGGATCAGGGGACAAGACGGGATCAGGGGTCAAGACGGCCGTTTCAGATCATGGCTGTGATGGGAACAGATACTGGGCCGAGCAATAGGAAAGAAAACAGCAACCCTAGCAGCAATGAAAACAACAAAGGTAAATATATGGATTTATATATATCTTATATCAAGTTAAGTTAATTGTAAGGTTGTTGTCCAGTTAACCCTGTTTAGACATCATATTTAACATCTTTGTCAGCACTAGGACACTATACGTCTTAATCCCCGCATAACGAACTAATTCTTTTTACTTTTTGTTCTTGGCATAAAAATAGTTCCGGCGATGGTTTTGTCTTCCGTTGGACATGACATTCTCTGTTGGAGCTTTTGTTGGCTTTTAGTTTAAATAAGTTCAAGAGTAAACTAATCTGATTCTGCTCTTTTTCTTTCCCCCCCCCCCCTTACTCTCCAGTTTCCCCGTCACCCCTTGGTATCCGCTGTGGTGTAGTGGCTAGACGCTGGCCTGCGGATCTAAAGGTTGTGGGTTCAGGTCATGGAGAAATCGGACTTCTTTCACAATAACTTGGCGACCTAGCTTTATATAGGAACCAGGTAAAGCCATGGGAAATAAAGGCGGCCGGCGTGATGCTGACCACATCACCCACCAAGTACCGATTGGTCTATAAAATATAGGTCCAGCCCTTTGTACCCAATACGCCTGAAGACTTGGAAAAGGGTCCTTTACTTTAAGACCGAGGCAGGGTAATTATTCACAAATCTCTGCTCAAGTTTTTCTCTCTATTCTTGTGGATGTCCCATCTCAGGTACTGTCGTTGTGGATGTCCCATGTCAGGTACTGTCGTTGTGGATGTCCCATGTCAGGTACTGTCGTTGTGGATGTCCCATGGCAGGTACTGACGTTGTGGATGTCCCATGTCAGGTACTGTCGTTGTGGATGTCCCATGTCAGGTACTGTCGTTGTGGATGTCCCATGTCAGGTTCTGTCGTTGTGGATGTCCCATGGCAGGTACTGTCGTTGTGGATGCCCCATGTCAGGTACTGTCGTTGTGGTGTGAAATTTTAAGTCTTCGTATATTTCAGGACATGGTATAATGTTGTAGGATGACTATTTCTTGCCAGCTTTCTCTCACACAATATTACAGCAACGCCAACAGCATACGCACGGTAGTCAATGCAAAAGGCATAGGTCAGAAGTGCCAACACAAACAGTCCAGCACTAGAAATACAGTTCCCTGTCTATGGAAGTAGCAGTTACAAGGGATCAGTGGTTGCACACACACACCAAAACGCTTAGGACGCAACTTGTTCTCTGGCAACATTCTACAGTTCACAACACAAATCACATTTGGCACGGTCGAAGAGCAATCCAAGTGAAATCTGCAACTTAGTCTCGCGACATGCACAACTCAGTATGCTATATATATCTAATATCTTGCAGTTTACGTCTATAACCGAAGCCAAGCGGCAAGCTTCTTCTTCTCCTCTAACCCTATTCTGTTTTTTTTTTTTTTTAAATCAGGTTTTGAAGAGGCATCGGCTGCCTTCCTTGGTCTGTGCTGCGTAGATACCCACACTTATGGCCTCGAATACTGCATCTATCCATAGCTTGCTTGGTCGAGCTTTTGCTCTGCTTCTGTGATGTTTAAGTGACAGGGCTCTCTGTTGTGCAATATCTAGTGGTGGTTTTAACACGCCCGAACCATTTAATCTGTTATCTCGTGACGTAGTTAGTACTGGTTCCATCTTAACTTCTTTTTCTGATATCGTCATTTCTGTTCTAGTTGCCTATAGAATTCTTCGTAGACATTTAATTTCTGTTGTTTAGATTCTTCTTTGTTGTTGTTGTTGTTGTTGTTTATGTCCACACGTGGCACTGGTAGAATACAAGAATATGTAGAATACAATGCTGGTAGAATACTGTATCCAACTAACCTGATTACATCTGTTTCAGTTCGAAAAAGCCATCGAAACATTGTCACGTCGAGAAAAAGAACAGAGCAGTCCTCCATCTCTCCCCTTATCTCTCAGTCGTGGCTCTCATTCACCAATGACAAAAACAGTAGAAGCATGGATAAGGTAGTCGACGTCCAGGAGCAACAGAAGGATATGTGGTCGCCAGAAGGATGCATAAATGCTGCAGAACCACCGCCTCTCCCCGGAGGAGTGTTTCTGACTTCACTGGTGTTTGAAGTAGGTGCTGGTTACGTGTTATACTTAGTGACTCATTGTCTGTTCTCCAAGCACTATCAAGCAAAAAACAAAACAAACTAATTGCAGATCTAAGGACCAACATTGGCTTACTCTCCAAGGAAGCAGAACTGGTCTTGCAGTGGATACCTGCCCACTGTGGTATTCAAGGAAATGAGAGAGCAGATAAGTTGGCAAAAGCTGGGAGTAATCTTCCACAACCTCATCCACCACACAGCTACAAGGAAACCAAAACAGCACTAAAGCAGTCTTTCAAGCGGGAGTGGAGAAAGCAGAATAGAGATTACAGACCAGAGAGTGACAGCATAAACAAATTCAACAGGAAAGAACAAACAACAATTTTTAGACTTCGGACTAGATACTGTGGTCTTCGAGCACACCTGTACAGGATAGGCATAAAAGAATCTGCTGCCTGTGATTGTGGAGCAGAAAGACAGACCCCTGAGCACATACTGCAGTACTGCCCTTACCTCTCCCAGCAAAGACTGTGGATCTGGCCCAGGGGATCCACATTGCGAGAGAAGCTATGGGGGACCGGTGGCGACCTTAAACTCACAATCCTATTTTTGACCCAGACGGGACTCAATGTGTAGCATGACTGATGTCGAACGCAGAAGAAGAAGAAGAAGAAGTTACGTGTGGGTAGATATTTCCCATTTGGGTTCCTGGCGAGGGGAGGTTGGGGGAGACCCTCTGCCTTTATAACAAGGATGTCATAAGAGTCGACTATTTACGGTTTACTTCGAAGTTGAAGCGCATCTGTCGGACCAGCAGCCGGCACACAGACAAGCCAGAGCTGTAAATTAGATGTGCACACAAAACTCAAATTCTGGAACAAGAAAAGAGCTTAGATGTGGACGAACAATCAAAAGTTTTTGCGGAGCTTACAGCCGGTGAACTTGAAGAAGAAGAAGAAGAAGAAGAAGAAGAAGAAGAAGAAGAAGAAGAAGAAGAAGAAGAAGAAGAAGAAGAAGAAGAAGAAGAAGAAGAAGAAGAAGAAGGAGGAGGAGGGGGGGAGGAGGAGGAGGAGGAAGAAGAAGAAGAAGAAGAAGAAGAAGAAGAAGAAGAAGAAGAAGAAGAAGAAGAAGAAGAAGAAAAAGAAGAAGAAGAAGAAGAAGAAGAAGAAGAAGAAGAAGAAGAAGAAGAAGAAGAAGAAGAAGAAGAAGAAGAAGAAGAAGAAGAAGAAGAAGAAGAAGATACAACAGCAAGGATAGGAAATTCGTTACAGGCAACGGTAGCGCGTGCCTGACTTTGGTTTATTGTCCTCTCTTACTGGCCACAGAACCTCGGCCTCACCACAGCCTGATGATGTTTTCTCGCTGTGTGACTTATCCAAATCCAGCGTCTTTTCCTCACCTATTGGTTAAATACGATTTCTTTAGCGCGCTTTCTCTCTAATCTCCGAAGTAGTTCTGTCACACCATGCAGTTTCTGCCTTTCTACACAAACCGCCGAGGTGTAGCGGCTATGCCACACAGCTGCGAATCCGATGGCTCTGAGTTCAAACCGCACGGTGCTGTTTTCAAACATGACCTTGGCTCCCAGGTGAACCCAGCCTTAAATGGGTACCAGGCAAAGTTCTGGGAAGTAAAGACAGCTGGCGTGATGTTAACCACACCACAGATCAAGGGTCTATAAAATACAAGTCTACCTTCACATGGCTGATGCGCCATGACGTTTAAAGGGACTTTTACTTTACTTGTCTACACAACCATTGGTTAACGACTATTTGCAGTTTATTAGTAACTGTTTTAGTACCGGTTTCTTTAAACGGCTGTTGTTCTTTTGAAGTCATATTTCTCGGCCTAAATAAAACAAGCTTGTTTTCTCTCTCTCTCTCTCTCTCTCTCTCTCTCTCTCTCTCTCTCTCTCTCTCTCTCTCTCTCTCTCTCTCTCTCTGTGTGTGTGTGTGTGTGTGTGTGTGTGTGTGTGTGTGTGAAACGCATCCAGCGACTAACACACTTAACTGGTGATAAATTCAGTGTGTCAGGTACAGTCATATGTAAATCATTACACGTTGACGGCCTCTCATTCATGCCGCAGTTCTGATCTGATTAACAGACACACACACTGTGGGGTCATAAATCTACGTTCGGTTGGCCAACTTTAGGAGCCCGAGTAAAACTAATTTGGCCCACTTAGTTATACAACTGCGCGACATAATCCACATGAAATGAATTCGATACGTGCGGGCAGAGAAAACATGTGTATGTGTGTGTGTGTGTGTATGAGGGGCGCAGGCGACTTAACCCTAGTTTAACTGCGCAATAATAATAAAAATGCAACATGCATTATAATTTTTTTGCGCTGTTAAACAAGACGTAAACTATTTTGAGACTCACACGCCTAGAATCTGGGGAAAGGGGCCGAGGCCTAGGGCACCTCAAAATAATAACAATGATTACTATTATGTGAATGACGGCGAATGCAAAAATAATATGTTTAACATAAAAGGGCACGTATAAACAAATATGTAATAATAATGCACTGCATGGAATATTCTTCATAGTCATAAAGAAAAAATAGGAACTACGACTTACAGGCACCCACTGTCGCTGGTATTTACTCCCCAGGACGTCCCTAGTCACACGGAATCATCACAGTCGTCCAGCTCAGCTCAGAGAGCAGCTAGATCTTCCAGCCACGCCCCAGCTGACCTTAAGGGGACTGTATCGTTGCAGCCCATGAGGCAGTCCTCCAGAACTGTGGCAACCCGCAATACGGTTGGCCTACAGAGAGTTTACTTAGAGGGGTTGGACTACATGAGGACACATGTCTCAAATGTGGAGAAAGGAGTTGACATTATCAATCGACAGTTCCATAAGTGAGTTTTTTTGTTTTGTTTCTGTTTGCAATAATGTCTCATGGGTCCGCATTATGGAAGCAAAAAATAGCCACACTGACACGTACACCGCGTCTGGTAAAAAGCGACTGAGAATTGCCGTGAGTTTGGCTACTTCGTTCCCACAAAACTGGCTGCAAAGCCAACCAATCAGGGACAAGTCTACCAAGTACTGTACATGGCGTTGGCTTGTTGCTGTCCTTTATTCCGTGATCCTCATGGTATTATTTCCTATCGTCCTTTTCAGGATGAAATTTTTTATTTGAAGCTCCACCCTGGCTTTTGCCGGGGGCCGCAATATAGGCAGGCCATAAATATGGCCAAATGTCTGAACGCGGTTTCTGGGACCTCTCCAAGGCGATCCTCATCCACATGGTGGCACCTTGTGTCATCGGGTGTTTATCGCTTGTGTGATGTCCTGGTGGAGTAGAAAGTCAGTCAGTCCTTTATTCCGTTAGGATATTCCCCACGGAAGAAGAAGAAGAAGAAGAAGAAGAAGAAGAAGAAGAAGAAGAAGAAGAAGAAGAAGAAGAAGAAGAAGAAGAAGAAGAAGAAGAAGAAAAAGAAGAAGAAGAAGTTAGCCTGTTTTCTCCGTTTCTTTAGTTGATTTAGCCCAAATTTGGTTTCTGTGGAGTAATTTTACTATATTGATTTTGCATATTTTACAGATATCAATAGTGACAATTATTATAGACAAGTAACCAGTCGTCACTCTTTCAAGAAGAAGATGATGACAGAAGATAATGATAAAGAGGACAAAGATGAAAATAACATTTATGACAATAAAGAAGAAGAAAGGTCATTAGCAGACAACAAGATCGCGTACAGAAACTCGATGTTAATTGATTGTAAAACTGTATTGCCATCCTGCCAGGGCTAACACCAGTTTCCAGGAGGATTGGCTGCCGTATTTAAGAGAATGTAACGACCATCTACTGCAAGCAAATACCAGCCTTCTGAGGTCAGGGGTCACCTTACAGGTCAGTGGCTGTCTCTGGATGTATCTGTGACCTTTGTGTGTGCCTGTTTGGCCGACATCTTTGTTTGTTGGCATGTCATGTGACTACCTAGGAATAAGGTCACTTTTCATTAAGGTCAAGAATGAATGATACGATAACGGTTGACCTGGTCACAATGAAAGGATAACTATTGACCTGGTCACAATGAAACGATAACTATTGACCTGGTCACAATGAAACGATAACTATTGACCTGGTCACAATGAAACGATAACTATTGACCTGGTCACAATGAAACGATAACTATTAACCTGGTCACAATTATACGATAACTATTGACCTGGTCACAATGATACGATAACTATTAACCTGGTCACAATGATACGATAACTATTGACCTGGTCACAATGATACGATAACTTTAAATCTGGTCACAATGATACGATAACTATTGACCTGGTCACAATGAAACGATAACTATTGACCTGGTTACAATGAAACGATAACTATTGACCTGGTCACAATGAAACGATAACTATTGACCTGGTCACAATAAAACGATAACTATTGACCTGGTCACAATGAAACGATAACTATTGACCTGGTCACAATGATACTATAATCGTTGACCTGGTCACAATGATACGATAACTATTGACCTGGTCACAATGAAACGATACCTATTGACCTGGTCACAATGAAACGATAACTATTGACCTGGTCACAATGAAAAGATAACCATTGACCTGGTCACAATGAAACGATAACTATTGACCTGGTCACAATGATACTATAATCGTTGACCTGGTCACAATGATACGATAACTATTGACCTGGTCACAATGAAACGATAACTATTGACCTTGTCACATGAACCACTTACCTTAAGGGCTATTTTAACGCCAAAGGCACAACAGGCATGTGATCTGTTAGTTAGTTGCATCTCCTTTGCACGACGTTGCCGGATAAACGCCAACACTTTTGGGCTGTTAATGGTTTCACAAGGCAATTTAACGTTCAGTAGTTTGCCATTGCTTACTGGACGGCTGGTTATCGACACCACCGTCGAAGCCAAGACACGGCGGTTTGCTGCTAAAAACCCCGCAGCTGGGATCGAACCTGACAGGTTTGATCTGTGAAACCCGTGATATTGAAGTCTTCACTCGACACCTGAAATGTGTTTGCAACGCTTTAGCCACAGACGCTAACTATATCATTCTGTTCAAGAATCATACGTGTTTAAATCAACGGTCACTTAAAAAAAGGTAGATGGGAGGAGGGGGAAAAAAAAGGGGGGGGGGGGGGGGGGGACTGATGTGTTGTCAACATCACGCCGACTATTTTTTCTTCTCATTACATATCCATGTAGCCAAGTGTTTAAAAAAAAAAAAAAAAGACAATAATTCCGACACAATGCAGATTCGAATTGAAGAACTTTTGACCAGCAGAAAAGCGCCTGGTGACTGCGGCACCTAGAATCATCATTCGTCATCACCATTGTCCGGTTGTGTCATCATATATCACATAGGGCTAGCAGTCTATTCCCCTACTCCGCTCTATTCTGTGCAATAATTTCGGCTGAATCTAGTCGAATCCAGGGTGAATCCAAACTAAATGTAATCTAATTCAGCAGTTTTGGCCTCTCTCATCACCGTTCGTTTTAGGGTTTCTTTTGGATGTCCTGGTTTGCCCAGCCGTTTAATTCTTATTGTAGCAATTGTTTGGTGACTCATTAATGATCATTGCTTGCTTCTAAAGTCTGCGTCATTTGTGAAATATTTAATAATAATAATTATGTGACTGCTGTTGCTGAAACTACCGTCCGTCTGGAACATTAGGAAACATTAACGTTTTTTATTCGATGAAGACGTACTGACTTCGTTTATAACTATATCAAACGTCTGAAGAGGGTATCTGTAAATTTTTTATTTTTATTTTGGCTTCCAAAATGTGGTTCATCGGGTTTCTGTGGTGTCAAACCTCCAGGAAGCAGTCCCAAGGCTAATCTACCTCAATGTACTGGACTGCAGACCTCTTGACAATGGCATCAAAAGCCGACCATCCCGGAATGAATGTCAAACTGTGTTAAGAGAACTAAAGAGTCAACAAATCTGGCTGCTGAGTTGCAGTGTTCTAGAACTGACTTTGCTTCTATGTATAATTTGACTAATAATCTGTCTCCCCTCCCTATTTCTCTTCCACGTATTCCCCCTCTCTTTCTCCACCCCTCTCCACCCTGGCTTTCTCTTTCTTTTTGTGCGTTTTATATTTCTAATCTGTTCTGTATTCCTTTTGTTTTCAGTCACTGAACCAATTTGCGAGCCCGACTCGTAATTCCAAAGTACCGCGATCGAAACCCACTGCTGGCTCAGTGGATTTTTATCATAGTATGGGGCGTCGCAGGTCGACCCAGCTTAAAATGCTTATCAGGATGTATGTCCTGGGGAAGTGAAGACTGCCTGTGTAATGCTGACTACATTACCCAGCCTGTGCCGATTGGTCTGTAAAAATATGGGACGCTCTTCCAATATGCCCGATGCGCCTAAGGCGTGAAAAGGGATCTTTATTTCTTTTACTTTTACTGAACCAATGAAATCTGTTTGCCAGGTAATTGACACTGAAGCCAAACTAGTGGCCCTGATCAACAACCTGAGAGAGGACACACAGACAGACATGCTTCTGGTCGAGTTTTTGACACGGTTCTGGCAGGAGATCAAGGCGGCCACACAAGATCTGCAAGTAAGTGTTCTCTTGACAAGATGAGTTGTTGTCGGCCATGTTTTCTTCCACGTCTATTTGTCTGTTTGTTCTATTTCTGGCTAATTTGGTCGGTACGACCATAGACGGGACTAATGTAGAGTTTCTTTGATGTTTATTTTTCAATTTTTTTTGGTGTGTATTTTTTTTCTCTATGTTTCTCTTTTTGTGTACTTATATGTCTGGTATAATATGCGTCGCAAAGTATTCCCTCAAACTAGCCATCCATTTGATTTGTTGATTTTGAATGTAATTTAGAATTGGTTCCCTGCCGACTTTTTCTCTTGTAATCTCGCTCCTAATTTTATTTCTGTATCCCCCTAGCAATCCTTCTCAGATATAATTCTATTTCTTTATTATCCTACCCCCAGATGAAGTCAAAGTCCAACATTTTAGAGGGTGGTAAGACTGGGTTTCCCGGCTTTCTGATGCTTTTAACGACCCTAAAACATCTAGAACTGGCCCTAACTCCAACCCAGCCACGTCCCACGAGAGAGTGCAGCCTAGGTCCCACGACTCATGCAGCCTATCTACCACCCCCTGAAATATTAGACTGTCCCGTGACCTGTGGATTACCCGTGTTTGGGGTAGGATATTAATATAGAACCCAATACAGTCAGTCACAAGGATGTAAAGTTATATTTGAGAAACTATTCATGAATTTGCAAGCGCACTATAAAAATTCTCACTCGGAGGTTTTCGATCGAATCCACAACGAGGCGAACTTGTAACTTTCTAAAACTTGTACCAAAAAATATTATCGGAAGTAAAGGCTACCAGAGGTGATGTTTGCCATTTCACACATTGCGAGCCGATTTGTCTATGAAAAATAGGTTTAGCACCACAAATCCGGAGAGCATCGGTAGCCTAGGGCTAGATCCTCGCCTGCTAGCTCGACAGTCTGGAGTTCAAACCCACATTGAGTCTGATTTTTTTTTAGTGGCCTTTCCTGCTAGGTCGACACAGCCTAAAACGGGTACCAGGTATTGTCATGGGAAGTAAAGGCTACCGGCGTAATTTTGATCACAACACACACACTGAGCCAATTAGTCAATAAATATATGAGTCTACAGTCAGTGATATGCCCGACGATCCACTCGTGTAAACAGTATCTTTTACTTACTAAAAAAAAAAAAAAACTACAACTGATGTCTAATGCGTTGTTGTTGTTGTTGTTGTTGTTGTTATCGATCCAGCGGCGCTTGAGCTTTCGCCCTTTGGCCCAATGCCATGTAGTGGAATTTGCTTGTTTTCACAAGGTGTTCTTTTCCTCCGTACAAGGTGTTCCACTTGTCTGGTCTCGGAGGGAGTAGCATTCTTCTAGTCTCGTTGCGTTTTGGGCACTCAAAGAGATGATGTTCAACAGTTTCGGGGTAGTTACATAGCTGGCACTCTGGGAAGTGGTGTGGCTGTATTCTGTTTAGATGTCCACTGAGTGGAGTATGTTGTGTTCCAAGTCTGAAGATGGTGGCCTGGTCCCTTCTTGTTAGATGGTTAATGCTGTCATTAGGATCAGGGTCAGCCATGTGTCTATAAACCTCTCTTCCAGTGTCTCCCATGGCCCATCTGTTCAACCAACTCTCTTTGTTTATAGCTTTTATAAGTGTTTTTACTGTCTGTAGGGTTGTCGCTGTACGCGCCATGCACTCAGCTCAGTAGCTGGGCGTAAAAAAATATATCATTTCAGTCAATGGAGGAAAATACGACTGCCGCCTGTCTGTCAGAAGCAAAAAATGGCTACGACTAAAAACAATGTCCGTGCCTATTGTCTATTTTGACCGGTATATTCTTTGCATTTTTGCCAGGTACTGCTGGACAAATTTGGCTGTACAGTTTTACATCGTATCAGCAGCAACTACACCCACGGCCAGATATTCCAGCTGCAAGTTCCTCTCTGCCAAACGTACACTTCAGACATTGAACACTTTTCCAAAGATCTAGAAAAGCAACTCACCAACGCGCAACTGCTGTTGAAAAATTATGGGTATTCCGTGAACAGTGACATGATAGACAGAAGTAGCTTCAAGGATCGTCTGATGGTTTGTTGTGATCTCAAAGCTTTTCCGATTTTAGGATTTGTTAGCGACATTGCCAGCAAGATAACCCGGATGTGTGACACTGCCAGGCAATGGCTGGCCCGTGACGAACAGTTCATGCATGAAATTAATGAATTTATCAGAGAAATAAGAACCGCAGCTAGAAAGAGAGAAGAGATATTTCATCTGAAGAAAACGGAACAGAAGAATGTGGAAAGAAATGCCAAAGTTGCACATAACATTATGTTGAGTAACCGACAGAAGTTGCGCTTGATTGACGCGGAGTTGCAGGAGTTGGAGCGGAGGTTGGGCATGTGTAGGGAGGAGCAGCAGGCTCGGATGGTAGAGATTCATCAGAAGGAGAGCATGATGGACTTCCTCCGGGTCACCTTGCAGCAGACGAAGAAGAACTGCCGCCTACAGACCAAACGCGCCAAGCTGCACAAGCAGGTTTGTTAGCTCATGTGTCTGTCCGTCTTTCTGTTTTAATTTTCTCTCTGTTTCTCTATCTTTCGTTCAACTTTCTCTCTCTCCAGTTGAATTCTTTTTACTTTATTATATATATATATATATATATATATATATATATATATATATATATATATATATATATATATATATATATATTAGCCCTTTCTTTAAAGGCGGAGTGGACATTCAAATTCGACCAGTTTATCTCCGATGCCTGAACATTGTCGGATTTCGTTTGATTTAGTCGACCAATCAACATCATGGCACACTGGTGCAACCCACAAGTGCTCCATTCTACTTCTAACTCAAGCCTAAATTTGAAGAATCTAAGGACAGTGCACGAACTCCGTGGCACCTGCGAGGATCCTGAAATAATTTTGGTAGATTTTTAGCTCCAAATTTTGCCCGGGCCACGCCGTAGGTCTATTCTTTTTCGATTTCCAGCCGCCAAGGAATTTTTAACAATACACACAGGCGTCTGATCTTACTACCCAGAGTCCAGGGGAAATTACTAGAAGTCCAGGGCAGCGGTTCTTAAACAAGAAATTAACTATTTTCGACAGTGGCGAGGGAAGACAACTTACATTTTAACTTTTAAGTATCTACATACCTTTTAAAATAATTTCACAATTGTTAGCTGACTTGTCTTGATTTTTACCGCGGCACCTCTGGCATACGCTCACGGCACACCAGGGTGCATCAGCACCCAGTTTGAGAACCACTGCTTTAACGCATGGTTTGCCTGACCCAGTGACGTCAGCAGCATGGCTTAAACCGGTCGTGCTCTAGAACACTCAGACCCCCCCCCCCCCCGTTTGTTGGATTTATGTCCACTCCTGACCCTCACTGGTCCCTCGAGCTGATACTGGCAAAGGCAGGTAACTCGATCCATTTGGCTGCACGGACAAACCCCTTAGAAGTTGCCTGATCTTTGTTAGTTCATCCTGTGTGTTGGCATGTGTGTGCAGGTCAAGGAGCTAGGAGATTACGTCCGAGTGATGGAAGCCGACCTGGAGCTGGTTCAGGATCAAATCCTCGCCAAGTCCCACGAAAAAATTATACTCACCGAGAAGATACACACATCGGAGAAATCTTACGGCGTACTCAAAACAGACCTGGACAAGTTTTCTGAGAACCTGGAGGACATGGAGGCTGAGGTGGGTGGTCTGTGATGTGAGTGTAAGAATTTATCATCATCATCCTCATCATCACCATCATCGTTGTCAGTCATTCTCGTCATCATCATCATGAACTTCGTCATCATCATCCCCGTTTTTATCATGCTTGTCATCGTTATCACAATTTTCGTTATCATCATCATCATCATCCTCGTCAATATCATCATAATCTTCGTCATCATCATTCTCATCATATTTCTCCTTCTCATCATCATTCTCATCATCTTCCTCCCCCTCATCATTATTCTCATCATCTTCTTCCTCCTCATCACCATTCTGATCATCTTCATCCTCCTCATCACCATTCTCATCATCTTCCTCTCCCTCATCATCATTCTCATCATCTTCCTCTCCCTCATCATCATTCTCATCATCTTCCTCCTCCTCATCATCATTCTCATCCTTCTCCCCCCCCCCCTCATCATCATTCTCATCATCCTCGTCGTCATCCTCCCCAGGATCGTATTGTTTCATTATACACAACACCGAGCTGGCCGTCCATTCCGCTCTACCCTGTGCCGTTGTGTCCATATCATACATGGAATCCATATCCAGTTGCTTTATCTTCTCTATGTCAACTTTTGTTATTTCTGATTACGTTGAAATATTCGGGGTGATTTGCAGTGTGTGTATGTGTGTGTGCCTGTGCTCGCGAGCGTGTGTGTGTGTGTGTGTGTGTGTGTGGGGGGGGGGGGGGAGTCAAGGAGTTGAGCTGAGAACGCAGTTTCGCAATCCAGACATAACAATGTTTAAAGTCTGCTGCAGGCGAATTGGTCACATTGACTCGAACCCAACGGGTGTATTGTACTGTTCTTCAAGCAACGACAACCGACTGAACGTAAAGCTGCCTTTCAGAAATTTGTAAGGGTTAATAAAGTTTGGTTTGGTTGTGGACGTCCTCAAGAGGACATCTTAGTCGATCGATGGACACCTGTGTCCTCTCTGGGTTTCTATCTAAAGGTTTGCCATTCCATATTCCATCCGGATATTTGGAAACTTGTCTAAATGTCAGATTTAGGATACCCTGTTCAACCTTCACAGAAGTTATAATTAGGGCACCAGCCCCGTGTCACCTGCAGTCCTATGCGGGTAAGGACCGAGCGATCGGGCAACTTACTGTTCATTTTAATGGGTATTCCCATACACTTTGTCAGATAATAGCACGCATGAGTGGCTTTTGATTGGAGCCTCTTACTGTGGCGTACCCTCACAGGCTGGGTAAACACGTCGGCAGTTTGACTGTATATTCTCTTCACAGTGGTTTCAAAGGAAAATGTACAAGAGATAAGGTGGTTCGGCCATCTCACGAGAAAGCTATGGCACCAACTGCCACACAGGACCACGCTGAAAACAAAATAGTTTACACAGAATAAAGGAAACTTCACGCAGATGATGGAAAGACAGCATCAAGAACCGCAGTAACGATATCAGTGTTCAGTGTTGAGCTAAGACTTGATATCAGTGCACTCGAAATAGTCCCGTATGCACTGCGTCCTAATCTTCAGCAGCCAGCGAAGAATTCTAATTCCTAAGGTGCCAGTAACAGTTTGATTATATGTCCGCCTTGCTTTTTCTCTGAGTGTAGAATTTCCACCCCCCCCCCCTCCCCCGGTCACTTCTAGCTGTACCATTCTCTCCCAACCATAATGGTCTTTTGCGTCTCCGCACAATGTTCTTTTCAAAGGGTTACAAATTGGGCACGCGGACCTGTAGTACATTCGGCCCTTCCAAACAGATCTTTCACACAGCAATAATATTTTATGAGTAAATCATGTTATGTTAGTTCTAGTCTGTCGTGCATTAATTCAGCGCCCATTGGTGCAGAACCAGTCAGTCTGTTTAAAAATGTATTCCCCATCGCGTCTGCTAATTCTGGAGAAGATATCCAAAGAACCAGGACATCTGATGCGATGCTTGCCACTCTGTAAGGAGCATGCCTGTCTTCCCCTTTGTTAACATGCTTTGTAAATCTGGCCAGTAACAAGACATGACTATAGTGAAGAAATGACAATGAGCTTATGCAACGCATTAAACAAAAATAACACAAGATATCTTTTCATCCTTCCTCACAAACACACACATACACACACCTCATACACCCAGACACACACACATACACACACACTCGATGGGGTAACTGGAGGTAGCAGAGAAGAATATTTCCATGAAATTTTCCCTATGTGTAGACATCTCTAGATAGTACATGTCTGTCTACTTACATTGATATATTTCAGGTGAGTGACCTTTCTGGTCAGCTTCTGCAGCTGGAGATTGTCCACACCATTCGGACTTCCCCGGAAATCTTGGACAATCTGACTGACCGTCCAACTTCAGTGAAACTGTCTAAGTCTCTTAAAGAAAGAATTAAACAGAAACATCGCAAATATTTAACGCTGAATTAATACATTTATACCCTCGAAGAAAAAAGAGTACTTAGTTTGTATTAAAGAAATTAGACCAATCTGTGAAAAAAGCGGCGTTTATAGAAGATAGATACTATTGTGAATAGAGCGGCGATTAAATGAAGACAGACACAATTGTGAACAAAGCCGCGTTTATATGATGACAACGAGGTACAGGAGAATCGGCTGGCCGAACGGTTAAGAGCTCTCAAGCGGGAGACCCAGGTTCGAATCATCCATAAGGTCGTGGATTTTTTCCTGTCGGGGGCAAAACTAAAACTCCTGCACAGTCCGTGGCGACAGCCCTAGCCATGCGGCCATATGGATCTTTAAATGTGATTTAGTTTTTTTTCTAGTAACTTATCACATCACGCCGGCTTAGAGATTTGATAGGGAACTTCCCAGACAGTCCCATAGTATTGGAGAGGGGGGGGGGGGGGGGAGGGTTAGGCTTAAAAGTTATCGCTATTCATTAAACCCTAGCCCTAACCGCCCCTCCCCTATAGTATGGTATGGTCTGGGGATTTCTCTACCGAATCTCAAAGCCGGCGTGTTGTGGTGAGTTATTAGAAAAGAACCTGTGATGTAATTGTTATAGTATATGAAGTATGTGGGCTCTGAGTCTTGTAAAACTTGAAAGTTGATTAACAATGCCAAGTTTGATTATAAACTAAACACCCCAATTCTTATATAGTAAATAATAATTCTTAATAAAGATCTTACATTATGTTCTAACTTGCATTTATTTCATTTGCATGATGCAATGCTTCTGTTCTAAAAAAGAAGATGGTTAAAAAAAAAAAAAAAAAAAGAATGTTTTGAATTAAAATGTACGTTCAGAAAAGAAACATTCCCCCTCTTGTTCATATTTTCATAATTATAATAAAATAAAGATAGCATGATGCCACAACCAGGCCTCATGTTTTCAGAAAGAATCTTCTCGAGTATTTCTCTTGCAATTTCCTAGAGAGCGATGATTGATGTACAGTGCTGGACATACAGTTGCCAAAAGGCCACCAGACAAATATGACTACAAAGAGTTTATCTTCATTGAGGGTCTACGCTTCCACTTCTTCATCGTCCCAAGCACCTTGAGGTTCATTGCTGCAGATATCACCCACCTCCATTCATCTCTTCTCTCTGGTTGGACTTCTCTTTCCAGTTGGTGACACCAAGTCTTTGTAGGTCTGTCTGGACATGATCTCTATTCTGGTCTGTCTCGTGGTCTACGACCAATAAGCTCCCTTGTGTAAACAGTTGTTACCTCTGTCATCTGACATTCTCTCAATATGTCCAAGCCATTTCAGCTTACTGGTCCTCATAATGCCAGGGGTCAGTGGTGATTTAATCAGAATATGAATGTCGGTGTTGCTTCTCGCTCTCCATTCACAGCTAATATCTATGTATATACTGTGATCTGAACATCAGAAGTGTTCAGCGAACAAGTAGAAGCCGACGTGTTAGTGATAAAGTAATGGTCTTAGTATTGGTTAGCTAGCTGTGTATCCTTTACAGGACATTGCAGAACCAACCGCAGCATTTATTGGCTGTTGTGGTTTTTCTAGACAAATTTACGTCCAGTAGTTTGCCTTTGATTTGTGGACGGTCGGATTCTCGATACCACGGTCGAAACCGACGCAAGGCACAAGGCCTTCAGCTGGGATGGAAACCGGCAACCCGGCATTACGAACCGTTCGCTACGCAAAAGGTAGTTGTAAGAGTAGTACGCGTGCTGGTAATATTATTAATAAAAAGAAGAAATAGGAGGGAAAGCCGGGAAAGCCGGGAAGAAGAAGAAGAAGAAGAAGAAGAAGAAGAAGAAGAACAACAACAACAGCAACAACAAGAACAATAAAAAGAGGCAGGAGAAAGATACAACGGCAACGCCAACGAAAAAAAAAAAAAACACAAGCAAGAAGCAGTAGCCAGCAAAGCAGAAGGGAAAGCTTGATAGGCGTCATTGTGGCAGAGCTCATGTTCTGATCTTGGCTGATTACAATGATCTGAGTGAGGTCTTGACCAGTCGGGTAGTCGCCCCTGAAGCATTAATGCCGCTGCAACGCTTCCTCAAAGAGATAAAAGATGTCATCTCACAGCAACGCCTTTCATCATCAGCGACCAGGTCGCCCATCGGCTCGTCGGTGGACGACTTCGTCGCCGGTCGAGATCAGTATTTGGGCCTGTCTCCTTTGATGGCATCAACACCACTTGTGTCCTTTTTAGGGCTCTTGGTAGCGTGCTATGCTAAGCCATTTTATATGGCGCACATAGCCTTGCCACTATTATAGCCTAAAGCTTCACCTTCGGGGATGCTGGTTGAACGTGACGATTTTTTAGGGTGCTTTGTTTGTTGGAGCAAAACATCGGATCGGATCGGCAAGGCCTTTCCGGAACGCCAAGATAGAATAGCTCGGGTGACACGAAGCAAATACAATTGTAGGAATCGGGTTAAACACTGAACAAGAACTCCCCGTGTGAGTGCCGGGGGCAAGTGTAGAAAAAAAAAAAAAAAAAGACGAGGTGGGGGTGGGGGGACAGAGCAGATGCACCTCCCCCCCCAAACAAGCAAATAGTAAGAGCAGAATAATTAGGGGTTTGTTCGAAGTTGGAGTGCATCTGCCTGGCAGGCGACGAACCAACAGTCTGATCTGTTAAACAGACATGGGCATAACATTCAACTTCTGGAACCAGATTAATCAGAAGTGGACGAACAACCGGATCTTTCCAACAGTGGAGGTGAAGAAAAATAAGAAAAAGAACAAGAACAGAAGGGAACCCAAATGTGACACTAAACAAGACAAGCCGAAGTTAAAAAATGTGGGTTAAATACAAAACACAAGCGTAATGTCTAAAAATGGGTTAAACAACATAAATTGTGGGTTTAACACTCAACAGAATGAAGCACGAGACACCAGCTTGTATTATTGAAAAAACATGGTACCGAAGTCATCTCTTTTTCTTGTCACTTTATAAGTCTACATCATGGGCAGAAGTCTGTATGCATATATAGTGTTAGAGGGAGCACACCAGCGCGCACGCACGCACACACACACACACGTCTTCGAGGTCAAAGTAGATGACAGGGTCAATCCCTGGCAAACACACTATAACTTTGGATTTCTATATGGTCTAGTTTATCATTCTGTCAAATTCTTTGTGTTTGGTTGTTTATTACAAGTAATATTTCTACTGCCTTAACCACGATGGAAATGAAATGTTTACATACTATGCTAGGTGTAAAGAAGAAACGTCAACTTAGGAACGATGACATCAGCAGGAGAGTCGGCACAGAACCAATACTGAACTTTATAGGTAGACAACAAATCAAATGGTTTGGCCATGTAACAAGATTGGCATCAGACAGGGCACCACAGAGAGCAATGTTATACAGACACAACGGTAACAGAACCGAAGGTCGACCATGCAGAAGAGGGACCACAGAAATATCAAACACTGAAAAGTACTTTATACGAAGCGAACAGAAGGACCTGTCCCAGAGATCTCTTCCTGCCCTGACGCCGCGAGGTATTCTAGGGGTAGAGACAAGAAGAAGAATAAGTACAACACAATAGAACCGGCCAATCAAATCTGTCACTGAAATGTTCCTTGTATTCTTGACACAGCATTACTGTTCAGTGTGTTTGTAACTTTTGTTGTGTTTGTTATTCAACATATGCTGAGTTAATATAAATGTATTTGTGGTGCCATTTCAGTGGTTTGAAACAATTCTGTCCACATTTCATAGTTGTGGATTCCAGGTGTACGATAGATGGGTTAATGAAACACCTTTGGAAATGCGGGGGGGGGGGGGGGGGGGGGGGGGGGGGGGGGGGGGGGGGGGGGGGGGGGGGAGGGGGGGGGGGGGTGGTTGGTCACGCATCTTAGTACACTAATTTCTGCAGCGAGGCTCTGTCGTTGTTTGGAGGTGACAGGTACGATTTCCGACACAATAACTATCCATTTTGATTGTTAAGTTGTTTAATGTTTAATTAAGAATTGACATCACAGCCCTCGGGTCATTCCCAAAAACGCTTTATCCCCATCTTCAGCAGCAAGGACAGAGTTCTAATTCAGATGTTACCATAACAGTCTGGTTGTATATGATTTGTTGTCTAGAGGTCATTCTATCTTTCTACTTCTTTCCATGAGTGCCGATCAATACAGGTTTGTTTATTATATATGTATATATTATTTCTGCGGCCTCAGAGGTTCCAAAACTGTTGTTTCCATCTATAAAACTATAAGTCTAACATGATATACCCCATTCCCCAGTAGCAAGAAAATCGTCCTGTATGTTTTCCATTCATACTTTAAGCGGGAAACCCCCCCCCCTCCCCCACAAAGGCTTCTCAATAAGTTGTCACATCAACTAGAACATGTAAATTCAGTAAAAAATCCAAACAATTATTATATGCACACATGTGTTCTTTACACACATGCACAACTCACACATATCTAATATTAAAACACAAATAATCTTGACACATATGCAGTGTGTAGGTGCATGTAACTATTATAGATAATCATCATCATTATGTGCCCTGCCAACCGGCGTAGGCGCTCACGCCTCTCCACAGATCACGACCCCTGGTTGTCTGGAAGAGCTCTGTTGACGATATCCCTCCATGCCATCGTTTCAGCCCATCCAGCATCATCTCTCTTGGTCAGCCCCTACTCATTTTCCCACTGATCTTTCCAGTTGTCACTTTCCACTGCCTCTCTGCTCATTACGTGGCCAAAGAACAGTGTTTATCTCCTTCCTTCTTATTGTTGTATATAAAGATCTACGTTCATTAACTTCTTTTAAACAATCAAACTGTTACAGGTATAGTTACATAATGTTTACGCTCATTTAAATTATATACACTTGTAGTTGTAGCATTCTCAACCTTGAGTTGTTTATCCCGCACCCAATCTTGAGGGGACAAACTGCAGTGCACCACATGTATAACCTTAACTCACATAACCTTTACACTCTTGTTACCTGTACAAGTCACATGCACAATTCCTGTAATATTTACATATGTGTAACATTTACGCAATGTAACCTTTACATTGCAAAACCTTTACACCCGTGTAACTATACATAGCAAGTTCAACTCATGTAATCTTTACATACATATATATTGAACAACTCAGGTAATCTTGACATACATATAACATTTAGACACATGTAACTGTTGTACGCACACAGAGCCTTTAAATACTCCTTCCATTTTCACTCATATAAACAATGTATGCACGTAATATTTGCACACAGGCAAAATTTACAAGTATGTACAGCGTGCTCACATACACACCAAACATATGTACAGCGTGTGCACTTAAACACTTTATGAACACTAAAAAGTACCCACATGTCTGAACCTACAATGCTTGCACAAACATACATTTTACACAATCTTGCGCACTTCTGAACATATGCACACATTTCCTTTATGCATGAGTAAACATTATTGAACATATGAATGTGTGCACATGTAATAATAGTGCATATTTTAGGACTGTAGCAAACAAATATGTGCGTGCACAGACTTCCAGGTTCTGAACCAATAGCAGATTGCTCCAGTACATTCTGGACTAGGCTTTGACCTCTGAACCAAACCACCATTGAGGGATGGTGGCTGACCTGTGACCTAATTTGTGGCAATGACTGTTTTTGCTCATCTTTTTTTTTGTACGCCCTCTTTTTAATTTTGTTTCTTTCAATCTCCTTTCCTCGCCATCTCGATGCTGCTATCAATATTTCATCCTCTTTTTATATCTCTCTTATTCTTCATGAAATTGTCTTTTTTTTTATTTTCCTTTGTCTTTGTCTTTTTCTTATTCCTTTTTTCCTTCATCAACGCCATTGTCTTCCTTTTTATTCGTCTTTTTTATCTGCCGTCTTCTCTTCTGTTTTCTATATCTCCCACCCAGCTGCTATTGCTACTCTCTCCATTTGGTCATGTTTGATTTCTTTGTGTTTTTTCTCTCCCTTCTCTATTGTGCTGAATGAAGTTATTGTAACAGTTCTTGCCATTTCAACTGTTGTGCTGAAATCATTTTGTTATAGAAATCTGCTCAGTTTTGCAACTCGCTCAGTTCGATTGTTGTACGGAGTGCCAGAGTGTTAAGTTGATCGCCCGCATCCGTTCTGGAAAACGTTGAAGAAACCAAACAGAGGCAGGGATAGTCAGCTGGCGTGGACGCATCCTTTGACCATCAGGTTCCCACCTTCGTAGTCATACAATACCGGCCAGATGAAGTAGTTGATTTTCTTTGCCTTTGATTGGTCACATGACCACCAGAGTTTGTGTTTGGCTTCATCGAACCTGCTATCGGAGCAGCACAACTTCATGGGCGGTTTCTGAAGCACCATCTGCCAAGTCAGCGCTCCACATTGCCGCACATAGTTCTGCAGGGAGGGGTCAGGGAAGTGAGAGACGACCGGGGATGAGTAGTCCACGGCTTCTTTCGTCAACTAGTCATGGATGAAAAAGATAAAAAAATATTCTGTACAGATTTGTACAATATAAATTGGCATTGTTATATAACTAAGCTATCAGATGGCGTCTGTGGCTTAGGCGTTGCAGATGGGCTTCACAATGCCTTGGTGCGGGGTACAATCACAGCTGCTGGCAATTTGGCAGCAGACCACCTTGCGCTGGTTTGACAATGGTGTCGAGAGCCATAGACTCCAGCAGTAGCAAACTACTGTACATAAATTGGCTCAGAAAAACCGCAACAGTGTAGATTGGTAAATATAAAATTATGTCTAACATAATGAGCCTGATGCGCCTCTTGGATTTAAATTAAAAACAAACCTTTACTTTTGTTAATAATCTTGACAAAATTAAATTTCTTTTTTTTGGGTAATTATTTACACAGTAACTGAATTTCTTTGGTCCAGTAATTATTCACAGAGTAACTGAATTGCTTTGGTCCAGTAATTATTCACAGAGTAACTGAATTTCTTTGGTCCAGTAATTATTCACACAGTAACTGAATTGCTTTGGTCCAGTAATTATTCACACAGTAACTGAACTGCTTTGGTCCAGTAATTATTCACACAGTAGCTGAATTGCTTTGGTCCAGTAATTATTCACAGAGTAACTGAATTGCTTTGGTCCAGTAATTATTCACAGAGTAACTGAATTTCTTTGGTCCAGTAATTATTTACACAGTAACTGAATTGCTTTGGTCCAGTAATTATTCACACAGTAGCTGAATTGCTTTGGTCCAGTAATTATTCACACAGTAACTGAATTGCTTTGGTCCAGTAATTATTCACACAGTAACTGAATTGCTTTGGTCCAGTAATTATTCACACAGTAACTGAATAGCTATGGTCCAGTAATTATTCACACAGTAACTGAATTGCTTTGGTCCAGTAATTATTCACACAGTAACTGAATTGCTTTGGTCCAGTAATTATTCACACAGTAGCTGAATTGCTTTGGTCCAGTAATTATTCACACAGTAGCTGAATTGCTTTGGTCCAGTAATTATTCACACAGTAACTGAATTGCTTTGGTCCAGTAATTATTCACACAGTAACTGAATTGCTTTGGTCCAGTAATTATTCACACAGTAACTGAATTGCTTTGGTCCAGTAATTATTCACACAGTAACTGAATTGCTTTGGTCCAGTAATTATTCACACAGTAACTGAATTGCTTTGGTCCAGTAATTATTCACACAGTAACTGAATTGCTTTGGTCCAGTAATTATTCACACAGTAACTGAATTGCTTTGGTCCAGTAATTATTCACACAGTAACTGAATTGCTTTGGTCCAGTAATTATTCACACAGTAACTGAATTGCTTTGGTCCAGTAATTATTCACACAGTAACTGAATTGCTTTGGTCCAGTAATTATTCACACAGTAACTGAATTGCTTTGGTCCAGTAATTATTCACACAGTAACTGAATTGCTTTGGTCCAGTAATTATTCACACAGTAACTGAATTGCTTTGGTCCAGTAATTATTCACACAGTAACTGAATTGCTTTGGTCCAGTAATTATTCACACAGTTACTGAATTGCTTTGGTCCAGTAATTATTCACACAGTAACTGAATTGCTTTGGTCCAGTAATTATTCACACAGTAGCTGAATTGCTTTGGTCCAGTAATTATTCACACAGTAGCTGAATTGCTTTGGTCCAGTAATTATTCACACAGTAACTGAATTGCTTTGGTCCAGTAATTATTCACACAGTAACTGAATTGCTTTGGTCCAGTAATTATTCACACAGTAACTGAATTGCTTTGGTCCAGTAATTATTCACACAGTAACTGAATTGCTTTGGTCCAGTAATTATTCACACAGTAACTGAATTGCTTTGGTCCAGTAATTATTCACACAGTAACTGAATTGCTTTGGTCCAGTAATTATTCACACAGTAACTGAATTGCTTTGGTCCAGTAATTATTCACACAGTAACTGAATTGCTTTGGTCCAGTAATTATTCACACAGTAACTGAATTGCTTTGGTCCAGTAATTATTCACACAGTAACTGAATTGCTTTGGTCCAGTAATTATTCACACAGTAACTGAATTGCTTTGGTCCAGTAATTATTCACACAGTAACTAAATAGCTATGGTCCAGTAATTATTCACACAGTAACTGAATTGCTTTGGTCCAGTAATTAGTCACACAGTAACTGAATTGCTTTGGTCCAGTAATTATTCACACAGTAGCTGAATTGCTTTGGTCCAGTAATTATTCACACAGTAACTGAATTGCTTTGGTCCAGTAATTATTCACACAGTAACTGAATTGCTTTGGTCCAGTAATTATTCACACAGTAACTGAATTGCTTTGGTCCAGTAATTATTCACACAGTAACTGAATTGCTTTGGTCCAGTAATTATTCACACAGTAACTGAATTGCTTTGGTCCAGTAATTATTCACACAGTAACTGAATTGCTTTGGTCCAGTAATTATTCACACAGTAACTGAATTGCTTTGGTCCAGTAATTATTCACACAGTAACTGAATTGCTTTGGTCCAGTAATTATTCACACAGTAACTGAATTGCTTTGGTCCAGTAATTATTCACACAGTAACTGAATTGACTTGTATGTTAAAAAATCAAAAAGTAAGGACCCTTTTCCACGCCTTCAGGCGTATTGGGCACATAGGGCTAGACCGATATTCTAAAGACCAATCAGCACTCAGTGGGTGATGTGGTCAACATCACACCGACCGCCTTTACTTCCCATGACTCTGCCTGGTACTAATTTAAGACTGGGTCTCTACCTGGGAGCCAAGGTAATTTTTGAAAACAAGTTCGGCTCTATCAGGATGAACTGACTTGGCCTAGGAATTTTTGACATTACTGAATTTACGCAGTAACTAAGTTTCACAAAAGTCGAAGAATGAAACCATAGATGAAAATAAAAAGGTATCGTTTTTAAAATACTGACCTCGGCCAGGACCTGGGTGTTAATGTTGTCAAAGGAAGCACGAAGTTTTTGGCATACAAAATCTGACACTTCATCAGAAAGCTGGACACTGGAGGTCACATGCCCACCTGCCAGTAAGGATACCTGTTTGTGGAGATATTTTAGTATGGTTAATCAATGAAATTTCATGCCTTGGTATTCCAAGAACACATTCAGGAAGCAGAGAATGTTACTATAACCACCATACATGTCACAAGAGACGATAAAGGAAGGGTGTCTTTGTGCTTGTAGTATTATCCTGTAAAAGAATTTATCTGCAAAATACACCTGCATAAGAATTTATCTGCAAATTACAATCTGCAAAGAACCAGTATCAAAATTATTGGTGTGAATGAACGAGTCAAGAAATAAGATCTCTTCACTTGGGACATTCTCAGACCTGCTCTGTCTCCTTCCTCAGTAGCCATGAAGCTTCGGCATACTAATAATACCTGTTGCAATCTGTTCGCCGATGTCTCCCCTCATTGTTGAGTATGTTACAGAACCACTACTATTTTGAAGCCAGCTTGTATGTTTTGCTATGTCTTTCTTATGTCAATGTCTGCTTAATGCCACTACACGTCACAGTTTATAAAGCGACCGGCAGCTGAGCTAGCACGTGCTCGATTGATGGTATGCTGTGATATTGTGAAATCTTAGTGTCTCTTTCAGCCCTTCTTTTTTTTAGGGAGGTTGGGGGGGGGGGGGGGTCTGCATCTGATTCTCAGTGTTTCCAGTGTGGGCGTTTGCTATATGTACTTGTTTCCTGTTGTCTTTTTGGACCAGGATTGTAATATGTACGCACACCCATGAAGGCGACAGTGTGCTCTCACTCACACACACACACACGCACGCATGCACTTTACAGTTTCTTCTCCTTCTTCTTCAGCATTCCAAGCCCTTGAGGTTTATTGCTGCAGATATCCCCCGCCTCCATTCATCTCTCTGGTTGGCCTTCTCTTTCCAGTTTGTTTAACAAAAATAACGTGTAATGATTTTGCAGTCATATAATTTGTGGTATATTTGTAGTTGTAACAAAACAAAACGAGATAAACTCGTTATACAACATTGAGTTGATACTCACGGCAGACACAGGGTTGGCTAAGATGTGGGCGATGATCGTCTCCACGCTCTGGATAACGTGAGTACTGGCTTGAAAGGATTTCTGTGAGAGGTATAAGTTCATCGTGAGCTCAGTAACATACAAGGCCATGGTTTGCAAAACTATCTTTACTCTAGTTGTACTACTGGTAATGTCAGTGTCCATCGATTAGACCTTACAGAACGTGAACAAGAAGTAGCAGAACAAGAAGAAGAAGAGAAGAAGAAGAAGAAGAAAAAGAAAAAAAAAAAACAAATAAAAAGCGAACGAACAAACTTTATTTTCAAAGGGTCGCAAATTTGGATCGCAGACCCTTCTTACATTCAGACCTTCCATAACAACCATATTTCACACAGCAGTTGTTTTTCATACACACATATTGGCACACACAGACACATACACAGACGCACACACACAAACACACACACAAACTTACACAATTACCCATACACATACTCACACATACACAGTTTCATAGTGGCGCGGTGATATTTGTCACAGGCGTGAGGGGAAGTTAAGTCCAACATGATGTGTATAAGGAGATACCCCGTACGTCATTTGGCCGCCAGTCCTTAACTATCCTGGTTGTACGTAACCTCACGCAAGACCCCTACAGCACGTCCTCGTCGTGCGCCACGGATAATGTCTCAAATGAGCATTAACAGAGCTGTCAGGGGATCTCGGAGTCCGGCGGCCCCCAGAGGTGATGTGTCCTTGTGGCTCTCATCAGCCCGCCCCCAAGCGCTTGGGTGAAAAATGTTATCAAAACTCATTAGGAACATGAGTAGGTTTGCCAAACGTACAGACAAAATTACAACCCTTGGTTAAAAGACTGCGGAGTAAAGAAAACATTGTTCACTGCACATCCTCTGTTAACCCTCAGTGTCGTCGTCACCGCGCTGAGGTGCACCACAACAGCAACCATCCATAGGCTGGCCATCCTTGTACATCCTCGGTTAACCCCCAGTGTCGTCGTCACCGCGCTGAGGTGCACCACAACAGCAACCATCCATCGGACGGCTAAGCCTAATTGTCCGACAAAACTAGATCATACGGATCAAAATCTGACCATCAAAATTTGTATCGAACTGAAAAAGACCGAATGTCCACACCCAAAGACCCCACTCGCCCGAGTGTTGGGACAAAACGGATAACGATATGCCTGATGCAGGATGTAAAATCCTGTCGGGCTAACGGCTAGTCAAAGAAATCTAACGTGCGAAGAAAAAAGAATGTACCTATCTGTGTGGTCACAAAAGTCCAAAACCCACGGGCTGCTCCCCGCTGACTTCCAGAGGGCGCAGCCCCTGTCGAGCGGGAGGCCTGATACGGTTGTGAGGTTGAGCAGGCATGTGCAGGACGTGACGATTCCTTGGGTGAGCCCAGAACCAGAGCGCCATGTGCCGGCTCTGCATGCATGGAAGCCTCCTTGGATGGCGGGGAATGCCCATGATCTGCCCCTGCCTTCCCTTGAGGGCTAACTGTTCCACAGGGGGCTGCCCCAAAGGGGTACTCCGAGGGCAATACCTGCGGAGAAGGAGACAAAGTGGACACCACACAAATCAGGCAACGTCTCGACCCACACAAAACAATGGCCACAATCAACCTAGAAATAGGCCTGACGTCTTCCTTCGAAGTCGGAGTACAGCTGCCCATGAGGCAGGGAAATGAAAAACGGTTGTACACGCAAAAATCAGGTCCAGGTGAAAGCCAAAAGTCCAAGCGGACGATTAACTGGGACCTTCCACTGGAATTCACAGCCGGTGATCGATAAATAAAAAAAAAACAGTTTCATACACACAAAAACATGCATTTACATCACACATTTACATGTCACACATAGACGCATACAGTCATATCATACATACCTTATTAAATTATAAATTGGTAATAAATATGGAGATACAGAAGAAGAAGAAGAAGAAGAAGAAGAAGAAGAAGAAGAAGAAGAAGAAGAAGAAGAAGAAGAAGAAGAAGAAGAAGAAGAAGAAGAAGAAGAAGAAGAAGAAGAAGAAGAAGAAGAAGAAGATGAAGAAGAAGAAGAAAAACGAGGAAAAAAAGAAAAAGAAGCAGAAGACGAAGACGAAGAAGAAGAAGAAGAAGCAGAAGAAGAAGAAGAAGAAAATATATGTGTTACAGCCGTTGCTCTACCAAGACGCCTGTGACTGGGACTTACCAGAAGTAGGTCACACAAGAACTTGGTAATACTCTCCTCATCGTCTGAATACTCTTCTAATCTTTCTTTGGCGTCCATCCACTCCTGCAATTAGAAAATAGAAAAGAAAAAAGAAAAAAACAACATTTTTTTGTTAGGAAATTAAAGTACCGGGACAAATGCAACTGAAATACAATTTAACTTGGTTGCAGTGACAAGAAGAAATTAGGTTGAAGAATGGACAAATAAAATAAAAAAAAATTCGTAAACAGAACATAAAAATCTTATTTCAATCGTAAAAGTGACAGATTTTACCTCCTTTTAAAACTGAACTTGTCTTCAAAGTGGACCCAGCCTAAAACGGACACTAGATAAGGTCATGGGAAGTAAAAGTGGCTGGTGTGATTCTGACTACATCACTCATCAAATGCCTACAAGTCTTTAATAATACAGGTCTAGCTCCAAACCCGATATGCCAGAAGTATGAAATGATATTATTTGACTTGAGTAAAAGTGAAAACTTATGTGTATCAGAAACATCTTCATGTTTATCGACACAAGCATTTAAAATCTACCTCACATAGACACACAGCGGCGTGTGCGTAACAATGTTTTGTGGGGAACAACCGTTTATGGGGAACAACCGTTTATGGGGAACAATGATGTGTGCAGATAAGCGGTGAATGCTTCTGCATTCGCCCTGAAAAGGGCTGTTGAGATATCGTGTTGTGGATGACAGATAGGTGACGATATCTGCGCCTTTCGGTGCGAAACATCTTATATATATAAAAAAAAGATAGTTACGTGTCTATTACCAACCCCAGCATGGATACCTAATATTAGCAAGCCTCTAGTTGATCTTCATTTACAACATGTCTGTTAGTCAGTAGGCATCCCCCACAATAAAATGGCACCCTGGAACCAACATGGGAGTACAAGGATCCCTACCTGGGACTCCAGTGTGGTGTAGGCGACAGCGATGTTGCTGGGGCGGCATCTTTCACTGATGTTTTCTGTCAGCCGGTTGTCAGTCCGGGCCCTGGGTTTGGGGCTACTGATGCTGGGTTTAGGCGACTTTGTCGGGGCCTGTGTGTGTGTGGTCCTGAAAGATAAACATAATGTTGGGTTTCAACAAGTGATGTGTTGGTGTGAGGAAAACCGATGGGTTTGGCTATAGGGATAGTGATTTTTGTGTTGTGTGAGTGTGAATGTGTGTGGGCAGGGGGGGAGGGGGGGGCTGAAATATAAAGATTCATTAGGGTTTCTTTTGGTTTAAGCTACTGCAAACAAAAGAGAAGACCCTCGTGTGGGTTCAGGGGCCCCATTGTGAGGAAATCAAGAATAGACCCACTGCCTCCTTAAAAGCATGTCGTAAGAGTTGACTAATTGGGGAGCTTCCTTTGAAGTCGGAGTGCATCTGCCGGAGAGGCAAGGAACCAACAGTCTGTATTCAAGAGAATGAGATCTGTAAAACTGATGCACACGCAACACTCAGGTTCTGGAGCAGGACTGCAGTTCAGTAGTGGACGAGCAACCAGAACTTTTTACCAGAGTGCACAACTGGTGAACGCGAAGAAGAAGAAGAAGAAGAAGAAGAAAAGAGAAGAAAAAGAAGTTTAAGAAGAAGAGGAAAAGACGAAGAGTAATAAGAAAAAAGAAAAAGAAGATGCAAGGAGGAGGGAGGGAGAAAGAAACAAAGAAAAAATGGAAAAAGAACGACGTAAAGAAGGAGAAAGGGAAAAAGGAAGAAAGCAAAGTAGAAGGAGAAGAAGAAGAAGAAGAAGAAGAAGATGAAGAAGAAGAAGAAGAAGAAGAAGAAGAAGATGAAGAAAAAATCAAGAAGAAGAAGAAAAAGGAGAAGAAGAAAAAAGAAAAGGAAAAGAAGAGGAGGAGGAGTAGGAAGAGGACTAAAACAAGAAGACGGAAGAGGAGACCAAGATTGGGATGGAGGAGGAGGAAGAGGAGAAATAAATGGCTTTAACAGTGAGGACTTACAACAGTAACCTAACATCTTACTTGTGCTTGATAGCCTCGTTCTCAGCTTTCAAGGTCTTTAGTCCAGACTCGAGTTTTTTGGTGTCTTCCCTGGCTTTCATCGCTGACTTCTGGGCCGCCTCCAGGGCGACCTTCAATCTTTTATACTCATCCTGCAGGCTGGTGTTCACAGCCTGATGCTCCTTCAAGTTCTTCTGGAGTTTCTCAACCTGTGTCTTCAGAGCATCGTTTTCGTGTTTCAGGCGCTGAAGATCGGAGGCTGATGTGTCTACGTGACTTGGCTTTAAACACAGAAAATAATTAATCAAGAATGTTAACCTAAATTCTAGATCAGAAAGAAAAATACAAATGCAAACCTAGACATGAATAAAATACTAGATATTTCACCCCGGCCTAAACAATCGCCACTTTACTTTTTACTTTAATTTACATTCTTGTTCTTCTTCTGTTTTTGTTGGCTTGAAATAGATTATCTATATCTGCATTGTTGTCTCTAGTATGAACATCAATGCCTTTAGTAATTCACTCAGCGACCCGTAAAGTTTGGCTTGCACCGATGTTTCTCTTGGCCAAAACTTGTGCCTTTATGTGTTGTATTTGGGAGAGTCTTGGATGACATGATCTGTTTACGCAGGTGCCAATCAAAATGTGCACATGGCTGATTTGCCAATTAAAAATGGTGTGTAATTTACATTATGAACTTTGCGCTAGTGGCATGTGTAGTCGCATTAGCCATTCAGTGACATTTTCACATTCTAGTTGACGATCTTAACTAGGGCTTTTTTGGTGGTAGGTCTTATTTGTGGGGAAACACACTGACGACATTACAACATTTGACTGATAACACAACTTAACATAAACATTACAAGATTTGACTGATAACACAACATGAAATAAACATTACAACATTTGACTGATAACACAACATATCATAAACATTACAACATTTGGCTGATAACACAACATGACATAAATATTACAACATTTGGCTGATAACACAACATAACATAAACATTACAACATTTGACTGATAACACAACATGACATAAACTTTACAACATTTGGCTGATAACACAACATAACATAAACATTACAACATTCGGCTGATAACACAACATAACACAAACATTACAACATTTGGCTGATAACACAACATGACATAAACATTACAACGTTTGAAACATTTGACTGATAAGAGCACTTTGTGCACACTTACCAGGGCATGTGTTTTTGGAGACTTGGGGGACTTTGGTGAGCCGGCCTTGTCGTCGGATGATCTTCCTCTATGGCGCTTTAGATCGTCGTTCTCCCGCTTGAGTTCATCCAGCTTGACCCACAACTGACCCATGCCCGCGCCTCCCCGAGAGATCCGAGGGGGTGGTGTAGCAGGGGACGGCCGTGACGGAGCTTCGGCCAGAAGTCCATCGATGAGTTGCTATGGACATATAAATAGTGATGATACGTTTGAATCAAACGTTTTTGTTCTAAACAATATTTGCGTGTGTTCTTTGGGGTAAAGGGGGAGGAGGGGGGGGGGGGCTATCCACTGCTCCCTAGCACATGTCGTAAATGGTAACTAATTAGGAATGTGCTGAAATCGTATGTGGGCCAAATGGTGCGAATATCGCAGTCTAGTGGTAAACCACAATAAAATGTGCCAGACACCCTTTAAGGGTAAAGAAGATTAGGAAAGCCACCAAACCCCTGAAAGATGAGAAAGCTGCTAGTCCAGATGATATCCCAGCGGAAGCTTTTCAAGCCAACATAAACAGCTCGGCTTGTTAATGTACCCAAAATGCATCTTCTATCACTGTACAATAAGTCACCTAAATAAATGTTAAGTGTTCTGTGTTTTTATAAATGTTTAATTATATAATGGCCACAAGGTGGAATCTCTTTTTAAGCGTAGTTTTATTTGTAAATGTTTTTTTTTTTTTAGGTTTGTGTTGCACAGCTTACAACATGTACCAAGCACATGTCCTATTGACCAGACAGAGATGTGTGAGTGTGATTTTTATCGGAGATACGTCGTTTAAGTGATTTTGAGTATTTTGGTTCGTATTTGTGGAGCATGGTTTACTCAGATGAACGAACAAACTACTTTTAACTAATATGGGTGCCCTTGTATGGACACCAGAAGGGAAAAGAAAACTGGGAAGACCAAGAGAGACTCTGCGTAGAACCATCATCAGGGTCGATTCACCCATGGGTTTTATGAACATTCAAGACATAAAACAGGTGGCAACGAAACGCCAGACATGGAGAGCTAGAACATCTGACCTCTGCCCTAGGCTCAAGAGGAAAGACTAACATTTATTTAAGGTGCTGATGAAGACTCGCTAGCCGTAGCGTTTAACTGTCGTTTGTGTTTATAATGCTGTGATGCTGACTGTTTCTACTTCTCGTTTGGTTTAATATCTTCCTTGGAACTAAAGGCGGCCGGCATGGTTTTGGCAACATCACCTGCAGAATCTCCAATGGTCTTTAAACACATTTTATGTGGCCAACATGATACAGCTAATAAGCTTAATGGGGTGAAACAAGATGCAGTTTTTGCCCTTCATTTCTGACATTAAGCAGTGGCAGCGTTGTAGTTTGTTTGATCATGTAAGTAAACCACGTTCATGGAAATTGTGGTAACTTTGGCTTCTGTGCCATCCATGTGGGTCTCGGGGATGCTGACTGGGTCTTTGCTGTCACTGGGTGTCATTGCTTGATGGTCCTGATAAGGACTGGCACGTTTAGGCAGCTCGCTTGCCTTCCAGTCTGCAATAAGATTTTTTAAAGTCTTGGGCGAAGTGTCGTGCACACCAGCCACCTTACTAACAACCCTCACCAAGTACAAAAGTACCGCTTCAAGCCACTCCTTTTGGAGCAATTAACACTTCTAGGCTGACACAAAAACACCAGACCACACTTATAACTGATACTGCTCGCAGTAGGTTGAACGTGGTCGATTTTTTATGTAGCTATCATAATGGAAAGATAAAGGGATTCACTTGTATGTTCTCTTATGAGCACCTCGTGAAATCTGTAGTGGTTAGACTCTTGCCTGCCATCCTAAAGTCTGGGGATCAAATCCAGGTCAAGAATGATTTCTTTTACAAATTTATTTTATT